>CAJQZP010001633.1:0-18407 GCA_907164705.1 Parnassius apollo | reverse complement strand
AGCATCATTGAGCTGCTATTTTACGCCAGTATTTTGTGAGAGCGTGGCCCTACCCCGTGTTATGACGACTAAGGGTAAGTAAGCGCTTTTATCTAACGTTGCATTATTTATTATAAATGAGTCAGAAATACGCTCTTAGTTACTCAGAAATTTAAAATTTTACTGGAGAAGACTACAAAATTATGTGAAATCAAGTGAATAATTCCAATCCTAACGTGCATTTTTATTTTTATATGTAAAAGTACTCATATAATCCAATTCCCGCGCCATCTGAAACATGCAAATATTCTTCAGCTGTTAATGATAACTGGGATTGGATCAGGATATTGAAAATCTTTGATGCCATCTGTGTTTGTTAACAGACACATAAATTCCCCTAACTGCTGAGTGATATTTTTCCCTAATTTCTTATTCATTTTTTAAATGCTACCCGTACACTGCCATTTTCATATGCCATTTTGTGTATGTAATTGACAAGTTTTTAGTATACAATTTACGGAATAATTCAGAAATTGCCAACGAAGATACAGGTAATCTAAACAACGTTCATGTATTGAAATCAAATGATCTTCCGTGTTATAGGAAAATGAAAACGGCCTCTTTGCAATTGTAAAATATCACATAATATATCATTATCTCGCATTACTAAATGCTATACATGTATATTTTTGTCTATTTATAGTGTCGCTTTTTCATTTCATCGAGTTTTATGACATACGTTATGTCGTCAAAGTTTCACTTCAAAAATGTCCGGAATATAAGTTCAAGAGACACACTGTACCTTTCAATTATAATTAGCATCCCAGATGAGGATAACTTTTAGCAAACATACACGTTTGCCTTTCAATTTAAAATTATAAGTGACTTATAAGTATTCGCTTGTTATTGCAATAGTCTCATCTTTCAACTGTAATACTGATGACATGAAGGAATAACTTTTCAGTTGTTTCCAGTACCATAATTAACAGTACTATTAATATTTTTTTGCAATTTTTTTTCTGAAACCATCATTACAATACCTCGCGTGTTTAAATTTAATTAATTCACCGCCACAAACTAGTTAATTCATGAGCAATGACGCGACTCATAACTCACGGCGTACTTAAGTTTGTCAGTTTAATATATTAGGTGTTTTAACACAATATGTTCGTTAATAAAGCGTAAGGATAATTCACGGTACACCGTGACGCGACGGGCCCGGGCCCCGACCGAGCTCCGGCCGGGACACGGTCACATCTTAATATACTTCTTGTACGAAATAATTCATGCTTGACCAAGGCCTGAGCATGCCTCCGCCGTGCGCCATCGGGACTCGGCTGGGACACGGCGTCGAAATGAAAACGGTGGGTATTGTTTCCGGGCTCCGGCTCGGCCCGAACTCGACACATTGTAACATGAACGGTACGCCGGGTGCCCCCAGGGCAGTCGGTGACAAATCTTTGAGATGTGAGCAGCTCAACATCAAAATGGACGATGAAAAGTTGCTCGAATGTGTGCGCAAGTATCCTGTAGCTTACGACATGATGCATTAAAAATATTTAGATAATAAGTACAAACATATTATTTGAAAAACAATATTAATTCAAGTTATGAACATTGCATATTTGCTCAAGTGTCACGTTTATCGACTGGTGATATCACTAGTTGACACAAAACAATCACAGACACGGCCGTACAAAAAATACACGCAAACATACACCGGGCGGTGTAGCATGAATAAGTGGCCCGGTCGGCGCACGATGGACGTGCTCCGGGTGGAGACCGGCCCGGTCGCGACACGGTGTAAGGCGAATAATCCTTAATGCTTTTAAATATGTATCGTTATACTTATTGCCGTCTAATTCTAGCTGATTATAGCTACGATTGAATTGTCTCTTTTGGTCGTTTCGGACAGCTGTCTATTGCACGGCAATATTAAAAACCTGTGCGCCTACTCGTTCAACTATCTCGTGATATAGGTAATCCAACTATTTATTTAACTGCACTCTGCACGGGGGGTGGGGACTGGTTGTGGCCGCCATTTAGGTGCGTGGGGCCCCCCAAAGAGGGGGTGAGTGGGGTGCTGGCGTTTTGTTTTTTAAACGTTGTCTACAGTTTAGATGCAAACTGTCCTGGACAATAGACAGATACGCTGTCCAGTAAGCTGAGCGGCTGTGAGGCGGCTGCTCAGTCGTCATACAAACTGGCCCTCTCAATTTTACCTTGTATAAACGACAGTAGCCTAACGGCAGGGTGCTGGCCGCGAACTCTCGAGGTCGTGGGTTCGAATCCACTATTTGACTACTGCCGTGAATAACTCCTAGCATAAGCATTTCATGAGATAATTATAAAGCATTATGGAAAGGTTATTTATTCATGTTGAAGTAGCAGTTTATAAGTTCAACTACGTTACGTCTTCCAACATTTCGTTACGTACACAACGTAGGAGCATTGCATCGCATACGTTGCTTACGTGGGACCAGTCTATTTCTCCTCTTATACGAAAATGAATGCATAGAAAGAAGTGTCAGCTACAAATATAAGCTTTTTTATATCAAGGTAATTAAAACTTCTTTTTTTCCATTTGCCTTAACATTTTACAGACTACCGAACGTTCAATAAAGTAAAAAGTCATGGACGTATACATATTTGCTGGAGCAGAATTCGGTTATTAAAAACAAATGCGATTAAAAATAAATTTTACAAAACTGCTTTGGGGGATTTATCCCATTTATTTTTAACGGAAAACAATATTTAATTTAGTCCAAATTGGTCTTTGATCCGCCTGAATAAGTTTAAGTTTTGAAATTATATACACATAGAGACGGCCCCCTGTTCCCGTCGGCCCCGCTATTCCTGGCTACGATGGCGACCATAGTAACATCAAAGACCACTGCATGACAAGGGCGTCTCCCAGCGTATTGAGGATTTGCCAAAATCGTCACGCCTGGTGGGCGGGACAATGACAATGAAAAATCGCTGCACCCGAATTCTCATACTTTGATGCTGCTTCCCGTCACCAGTCTTTATATTTAACGTTTTTTTTTAAATACAAAATCCTAGCAATGCTACTATCATTACTAATATTCCCTTTTACCACTTCTGGTGAGATTTAAATGCTTGTGTTAGGAGTTGTTCACGACAGTAGTCGAATGACGGATTTGAACCCACGACTTTTTGAGTTCGCAGTCCGCATTTCTCTCGTACGGGGATGATGCTTTGGCAATTGAATATGAAGAACTTTCTGTTGCTATGCAGGTAGATCCGCGGGCAGAAGTTAATAATCAATAAAATATCCTTAAAATTCTAATAAATCAGTATAATGCCCTTGTGTATTTAAGATAATATACGAGAAACAAAAAGTGAGGCTTATGAGGAACGCATTACAGCCGTCACGTTTCTTACTTCGTGCTCAGCCAGCGGAGTAATAATTCATTCTTGTGCGCGCTATGTTTATAATGTATGAAGTATTACCTAAGTACGATTTTTTATTTACGTTAAACTAAAGATGATAACAAATACAGTGCATGTGTAAGTGCTGATTTCCTGAACTCTAGTTAGTTGAGTCCACTTCATATTGTATATGAAATCTATGCTTCAAAAAAGGAAGGTTTCTTAACTTAAGGGAGATATGACACACGCCGTTACCACGTTTATCAGCGCCATTTTCTTATAGCTATAAAAAACGGGTTTGCTTTTATCTAGCACACCACTTTCGAATAGTGGGAAATCACTTTTATTTCTCAAATAAATAAATTGGAATTAAAATCACACATTTACGAATGAAAGGGCTTAAAAACTTACGTGTTTTTTTATATGAACAACAAAGTTCTTGCAGCATCATTTAACATGGACTAAAACTGGTATTATAACCAGAAATAAAGACATATTTGCAAATAAGGAAAATAGTTGCTAAAGCAAATGTTTTACAGCGCTCACGAGACAGAGTTTTGAGTATTTATGTTGAACTTCTAGGCATGACTAGTGTGTATTTAATGTTCTTTTGATTGTCCTTTACAGGCCTGTAAAAGTTCACTATTGGAAGCAAGCTTTTAATTGTTACGTCTTTCAGGAGGTTTGATTTGATTGATCGCAGCACCACACGTGAGCTATTTAACGCTGCTGTCCCGACGGACTATCGACATAGTATGAATGTATTACGCCTCGGGAATACGAGATAGTTTCTCGCCACTTATCGGGAGTCATATTATAGTTCTTCTAGAATTTCTCAAAGTCGCATGTTACGATTCCTACGGAGCGACATTTCATTACAATCCAAACTTAAATTATACTTGCCAAACGAACATTCATTACAAATACTCATTCATAGTTTTATCTTTAAATCTTTTACCTTGCGGTTTGAGCTTGCGCATTTGTTAAAGCAACATATTCAACAAAGTAGCTGCGTTCCGTATTTAAACTTGTCAATAAATGTAAAGTCCCAATTGTCCACAGTACTCAGCACATCTTACGCGTAGCTAGTAGCTGCAGTACAAATACCAACGGCTCAATATTTCACATTTATTGAAATCCTAGCCTAGCAGAGCCACAACTCTTTACAAAATAGACATTGACATTGCCTTGACAAATGTCATTTATTGCATATAATGTGGCTGCAGCGTAGCTCTACCACGTAAAAACAAAAGTAAGTACAAAAATGGGTAAATTTTGTAATAAATATTTCTATTTTGTTGTTATTTCGTCTCGTTATAGTTGGTATTTGGAAACAGCGATAGCGTAAAGTGTTTGGCACGCTCTTCTACTACGTTCATAGCGACCGCCCCAAGTGTATGGCAAACGTACCAATCGAACACAGTACGTTAAGCGTTACAATGTCGTGAATTGCGCTAATTTAAAATGTATGGCGATCGTGTCGCTTACGTTACATGCTCCATTTAACACTTTTGATTCTGTTTAAATGCTAATATAAAGGTTAACGCCACTTCGCTGCACGCTTGGCGCTTAGGTTTTAGTTTCATAATCAGGGGTACAATGAGGGAGTTTTATGCCGTGTTGCTTTCTCTACTAGTCTGCTCTGTGATAACTGGATAATAACTGCAATTTATAAAAACTATGTAAAAATACGAAAGCTAATTTTATTATTAATCCATGCATACATACTAAAATGTAATTTTGCTGGTCAGTATTTAAAATGACTCGGTAGTATTGTTACTAAACCTATTGTTAAGGGACCGCGGGTTTGAACCATATACGTACCGTAGATTATAGATTTTAAATTTTAGTTAAAGCTCGCAGCGAAAGGACTGAAATGGATGGTCAATTCAATCAAACAAAACAGAATAGAAAAGAACCGACTATTAGAATTTATTTTGAAAATAAGGTTACAAGATTAAATTTTGAAATACAATTACGCTTTTATAATTTGTTACGAAAAATCTCCTTCAATAAACTATTACCTATGTTTTGTTTATTTTTTATAGGCAGTGTGACAAACGAGCACGCAGTCCACCTGATGGTAAGTGGTTGCTGTGGCCCATAGACATCTACATCTATCCTCGATTACGAATCAAAATGCTGATGCGTTGTTACCCGTGAGGACTTAGATGGAATGCCTCGTTTCCAATAGAAAGGGTCTCCGGTTCTCTACACTCACCATATGAAACACAGCAGCATTAAGCTACTATTTGTCGCTGGTATTATGTGAGAGCGTAGTCCTTCCCCGGTCGAACCGACCCATTCGTGCTACAACTATACTACTAATATAATAGCAGCATGGCTCTACCACGTATAAAAGAAAGTAAATTTTCCAGTAAAATATAAATAGAAAACCTGTCGACTTATTAATATTTTACATTGAAATGCTCTTTAACTTTCAACTCTCCGCATTACAATTTCAAAGTGGCCGTTTTAGTTTTCCACCGACTCCATGTTTAGATTTACCAATTGATATCTATTTTTATTGTTGTATTGTAAATAAAACTATTGTAGTTTAATTAAACTTAACAAACCAGTGCGGTTTTCCTTGGTAGAGCCACAACACAGCTGTAGCAAGAGTACGTCGGCTTGACCGGGGAAAGGTTACGATGTCATAGATTACCCGCGTGGAATAGATGCATAACGTTGCCATGTTTCATACGATGACTTAAAAGAAACTTAGGACTAATTTTTTCCATCTTGTTCATTATCTGGGAGTAAAAGGCTTCTGCATATTGAGAATCAAAGTAGAGGATAGATATGTCTATAGGCCATAACATACAATTACATCAGTTGTGAGCATCTTGCTATGATCAACACAGTATATACGAGTCGTACGTCGTCGAACATTTTGATTCGTAATCGAGGATAGATGTAGATGTCTATGGGCCACAGCAACCACTTACCATCAGATGAACTGTGTGCTCGTTTGTAACCCTATCCTATAAAAAAAGAATATTCATGTCAAGAGCATATTTTAGTGAATATGTCCATACTCTTATCGGGGTACCAGACGTACTGCAGGTTACCATCCTCACTTGGTTCACATTTCAAATATTCGCACTGAGCGATATAAGTCATCTTTTATAATGCGCGCAGCCAAGGAGTGGAATACCCTGCCAGCGTTTGTTTTCTCAAGTGTAACGTGAAAATTTTCAAGGTGCGAGTGAAACGGCTCCCAATAGCAAATTAGTTCCATCATATACGTCATATTTGCCCTTGGGCCAGATGGAAGTCAAAAATGAGCCCATTTTAAATTTAAGAAAGGTTTCTTGATATGGAATTAATAAAGTTGGATTCATTGAAAACTATTTAATATTTCTATGTACGTATGTTTATGTTGGACTTTACATCGTGTCTTCTTATTTTGTTTCTGCGGCCTTCCAGCGTTCGAGCATTAACGTGCTTCGAAATTCGAAAGTAGCGCTCAGACACTGGTCTAGTCAGCACTCTTTAATTTTCATTTATTTGTAATACATTTGTAAGTTATTCTGACACCTTATAATATTAAATTTTAATGCTTGAATTACTTAAAATACAATGCATGAAAAAAGGTGCATCTTAATAAAATACTAGCTGTACCCCGCGGTTTCACCCGCGTATATACACGTTATACAGAAAATTTAAATTTTATCCACTCATATAATTTAGCTTTCTATTGGTAAAAATTGATTAAAACCGGTCCAGCAGTTTCGGACTTATTTGGTACAAACAAACTAACAAAAACATCTTTCCTCTTTATGATATTATATATATAAGTATAGATAATGATAAGTATGATGAAAAGTAGTTATTATGAGATAACTATAATAGTTAGACATATGGTATTGCAGACTTTTATGTAGATATTGATGTCCTCCATAAAACTGTAGCACATCACTTTGCTCTATTGTTAATAGTTTCCGCAGCGTACGCGACATAAGGTTTTTTTTTGGTATTTTTTTCACACCTTGGGTTACATTAACAAAGTTTTCATACGGATCCCTAAATTATTTGAAAACGTTCTATCGCCTATATTCATCAGGAATAATGTAGGATTCTAATGGTGAAAGAATTTTTCAAATCGGTTCAGTAGTTTCAGAGCCCATTCAATTCAAACAAACAAACAAACAAATCTTTCCTCTTTATAATATTATTAATTAATTAATTAATTAATAAAATATGCACGTTTTGGTTGCTTTTCGGCACCCATGGTAATATGGGTCTACCGTCTCCGGTATCTTTATTATCAAGTTGTTATTCTTCTTAAAATAAAAGTAAATGAAGTGATATATTCGCATGATATCGATTTATAAGAAAAGTAGCGGCTGTTGATTAACAACTACGTTATCTAAATGATTCAGATGGCTTAATGCCTGTTTTGTTATATGCCTGACAAAGTTTCTCAGCGGTATTAAACTTGACAAACGACAGCTGTTTGTTTGTAGTGACCACTGCTTTTATGTTTATTTTAGAGTAAAATATACCATAAACTCCACGAATTTCTTACACGTTATTTCGTTAAATAATTTATGTGATATAGTTAGATATAGTTATAATAAAATTATTTGTACGGTATAATACATTTATATCATTAGCTTCATATTTTACCTTAAAATAGATATGTTCGATATATTTCACTTACAATATTTAATTTAATAAAATTGTCTAACGAATTGTGAAAAAAGTTGGCAAAAATTATTTACATTCGCGTATTCCCACTTTCATTTTAGTAAAAAAATAAATAAATCAATTACGTCTCAACTAAAAAAAAAATTCTTTTCAAAATTTGAATTACCCGATTAATACTCATTTCTCTCGACCTTATCCTAAATTTGATTTAAAAAAAGTAGTTGAATCAAAAGTAATGGACGGCGACTTAAAAAATGCATCCCGTATTTTATTCTCAGATGACATCCTCGCTCCTCGTAATGTCGAAACTCTTGAAGGCCTTCGTCAGAAACATCCTTCAGTCAATCCTTCCCAGAATTTACCGCTGCCTCCCAATACTTCTATGCAACCATTACAAGTTTCCGAAAAAGACACTTTAGACGCAATATTGTCATTTTCGAATGGCTCTGCCGGCGGCATTGACAGGATTACGCCTCAGCATCTCAAAGACCTTGTAAGCGTATCTGCCGGTGACGCCGGTAGGGTACTTCTTAATGACATAACAAAATTATGTAATTTTATGCTTTCTGGTAATGTCAATCCCAATTTCATTCCCTACTTATATGGGGCAAGATTGTGTGCCTTCAAAGAAAAGGATAACGGTATCCGTCCTATTGCTGTTGGTTCTACATTTCGACGTTTAACTTCAAAATTAGCTTGCAGGCACATAATCTCAAACCTTAATACAAAATTTCAACATAATCAACTAGGCTTTGGGACCAAAGGTGGCTGTGAGGCGGCGGTACATTCGGTGCGTACTTTCTTAACTAATTCCAATGCAGATGTTCTTCTGAAGGTTGATCTTAGAAATGCTTTTAACTCAATTGATAGGATAACCCTGCTGAAAAAGTGGCTAACATACACCCGAAATATATCATTACGTGTGGCAATGTTACAGTCAAAATTCAAACTTGTTCTATCAAAACCATATTATTGAGTCTGCTGTCGGTGTTCAGCAGGGTGATCCATTAGGTCCAGCTCTTTTCAGTTTGGGAATTCAACCTATTATTTCAAATTTAAAATCCAAGCTGAATGTCTGGTATCTGGACGACGGTACACTGGGAGGTAAAGCAGATGACGTCCTCAATGATCTTACTCATATTTTTCAAAATTTTAAAAATATTGGTCTTGAACCAAATACAAATAAATGTGAAATATTTATTTATAATAATTTATCTAATTTTAACAGAGATAACTTAATTCAAAATTTCAATCAGATTTCTCCAGGAATAAAAACTGTCAATTCGGAATCGCTTTACCTGCTTGGTGCTCCGTTGTTTTTCGATAGTATTAAACCTGTTTTAAAAATAAAATTTGATCAATTTTTAAATCACGTTGATAAATTATATACTTTAAACCCCCATATTGCCCTTAACATTTTAAAATATTGTCTCCTTGTACCTAAATTTACATACTTGTTACGCTCAAGTCCAATCTGGAAATGTTCGGATATTTTAAAAGATATTGATAGTAATCTTAAGATTACTTTAGAAAACATTTTAAATTTGAGATTAAATACCAATAGCCTGGAATCAAGCCATTTTACCTATCAAATTTGGTGGAATTGGTGTAAGAAATATTTCTAGCGTCGCATTGCCTGCTTTCCTTGCTTCCGTGCATAGTGTCAATGACCTATGTAACACAATTTTAAATAATAAAGTAGACCTGTGCTTTGCTTCGGAGGCAAAGCAAACATGGCTGACGCTCTGTCCCGACGAAAATATCCCACTGGAAGTTAACCAACAAAAACAGTGGGATATTCCGTTGGTACGGAGTGTCCAGAAAAATTTATTTCAAAATTTCCATATTCAACAAGCTCAGGCTCGCCTTCTAGCTGTTTCGACTAAGGAATCTAGCCACTGGTTACATGCTCTACCATCAAGTAATCTCGGCACATTGCTTGATGGGGAAAGCTTGCGCATCGCAGTAGGAATCCGGCTAGGAGTGGCTATTTGTCAACCTCACCAGTGCCCCTGTGGTAGCAGCGTCGACGAGTTTGGGCTCCACGGACTTTCATGCAAGAAAAGTGCAGGTAGGTTTTCCCGTCACGGTTCTTTGAACGAAATCATCCGAAGGGCTCTTGTCTCTATAAATATCCCCTCGGTTTTAGAGCCTAGCGGGATATTTAGAGACGATGGCAGGAGACCCGACGGTATGACTTTGGTCCCTTGGGAGAGAGGTAAAGACCTAGTGTGGGATGCTACTTGCGTTGACATTTTGGCGGCCTCTCATCTCAAGGGTACCTCTTTTAGAGCCGGGGCGGCGTCAGAGGCAGCCGAATTTAGTAAATGGCGCAAATATGAGTCTTTGAGAAATGACTATATATTTGTACCATTTGCTGTAGAGACTATCGGTCCGTGGGGTCCACGTGCAATGAAGTTTCTAAAGGAACTGTATCCACGACTGGTCGTCGCTGCTGGTGATAAGAGGGCTGGTTCTTTCCTCGCTAAGTATAGCTATTCAGCGAGGAAACGCAGCCAGCGTTCTTGGCACTATACCACGGGGAGCAGGTCTTTTTGACGATTTAAATTTTTAGTTTTAGATTTTCTATATAATAGTTTCTTCTTTTATGTTGTATATAATTAGTATTAATCTTTAATATTATAATTTTAATTATTATTTTAGTTAAGTTCTTTATTATAATTTTTGTAATATAAATTGAACGTTGTAACACCATTAAATACGAGTATGTAAAGAAATTGAATTGTGTTAGTCCTGATTTAAAAAAATATATAAAGTTACTTTATACCGCAATATATATATATATATATATTATATAACCCCAGGGAGATTTAAGGACCAATAACAGTATTCGGACACCGTCGGTAATTATCATCTGCACAGGACGTTATGATGTCAGGAGTATGCGTCACTTATGCAATAATATTTAAGCTAGAAGGCAATCACAGTACATCCAGACACGAAATCAACAACTTTAGTCCGAAGTGGATATTTATTTAAAAACGGAAAAGCACAATTCGTACACAAGACTTGCCAAGCCATCAAAGCAGCCAAGTGCTTTAATCACTAGGCGAAGCGGTCTTCTTAGTTCGTCGTGGGTACCGTATTCCATAAAATTCTAATAAATATTAATGCTTGCAATCATATAAAAGCTTTACGTTCAGTTCATATCCCTAGTTCCAACGTCATCCACGTTTATAAATGAACGCAACAACAAGCTCGTGCAATCTGTTCCATTACTTACTGACTGCTGAGTCGTGAAACCAAAATGGTTGTCTACTCTAACATATTGCACCTGATAGTTTTGGGTTGGAGCTCTGTTTTTCTATTAAATAATTAGTATTCTTAGTTACACAATGAATATTTTACATGTTTTATATCAGCTAAAGGCGTTGAAGTAAACCAGTAGACGGGTTACGTCGTCGTTAGATTTACGTAAGAGAAAAGAAAGAAATAATTTACTAACGTCTAAATATCTATCGTCACAGTGACGGTAAGTGAATCCGACGCTCCACTACTCGTGAGTATCGTAATAAGTGACAGGGAGAAACTGATACAGAAGAAGTACAGCAGCATCTTTTTTCCTCTTTATTGTGTTTACCCACACTCTCTAACACTAACGGATCGTATTAAGACAATTACTTAAAGTTTAAACGAAAGTGCTACAATTACTCAAAGGTAAATCCCGCACACTTAAGGGTACACTAGTCGCTTATTCTTCCATACAAACGTAGTCCGGCGATAACTCCACTGTTTGATGGTGTACGTTCAAAATAAAAAATGATTTCAATTGGTCTCATCATTATCTAGCCCTGTATGGAAACAAAAAAGTAAAAAAAGAGTATATTTAAAAGTTATAAGCGTCGAAAATTCCGAATTTTAACACTATTTTTAACACATCTTTGGGCGGAAATAAATATCATAAGAAGAACGAAAATTGCAAAACAGTTACCATACAGGGATATATTAGTTGTTCAAAAATGCAAATAATTTTATTTTAAACAGATACATTCAATAGATTTTTCGTGACATCCAGACTACCAAAGGTCTGTTTATAAAATTTCGCGCGCCCGTTTTGTTATAAAACATCTTGCCTTTCGCTACAAATTATTTCCCCGATCAGTGGGACGGACGGATGGGGGACGCAGCGCGCACTCACACATACTCACTAGGTTAGCCGCTGCTATCTATTTATGGTTGTAATTATCTACATCTTTATTTAGAAAAATTGCTTCCTTTTTTTGTTCGTGTCCATTGCTAAAGCCGGTATGAATATAGCTGCTAAAATGTTCCCATAAGTTTGTTGAAGTACATTTAGTTAAAATTGAAAACAAGTTGGTACATAATAATGAACTTTCGATACAGATAGTACATTAGGTACTTAACTACTTTAATTTGCTAACTAACGAAAACATCTCATAGATAAGCACGATTATCGAAAATCTTAAAATTATCTATTAATTGATTTAGAATAGGTAATTTTTAGATTTTCGATAATCGTGCTTACGTATAGGAATCTCATATCCTAATATACCTATTGTTGAAATTAAAGGATTTTCTACTAGAAAAAGAAATGTGTATTTTTGGCTTTTTTGATCGATAGTAATATGTATAGGTATTTAAATCTTGTAATCTCGGAAGCTCGGAAGTCCGATTCGCACTTGGCAAAATATTTGTTTATATTTAACCTTACCTCAGACATACTTATATTTTTTTTATATATAATTTACTCTACTACTATATAAGCTACTACTAAAAAAAATAGTAGTAGCTTTACTATGGTATTATAGTACCTATATTTTGGATTAGATTTAATTTATTACAGAGCCGTGGTAGCTCAGTGGTCAACGCTCGCTGTAAATATAACAGAACGCGAGTAACCCGGGTTCGATCCCCCGCCGGCACCAATGAAATTGTTAATTGCAATTTTAAGTGCTGATTTACCACGTGCGCGGCGGTGAAGGAAAACATCGTGAGGAAACCTGCATGTCTGAGGAATAAGAAAAAAATATTTCGAAGACATGTGAAGTTCGTCAACACGCATTTGGGCAGCGCGGCGGACACTTCCTTGCCCTAAACCTTCTCAGAAATGAGGGGAGGCCTGAGCCCAGCAGTGGGACGTATATAGGCTGTAACTTTACTTTACTTTTATTACAGAATAACCTACCTTAGATATTGGGTTATGAATACAGATAAGTACACATAGGATTTAGTTTCTAAGTTATACCTACATATTTATAGCCTTCGTTATGAATAGCATAAACAGGTCAAGCCCCGACCAAGTAACGAATTTCTTTTTACAATCGCGCCTTTTCGGTTTAAAGAAATTTATTTCTCATAAGAAAATACAATGGTTCACTTAAAATGAGATACAAAGTAATTATATACTAAAGTAAAACTATCGCATCTACCTCTAGTGCTGGAGGTGTTATAGTTTTGAGCTTATTTACTATGAGATATAAGATTAAGATTATTTACAATGTCAGAAAAGATTACACTGTACGTACGTATTTCCTAAGTTTACTTTTAAACAATTTTATGTTATTGCAATTTTTTATGTCATCTGGTAGTTTATTGAACAGCTATGCTCCCTCAAACAACAAAGTTTTTTTGCCATAATTAGTTCGTGTAGTTATTAATTGTAGTTTATTTTTACTTCTTAAGTTGTGTGTTGTTGTTTTTTTATGTAATTGTATGTTTGATTGAATAGAATTAGTGGTAATGTTTTTTATTAGAATGCAAGTGCAATAAATGTATAGTTGTGTAAGGTTTAGCAAGTTAGTTTTTTCGTATAGTACTTTTGTTGGCGTTAGATAATGATAGTGGAATAATGTTTTGATAATTTTATTTTGTGTCCTTTGAAGTGGATTTAGATTTGTTTTAGCAGCTGATCCCCATATCTCAATTAGATATTCGATATGTGATTTAACTAAAGAGTTATATATGATTGTACGAACCTTTTCCGGGATACAGTTTGCGACTTTACGTAGTGCACATAGTAATGACGTCAGTTTTGATTTGACGTGATCGATATGCATTCTCCAAGTGAGTTTATCATCTACCAATAGACCTAGATATTTTTCCTGAGTTGAACGTTTTATTATTTTATCTTCAATAGTAAGATGTGCAAACTCTGGTAAAGGTTTATTCTTTGTAGAAAAAATCATGAAAGATGTTTTTGACATATTAATTGTCAGCAAGTTATATTTTAACCATTCTCCGAGTAAGTCAAGATCTTTTTGAGCATAGGTTATAATGTTGTGAATAGATTTATCGAAACAGAAGAGACATGTGTCGTCGGCATATAATGTTAGGTGACCTGTTAGCCCTAATTTGTTTATATTATTTATATAGATTAAAAACAATAATGGACTTATAATTGAGCCTTGAGGACAGCCGTAGGATACGTTTTTAATCGAGCTGGTAAAATTATCCATTTGAACAACTTGTCGCCTATTATGTAAAAACGATGTAAACATTTCGAGGCCCTTACCTGTAACGCCTATGTTGTTTAGTTTCTGCAACAATTTATGATGGCTTACTGTGTCAAATGCTTTTTTTTATGTCAATAAAAATCCCTAAAGCGATATTCTTTTGATCGATTTGAGTTTTAATTTTTGTGATTAAGTCTACTGCAGCTGTCAGAGTGCTCGATTTGGAACGAAAGTCATATTGTTGGTCAATTAAAAACTTCTTTTTTTATTAGGTATTCATTTAGGCGGTTATAAAGTATTCGTTCAAATATCTTGGATATAACAGGCAAGACAGAGATTGGTCTGTAGTTACTTGGGTCAGTCCTACTTCCGGATTTAAAAATAGGACTGACCTTAGCAATTTTAAGTGTGTCGGGAAAAACACCGCGTGTCAAACACATATTTATGCAGTTCGTTAGCCTCTCTACAATTATAATTTTCAGACATTTAATCGCTTTGGTGCTGATGCCATCTAGACCAGTACTAGTGTTGGTATCAAGATCGTCGATTATTTTTGATACTTCTGTGATATTACAGGGTGTAAGTTCACTAAGTGTTATTTCATGCGTGTAGTTAAGTTCGTACATAAGCGTATTATCGCTGTTTATGTGATACTTATTAGGAATTTTGTTAGCCAAGTCCGAACCTATTGAGGAGAAAAATGAGTTAAATAAGCCACATATTGAATTACCTTCTGTTATTAGTTCAGTATTCGATATTAGTTTGGAGGAGCACTGCTGTGTCTAATTTTGTTTCAACTAGCGTTATCTATCATAAAATAAATAAAAATTTTATACATATTTCGCTAATTGTGTCTGTACTGTGAATTTGATTTACAATCGATCTCTAAATTGCAGTTTTCTTCTAATTACTTACCTTGCCTAGACGTGTTCTTTGGACTTCTGTAAGGAAGTCTATGCTGTTAGTATTACGTTTATATACGTTACTATTTTGATAGACGTTTGTGCTTGTCCCTGCAGTGACACAATGCCTGTTGTTAATAACTTTCTAAGTACTAAGAGAATATTTCAAACCGCTATTGAACACAAACAATCAATAAACAATTTACAAACTAACATTTTTTTTATTTAATTTACCTATATAAAAGCCACACTCACATCAAAATCGCGCTGTCGAAAAAGCAGTTATCCTGACACTGGCTGACATATACTTCGGGGTCGGGGAGTTGCCTGCGGGCTATTATAGCTAACTAGCTATGGAAAGTAAATACCTATTTAGAATACATAGTACCTACAGTAATATTTGCATAACCAATAGTAAAATACAAAAACATACAGAAAACATAATTATTTTACACTTTTTTGTGTTTGTTTTAGAAATTGTTATATTTTTTTTCAAAAAAAAGTTTTTTATGTTACCGTTTTTAGTTTAGAGTTATGTCCCTTTAGTGGGTACAGGCGTGATATTATATTGTGTGATTGCGTAAAGAATGCATAGACAGGCGATAGCAGCAATCGCGGTTGATTTGCTGTCATTTATTGAAGAGTGCCCCCGATTTCTCCAAGATCCCATCATCAGATCCTGATCTGATCATCGTCGATTGCCGTGAGATTATCTGGAAAATATATCCAAATCGGTTCAGGCATATTCGAGAAATCGGGGGACGGAACATACATAAACAAAAACCAACGAATTGAGAACCACCTCCTTTTTTTCGAAGTCGGTTAAAAAGTAGGTAAAAACAAATCAATGGAATTATTATATAATAACAACATCTACTTAAGTTCACATAAGAACTTTCATCATAACAACTAAGTACATAAATTGGGTTCATAATAATTACGTTTCACACAGCAGATTCTAAGTTACAATAACACCAATTTGCTTTCTCTCTCCTTTCTCTTTTTAAAATACGTTATCCCCGATTTTCTCCAGTATCGTGGAGGCAGTTTACAAATATAAATTGCATAAGAACAAACATCCAGACCCGGAACAACTATTTGTAGTCCATACAAAATATTTGTTCCGTGGGGGATTCGAAACCGCGGCACTTAGCGCAGCTACTCATTGCTAAGCTATTGCGGCACGAAGTTCACAATTGCCGTTTGAGTTTATGTTATTATTCTAAAATGAATGGCATAGGTACCTAGGTACGCGATGATGCCGTCGCGCATTGCGTCACTCAAGTGCGTAGTTGTGTGCGCACTAGCTTCTTACTGCTCATCACAGCGTCTATCCCTTTCGCACGAGATGTCGGCTGAGATAGCATGCATTTTTGCCCCGCCCACCACTTAGTTCGTGCCATCGACTAGGGCAACCTTAATAGAATACATAGCAATCCGAAAACAACAAATTGATCTTCAACTTCTTACGAGAAAACTAGCGTTTAATTTATATTTTTAAATTCAGGATGAGTCAATGTAAATGTCAACTTGACTGCTATATCCATTATCAATTTTACAAGCCAAGACAGTCTTCTATTAATGGTGAAATAGGGTTGCGGGGTAACCTGAACGGTACGCGAGGCATGAAAAGTTCCATTAAACTAGGGAAATTGAATATAGAATAAAACAGTTCATGTGCAAAACCTACATCACTATACTTTATGCTACCCTTTGTCTACCTAATAAGACCGTAGTTTTTTGCTTAGCTAACAAAATGTTAGGTGTCAGATAAAACGTCTTTGAACACTTTCAATACTTAATAAATAGGGGCATAGTGAAGTTTACACTTCTCACTCAAGTTTCCATAACGAAAAAATAAAATAAATATTTGTATTCATTATTTTTATAGGTTTACAGAGTAATACTTTTTCTATTTCAAACTTCAAACAAAGCGGATCTCATATCATAAAAGAAAAAGGTTAAGTATAATCTTGTATAAAAATTCTCACCACACAATTTCGTGTAAAATACAAAGTATTAAAATTATTAACCCTTCGTCTGTTGAACGCTGGTATCCCGACGGATGTCAAGATGGCCAATAGTGTTGACCCACCGGTAAACCAGCGCAGACTAGTAAGACACATTTCGCGCTAATTTTAACCGTTAAAATATTTCTCTCTCCTTTTTTCATGTTCCAAAATGCTAAGGAGTAAACGGGCTAGCAATAAATTACACCTTTTTAGTCTCTGTAGAAATAAAGGTTGACGTTTTTGGCAGTAAGTAGTAAGTGGGTGATTTTTGCTTACCTTTAGACACCTTTATTTATTTTGTTTGTCAAACCATATATTTATTTTGTTGTAAGTTACAACATGGTATCATGCAGATGTTAGAAAATATAAAACTTGTAGACTTTCTAATACCATTCCACTAAAAAACCAGTACCTTTTTAAGTGCCACAAGTTCGGTCTGTTTTAAGTGCCCTTTTTGTTGAGATTTTATATATATTTACAACTATTACTGAAAGTGTTTGAGGGGTTACTAGAACAATAAATGTAATGTTGTTATTTTAAAGCGTAACACAATAGAGCTCTAAAATATGAGACCCATTTTTATGACTCACAGAGCGGTAGAATTTTTCTACCTAAGTATGAAAACATGTGTTGTGTAAAAATATTGTATGACACTTGCAAATTTTAGGCTTTTAATTTGTTTAATATGTTATAAGCTGTAAATAAAAATAAGGACCAAATATCTTTTTCGTTTTATTTCGTGAAGAAAAATATAAAATATTAGACGTTGCCATAATTAGATTGAAGACTGCAGCTGCAGTTTAGTCTTTTGATGAAGAAAATTTAAAGAAAA
Organism: Parnassius apollo; assembly: GCA_907164705.1. NCBI lineage: Eukaryota > Metazoa > Arthropoda > Insecta > Lepidoptera > Papilionidae > Parnassius > Parnassius apollo. Next base: position 202 of record CAJQZP010001633.1, on the reverse strand, counting down.
CAGTAGAATAGATAATAGTGAGTAATATTTAATTCAGAATTATGAATAATTTCAATTAAAATAGAAGATATTTGAATCTAAAGAAAAAAATGCCAAAACCAAGCCTGCGTGCGTTGAACGATCGGGAAACCATCAACAGTATCGGCCATATTGCGAAATTTTTGTTTAACAGACGAAGGGTTAACGTGTTTCTTTATGTGTA
>CAJQZP010001632.1:0-38160 GCA_907164705.1 Parnassius apollo | reverse complement strand
ACTTCGTTTTATTGTGATTATCTTATAAAACTTCAAATTTAAATTTTATTTCTATGTCGCTTAAAGCAGAAAAAAGTAAAGACAATATGTCAGAAAAAAATCACACTTTCGTTTTTGACGAAATTTATAAAATCTTATAATGGGGAGAAGGAATCCCTCCCCGCTTTTCTTACCAACTGTGATAATGCAATGTCGTTAGCTACGGCAGAACAACAGCCTATTTTGTGCAAATTCATTATCTCACAGCTAGAGGGAAAAGCTCAGGTCGTATGTAGTTTAAAAAATTTTGAAATATGGGACCAAATAAAGTCATTTCTTCGTTCCACTTTTGGGGAGAAAAAACACTCAACACATTTATTATTAGATTTTCAAAACTGCAAACAGTCTTCCGACGACGTTACTAAATTTTCAGTATAGTTGCAAAATTCTTGACGAACTTCCAGGCAGAATAGCCGCCATGGAGGACCTAGCATTAAACACATTTTTATTAGGGTTGAACCTTGCTATTTCTACTATTGTTAGGTGTAGAAATCCTCAAACCTTAAACGAAACTGTTCAATTAGCTATAGATGAAGAAAAATTACAGAATCTTCAAATGTGTTCAAAAAATTCAATGAAGCAGTGTAATATATGTAATAAAGTAGGTCATGTCGCTACGCAATGTTTCAAAAATAAGAACCATTCTTATTTTAAACACAATAAACAAATTTCTCATTTATCTAGTTCTAACTCTGATAAATTAATTTTCAAATCTCAAATAATAATTCTAATTTTGTAAGCCGTAACCCTAACCCTAATTCTAGTTCTAACTCTGTGCCTATGCACATGTCATGTGATAACGACGACGCTATCGATAATTCTAACTCTTTAAACTGAATAAGATTTCAGATACGTGTCTGCCGAAATCGTACTGTATTAATGACACAAAAACAATTAATAATACTATTTCTACAAAATTTTACAAAAATCATGCTAAATCTTACTCAAATTCTAATTTATCTCGGCGATGCATCAGCAAGCAACCGAGTCATTCTAATTCTTTTACATCTCAGCAACCCAAGGAGGTGAAGCTGAGTCTTACTAGTTCTCATGCACCTCAGTTGACCGAAAAAGTACAACCGAGTCTTACTAAGTCGTTTACTATATCTACATCTCAGCAGCCCAAATAGGTCAAGCCGAGTTTTAATGAGTCTTATTCTAATTCTATTCCTATTTTTGAATCGAGCATAAATACATGCAAGGTTTCGTTACCATACACGAATTTATTAGTAAAATATTCTCCTAAGTGTCTCAAACTTCTTATCGACACCGGTGCAAGCGTACGTGTCATAGAGCACTCATGTTTAAAAACGAAACATGAACTCCTTAAGAACAAAGTAAGAATCAAAGGTGTAAATGATACGGATACATATAGCGAAACAATAGGCTCAATCTACTTACAATTTTTATTAAGTGATGATACGAGCACAAATTTTATGTCATTAACGATAGCATAAACCTTAATTACGACGGTATTATTGGTACAGATTTTCTTAAATATTTTAATGCTAATATAGATTATAGTTCTAAGATAATGACTCTTTGCAGTCACCAAGTTTCTATTATATTTCATGAGCCGACGTACACCGTTCCAGCACGCTCAGAAGCAGTCATTGAATGCGCTATATCAAACTACTCGCTCGAGATTTATCAGAATAATGAAGCATTAGTTCTAGATCACACCTTAAGCAAGGGTATTTACGTCGCGAATTGTATAGTATCAGTAAAACCAAATAAAAAAGTTAACATCACCGTTTTAAATACGACTGATACAGACATAGAGATTAAAGATTATTCCGTAGAACTAACACCTATCGAATACAATAATTCTATTTCCTGCGATAATTCAATATCTAGTAAATCTTTGTATTCCATCTCGACTTCCAAATCTGATCGAATAAATCGAGTATTGAATCTTTTACGCTGCTCTCATCTCAACGATGAAGAAAAGAAAGCACTTCTCAATTGCTGTTCCGATTATACGGATATCTTTCACCTCGAAGGTGAGCCCTTCTCTTTTACATATGGCATCCAACACTCAATAGATACGGGTAACGTACCCCCAGTTCACGTAAAATCGTATCGCTTCCCTGAGTGTCACAAAGAAGAAGTTGATACACAAATTCGCAAAATGCTAAATCAGAATATAATTCGTCCCTCTGTTTCGCCGTGGAGCGCCCCGGTATGGCCATTTCCGAAAAAATTAGACCCTTCTGGCGAAAAAAGTGGAGGATAGTCATTGATTATCGTCGCCTTAATGATATCACGGTTTCAGAAAGTTATCCGCTGCCTCTTATCACTGATATCTTAGACCAATTAGGCCATTCGAAATACTTTCCAACTCTTGATCTTGCTAGCGGTTTCCACCAGATAAAGATGGATGCTAAAAATGCCCCAAAAACGGGATTTACTATAAGTACTAACTCGAGCATGTCTGGACACTATGAATTTACTAGAATGCCCTTTGGTTTGAAAAATGGACCCTCAACCTTCCCCAAACCAAACGGAAACCAAAATGGACCCCAAACCAAATGGACTCATGAATACTGTCTTATCAGGACTATAAGGCCTACATTGCTATGTATATCTAGATGATTGCATAATTTATAGTCAAAATTTAAATCAACATATGGAAAAGTTAAAATTAGTCAATTTAAATTTGCAAGCAGACAAGTGCGAATTCTTAAGACGTGAAGTAACTTATCTTGGTCACATTATTACCGATAAAGGTGTCTCTCCGAATCCAGACAAGATAAAAGCAGTATCGCAATTCCCAATTCCTAAGAGTCCTAAAGAAATTAAATCCTTCCTAGGCCTAATAGGCTATTATCGCCGATTTATTGATAATTTTTCCAAATTAACGAAACCACTTACTTCTTTATTAAAAAATGACGCCTCTTTCCACTGGTCTCTAGAACAACAAACCGCTTTCGATATTCTAAAGGAAAAACTAATCACTGCTCCGCTGCTCCAATACCCAGACTTCTCTCAGCCGTTCATAGTAACCACAGACGCAAGTAATTACGCCGTAGGTGCAGTTCTATCCCAAGGTCCTGTCGGCAAGGACAAGCCGATAGCTTATGCATCGCGCACTTTAAATCGGGTGCAGAAGGTAATTATTCAACTACGGAAAAAGAACTCTTAGCCATTCTATGACTCGCAGTCAAAACATTTCGCCCTTACCTCTACGGTAATAAATTTAAAATTGTCACCGACCACAGACCATTAGTATGGCTATTTAATGTCAAAGACCCAGGTAGTAGACTCATTCATTGGCGCCTAAAACTTGAGGAATATGATTACGAAATTGTTTATAAACAAGGACGTTTAAACTGCAATGCTGATGCGTTTTCTCGCTGTTCCGTTAATGTTATAGACATTAACACTTTAAATAATTCTAGTTATGAAAAATATTTTAAAGATCAATTCACTGATAAAACTTCTATTTCAAATATGACAATTACCTATTATATTTAATGGTTACAATATTATGATGCTAGTTCACGCGAAATTTCTTATAAAATTGGCGACTTAGTGTATACAAAACATCATCACCGGCTCCGTAAGGCTCTATCACCTATATGGAAGGGCCCATATAAAATAATAAAAATAAATAATAAACGTTACAAATAGGTCGTAAACATGTTAAGTACCATACAAATGAAATTAAGCCTGCTATTCAAACTCCTTAAATTTAATTTACTTTGTATATTTTTTCAGAGCCTTATGCTATGGAAACCGAAGCCACGCTGAATCGAGGATCATACCCATATCGCATAGTCCTGGAATTTATTGTGAATCTATTACGCATATTAATTTTTATAACGATTATTGGAAAGTTATAACACATATAGACCTTATATCCTTAGACCCTTATCTCAATAAAATAGAAAATTTATTATATGATACTTTAAATCTTTGTTCTAAAATAAATACTGACGAATTTTTCCCGTGTAAAGATTTTTCTACTCCTATAGAGACTTTAATAAAATATAATTATGTCAAATTGCAATCTCTAGCACATTTAATCAATAATAACTCATCGCCAAACAAAGTCAAAAGATCTCTAGAATTTGGAGGCGAAATTCTTAAATTTTTCTTTGTACTCTAGACGCAGACGATGCGCGAAAATATTATGCCGCGATAGAATCCTGTCGGAAAGGTGAAACGGAATTATTTAATTTATTCATAGATAATATTCATATAATTAAATCCACAATAAATAATTTTAATGCCACTATTTGTAAATTAAATCAAAACGAATTAAAATTGAATTCCCAAATTAATAACATGAATCAAATTTTGTCGCAAATCACAAAAACCGATAACTTACTCCTTCACATTTCTAGGATAAATAATTTACTAAACGTAATTGAAGGCTCCTTACTTGCTATTTCAAACTTACTAGACACAACTATAAATGCTATTTTATTTTCCAAGGTAAATGTTTTGCATCCTAGCGTGATTAGCCCTTTAAGTCTTTATAAGGAATTAACCAAGCATATTAATCAAATAAACAAACGTTTAGATTTTCCAATGCAATTGAACATACATAATATTCATTCTTTGATTGACGTCTCGAAACTTAGTTCATATTATTATAACAATAAGATTGTTTTCAGTTAGCAAATTCCTCTGATAACGCCTGATAAATTCACTGTTTATAAAAATATACCATTACCGACTCCTCACGACGAGTCACATAATATGCAAACTTTTGCACTTATTCAACCTTCTAATTCTTATATTGCTTTAAGTGACGATAGAATACATTATACTATGTTTAATCACTTAGATGATTGTAATTTCATTAATATTAACTACTCTATTTGTGAACTATTTACTATAACGTCTAGTGTAAATAATCCTAATTGTGAATCGAAATTACTAACAGAAGTAACTCTTTCCTTACCTTCTGAGTGTAAAGCCAAGTTATTATTTGGCCAAATCAATATTTGGCATAAATTAAAAAATAATAGATGGATTTATGTACAATCTAATGTAAATAAATTAACTATCAAATGTGATGACGATTACTGATCATTCTATTATTGGCACAGGTATTGTCAAATTAACCAAAAATTGTATCGGTGATTCCAAAACTATTCAATTATTGCCAACAAGTACTTACCAATTTTCGATCAAATCAACCATACATATAAGTTTTGATATAACGAAATGTGATTGTGAAAGGCATATTTAATAAATGTTTACCACATTTAACGCCAATCGCTTTATGAAAAGTTAACTTGGATTCCTTTAAATATTCAAATCATCAACTGGATAGTTTAGAATTTGAATTAAATAATTTTCAAAAAGAATCACATTTTATTAAATATGGCTCATACTATTCAACATTTACTTATGTTTTAATTGTACTACTATTTTTATACCTTGCCTATAAATTATTTAAATGCTGCAGAATCGTCACGATACCAGTGGATGACCGATAAATCGACATCTGAAGAAGATAATATCTCACTAAAATCTTTACCAAATTGTACTAATTATAAGCCTTATAAAACTGTACACAAGGTTCACTCTTCCTCTCGAAGAAATCTTAATTTCTAATTTTATTCAATTTTAGTTTTAAAATTTTTGTATTTACACAAATAATCGATTTTATTATCATACAATTTTAATTTCTACTCTGTCATTTTATATTTTATATTTGCTATATTTTTCTATTTTCAATGCAATCTATGTAATTGTAATTGAAATTACTAACTTGTTTAATACAAGTTAATTTCTAATTTTACTATTTCGTTCAAAATACTTTTAATTTTAGATTTTACTAATTTATTTTTGTATAATTTTATTACTTAGTTTTAAATTGATTATTTCTTGAATTTTACTTTGTCTCTTTTGTATAACCTAATTAGTTAACGAATAATACTATTGTATCTTTATGTAGAATTTAATAGTTCGAAAGTTTTATATTGTTATGAGATTGATTTGCAAATATTGCAAATCAATCTCATAACTCATCATCAATCACATAACATACTACGATTTTTAATTTCCTATTTTCATAATTTGTAATGCCTTCCGACCTCTAATCGTTTTTCTATTTCGAATCTTCGCTTTATCTTAATTTAGAAAAAGCTCAGTCAAAAGGGGGGAGCTGTTATATCCCTTTTTACAAGGCAATAAAACATTAGTGAGTATTTATTTAATCACACAGTACTTTTCCTTAATATAGCTATAGTCAGCAATTATATTGTTATATTGTTCCTTTCCATGTTCGTTTTAATTCCATTTTTAATGATCAGTTAGACTCAGAGCCCCGGGTAGATCGGACATAGATTCCGAGACGTATTAGAGTTCGGAAGTCAAGGACCATATAAATTTAGTGTGTGAACTTTTGCAATAAACCTTTAGGTTTATTCGGTGTTTCTTTTTTTTTTTAAAGTCAAACGGGATCGGCCTCCTAACAGCTCGCTTCGCTCGCTCACTCGACCCCGTCATCCTCTTCTAACCTAACCTGTCCGAGTTGGGGTGCTCCAGGTCCCAGGTTCGCTTCGCTCGCTATTGCACTCGATATAACACCAAAATATTAACTTTTATGACTACTTTAATTTATAAACATAATTTATGGCTGCAACAATTTGTAAGAAAGGATCTTTGCGATATTTAGCAGTATTCTGCCGACACCAGCTGCCACAAATATTTCACTACTCACCAAAATTCTGAACTTGGAAACAACATTATGATCATAGTCAGTAATCTATGGGTATGACGAAAAACTGTCAGCAAAATGGCCGGCCTAGCGATTAATTTTACATATTTTTAAATCGATTCAAATCGAATTTGGATGAATCGATTCACAAAAAATCGAAATATTAAAGATCGATGTCGCAAAAATCGTTTTTTTGATTTGCGTTAAAAGTTTATATTTACAATAGCAAAAGATACAATAAAATACAGATAATAACATTGAATGATTGAATTAAAAACTGTTATTCTTTACGAGTTGGGGTACATTCAACTAATTGTTAAATAATTTTACAAATCTTAATAAAACAGAAAAAGATTCGATCTCGATTCTCTAGGGTGAAATATCGATTCACTATATCGATTCAGTACTATATATCAATATGAAATTGACAGATGAAACGTCAAAAACATAATTAATTAGTCATTAGTCATTTACCAATATTTTTAAAAAATAATTTAAAAAAATTCGTCGCTGCTGCTCCGGCAGAAAAAATCAAGTGGGGGTGCTTCAGATAAACCCCCCTTGACTCCCCCACGGTGACAGAATCTTCAAATTCAGGCGACCGAATTGTACACCCGTGTATTAGACGTGTAAAGCCTTGCTGCAGTTATATTAGTAGTATAGTTGTAGCACGAATGGGTCGGCTCGACCGGGGGAAGGACCACGCTCTCATAGAATACCAGCGTGAAATAGTAGCTTAATTGCTGCTGTATTTCGTATGGTGAGTGTAGAGAACCGGAGACCCTTTTTACTGGAAACGAGGCATTCCATCTCAGTCCTCACGGGTGACAACGCATCTGCATTTTGATTTGTAATGGAGGATAGATGTAGATGTCTATGGGCCGCAGCAACCACTTACCATCAGGTGGACTGTGTCTGTGACTCGTTTGTCACCCTATTATATAAAAAAAACACCCAACCTGTGATTTGAATGGATGGGTAGGTATCGCTCGACCAGGGTACGAGTCGGTGCTTGGAAAGTTTTGCGATAAAATAGTTAAGAGACTTATACTGGCTGTATGCCAGGAAAAGGGTCTTCTTGTGACAAACACTATGTTTAATTACAGGAAAATCCATATGTACACTAGAGAAAGAAAGAATGAGAGAAGTATGATTGTTTTGTTCCTGGTGGATGACCGACTGCGAAAACAGTTGATGGATACACAAGTGTTCAGGGGTGCTGACCTGGGAACGGATCACTATCTAGTAATTACTAGATTTAGCGATTTGTTCGTGGGTTGGCGCTACCGGACGGCAGTAACAGAACTACAGTCGGTTTGTCGCATCCGAAGCTGGAAGCTTCAGGAAGCGGATACTAAGGACAAATATCACACGAGGGTAGCCGAAAAGCTTGACATCGATGGCAGAAAAGAATGTGTGGAAAGAACATGGCAGAACCTTAGGGATGGAATGGTAAGTGCAGCGGGAGTATGTGGAACATGAGGTAAATATTTTTTATATAGTACAATAACACGAAGTTAATGAGACGTTGTTGACGGCTCCGTGGGGCAGTGACTTAGCAATTTTATATACCCTACAAATGCTTATTTCAGGCCTGGATATTTGACCTTTTGAAATTTATGTATAAATATACTGTCTCAACGTTACAGGAGAAAATCCTAGTGTGGGGGTAATGTTTTTAATGTAAAAAAATGTTTCAGGTTGCATCAAATAAGTATAAAATAAAATAAAAAGCTTTAAATATTTAAAAGCACCACATAGTATGAGAGTGTACCTACTTCATATTGCTTTTATTAGAGTTATGAAAATACCAAAATTCAATGGATATAACATATTACACACTAGTTGTTCCCCGTGCTCGCGCGTCATTTAGAGTTTAAATTTTTTTTCACGGAACCATTATTCTTTTTCTAAAATAAAAGAATCCTAAACTACAACATTACCTATCTGCTAGTGAAAGTCCAGTCAAAATCGGTTCAGAAATTTTGGTAATTAGCTGGAACCAACAGACAGAGACAGACAGACAAATATTTTAATAATTGTGGTTATGTTATAAGTACTGTACATACTTTTATATGTATTTAGTAAAAAGCTGTTATTTTGACATGGTTTGTTATTTTGAAACGACAAAAACACTTCAAATTTATTCATTTGTATAGATATTGAAGAATTACTTATTTTTTTATAGAATTAGGATGATAAACGAGCACACGGTCCACTTGATGGTAAGTGAATACTGTGGCCCATAGACATCTACACTTATCCTCCATAAAGAATCAAAACGCAGATGCGTTGTCATCCCTGAGGACCAAGATGGAATGCCTTATTTCCAGTAAAAAAGGGGTCTCCGGTACACTCACCATATGAAACACAGCAGTATAAGCTGCTTTCTACGCTGGTAATTCTGTGAGAGCGCGGTCCTTCCCCGGTTGAGCCGACCAATTCGTGCTACAACCTTAATTATAGCTGCAGCGAGGCTCTACCACTTACGGCCGCATCATTACGAATGCATTTTTATTACTTCATTTAAAGCAATCGCATTTAATTGAAGTGACTTTGAAATCGCGTTTATAATAAATCGTCAAAAATATTATACCGTAGATATGACATTGTCTGTAAAAGATTTTTACAGTTTTTATAATTTGATACTCATTCTCTTGCAGCTTTGGATAAATTTAATCTTCCGCTCAGTAATCACTCCCCGTGGAGTTGTGTCGCTAAACAAAATAAATTATCGGTTGTTAATCAAACCGTCAATGTTGTTAATGACACGTGTTTACAAAATAAGTATTTTAAAAATATTTACCTTTAAAATAATATTGAACTGAATAAAACATATTATAGTAATACGTAGATTATGTTATCAACATGGGACTCAATTTCAATACTAATTTGAATATTGTGTTGTAGATATTATACCTCCAACTAAAGTATATTTAAAGAAGTAAATGAACTTAAGTTAACGCAATGACTTCTTATATTCGCGCAAACACTACACATTAAATGAAACTAATTTATCGGATATTGTCGCTTTTAATTTTGAATTTTTTTAAATTCTCGTCATGTCGGGTGCTTTATAGCATCCACGGTCACGGGGGGACTGAGATGTTTGACATCTCAATGTCATTGTTAGCCTAGTCAACTTAAGTTCTAGAATATTATTTTTGGTCAGATCTACGCAGAATGAGCTTACAGTATCTTGAAGTTTAGCAGTAGTATGATTGGGTTTGGATTTAATTTTATTAATAACAGGATCCCAAGCAGATTGCAGCACCATCTCCTCTATTGAAATTAGGACGTTTCTAACATTTATTACGCTGGAACTTTAAAAAAATCAAAATTAAACGCGATAGAGTCCGGTAAATTTGTGTTATTTAAAGTTCACGTAGGTTAATTAAATAAAATAATAAAAAAAGTGTAGTGTGTAGTGATGACGAAAGAATATACGCTGGTAGTTAATGGATATGTAGCAGCATCTTTCTAATAACAACTAAAAAATAAAAAAGCAGTCTAGTTCAAATTATCGTATAAAGTAAGAGGTGATACCCACGCGGACGGATCCTTAGAAAGAAAAGAAGTAGCCCTTCACAAATCTACTGCTGAGCATAGGCCTACCTCAAGTACCACAAAACACGTACCAGAGCAAACTGCATCTACGACTTCTAGCATGTTACCAGCGTTAATGTTTTTCTACAATTTTTAATGCTAATAGAAAACTATAAAAATCAACTAACTATCGAAAATACAGAAATCAATGTAAAGTTGATACTACATCTATCCCTCCAAGAATAATGAAACCTATGATAATGATAACATGCTGTATATAGGTGAAGGATTCGGTTGCCGAACGACAATGAGTGAATGAGATGGACGAATGTGTGAGCGAGAGGGAATGAAAAGGTGGGTTAATGTCGGAAAGATATGTGCAAAGTTGAAAAACGATTTTTAAAAATTAATTAAAGTAATCAAATTCCTTCAGTAGTTAATTCATCGTTTCAACATAGATATTTAGCCGGGCTAAAATAATGAAAACTTCATAGTATTAACAAATAATAAAACGTGCAAATTGCATTTAGACAAACACATCAGCGAAATTAAACTGAAATATGTATTCCAATAAAATAAAGTAGGCTTTGGAACAACCTCTGTATAATGTGATCACATTACATTATGCGAAGAAACAGTAAGACGCGGTAATGTAATAAACAATTTTATAATAAACAAATTGAGTTTTTCGTCACCGGAAAGGCGTAATGTGTATAATACACATTAACAATCCAAATAATTTGCATGAAACGCTTGGCCGTAGAGCAGAGCAGCGAGGAAATTTATTGATACACGGAGTATCAATGTAAAGCTCGTACATCAGTGGGCACAGTTTTTGTGGTTCTGTTCATTTCCACAGCATAATATTACAGATTTAGGACGTGTATATGAATATTTTATAAATGACGTAGAACCTTTTACTAAGTGGCAGAGATATTTTCAGTCTAGAAGTCAATCTGCGTTGTTAAGTTATTAACGCCTGAAATAATGATTTTATATTGTATTGTATTTTACCAACCCCTTACCCATTTCTGCGCCACCAACTACTGTAATTCTCATTGAGAGTTAAGAAAAACAATTACAGAAAATAGAGGATTCGACTCAGGCCTCTAGAGTTCTGTAGTGAATTATAATGAGGATGAGCTATAGTAGGCACTTACATCATGGGGTGTACTGTTCCCATGTGTGTCACTATCTTATTACAAAAAAATTCAAAAAAATTATGAAAATCCGTTTACTCAAATATAATCTATTTTGATACACTTAGGAAATGTTTCATAATTTATTCTTAAACCTAATCATAAATAAAAGTGTTTGTTGTGGCCAAAAGACATCTTTGTCTATATTTAATTAATAATTCAAATGAAAATGCGTTATCACTAAGGACTAAGATGGAATACCTAGTTTCCAGTAAAGCGTCTCTGGTTTTCTACATTCACCTTACAAAACGCAGCAGGATTGAGCTGCTATTTTACACTGGTTATTCTTTGAGAGCGTGGTTCTTCCCCGGTCTAGTCAACCTATTCGTGCTGCAACCCTGATATGGTAGCAGCTTAGCTCTATCACGTAAAGCCGACCCATTTGTGCTACAAACATAATAAAGCTTCTGCAGTGGAACTCTACCACGATAAAGCCGAACTATCAGTGCTACAACCATAAGATATCTATAGCATGGCTCTACCACGTAAAGCCGAACTCTTCGTGCTACAACCATAATAAAGCTACAGCATGGCTCTACAACGTATACCGACCTATTCGCGCTAAAGTCATAATATAGCTGCAGCATGGCTCGACCACATAAAGCCGAGCTATCCGTGCTACAACCATAATATAGCCGCAACAGTATATTAGAACCATTCTTTTGTTAGTGCTGTTGTATTAAGTAGTAAATGTTGTCACTCAAATCACAGTGATGTTCATGTATATGCATGTGTTGCCTCATACGACACTCATTGGTAGATATGCGGTAGGTAGTAGTAGTAGATATAGTAGATATTCTTACACCGCCACAGCGCGGTTGTTTTTATTATTTTATACAATAGAACTACGTGTATTTATTTAAGTATAATATGCAACATAACAAAAATGAAAATCACAATCATATTAATAAAATAATTCATTAATATTTCTTTTTAATTCATTATTTCATTTTTAAATTCGGTCAGGTTATAATTTGTTTGATGGATAACTTTTATTTGACCCTAAGTTTACTTTCGTTGTAATATTGTCATGTCTCTAATACAATATTCCAATTAGTACTGAGAAGTCGATTATTATGATGATATACATAATTACTTAGGTTCCCGTTTATTTTAATTCCATTTTAAAGATAACAACAATCTATACAACGTTTTAATAAAATTAAAGTATCTGTGAGTAGTAACAGGCTTTTAGCTGAGGAGATCATTTGTACGCTAACTATTTAAAAAAATTAACTGCTTGACCAAGGACCACTAATGTATCACTAAGATCTGCAAATGTTCTATGGGAATGAAGTCGCGGGTAAAAGCGAGTTTATAATTACTAGTTTATAATTTTAGTATAGAACTAAAAGAGAATGAGAATGAATAAAAAGCAATTACCACGTTTTTGTATTATTTTATTACTCAACAAGATTGCGAAGTCATTTGTTGCCTCAACTTTAAGTGAAGTTATAAAAAAGTAATCACAATAATAATAATAAAAAATTTATTTATTGAATAAAACCATATTGACACTACAAAGTTGAAGCCCTGACTCCCGAACTAGCAATAGCTGTGTGTCGAGAATCAGTTCAATCAGAGGAAATGGGAAGGCATTTCCATTAAATTACAATTACAAAATGGCTTATCAGCTTATCACAACTCAGAACAAGGTAACAAAAATAAATACAATTTTTACAAAGCCAAGAAAAAAATAATAATAATAATATGCATGAATATGTGTGTTGCATCCATGGTCCGTACATGTGTGCGTGTGTACTCATACATGTGTTTTTACATGTGTGTGCATGTGTGTGTGTGTGTGTGTAGTGTGTGTGTGTGCACGCGTGTGTGCGTGCGTGCGTGCGTGCGGTGTGTGTGTGTGTGTGTGTGTGTGTGTGTGTGTGTGTGTGCACGTGTGTGTGCACGCGTGCGTGCGTGCGTGTGTGTGTGTGTGTGTGTGTGTTCGTGTGCCCGGGTGAATGTGTATAAGTGTGTTTTTAGCATACTTGATAAGAAATGACTCGTTCTATTGAGTTATTTTTAACAGATTTTCCGTCTCGTTGTATGTCAACTTACGCAACCAAACTTTGGATTTAAGTTGATATATAGACAGGTTTCTCACTTTATTATTTACACTAAAGTAATTGTAAGTCTTGGTGCCTGGAATTGATAATGCTGTCGAGCAATCTTACATCTCACACGCTCAACTGTGAAACGTTCTCGTTTTTTTCAGTGGATGGTAGATACGATACCGCAAGTTTATGGTATTTTTAATGCAATCATAGATATATAATTGACGCACAGAAAGTACGTTTGCCGTTTTGAATAGTTCAGTAGTTGAATGCATAAATGGAAGGTATAAATATTACTTTGAGGAGAGATCTTTGTGCTCGTTCCAGTTCTATTAAATTTGTTTTTGCTGCTGCCCCCACGAACATATACAATATGAAATTAAACATTCCGCAAGTGCTTTATAAATTTGTATTAAAAGTGTAGGTTCTGAAATAGTGCGCAATTCTCTAAATACATAAACTAATTTCCTGAGTCTATTAGCAACAGATGTTATGTGCTGTTTCCAGTTGAGCTTATCATCAATACTTATTCCTAGATATTTTATAACTTTTACTCTTTCAATTAATAAGCAAGCACATGATTTATTCTTGGTATTGACTTGTCGATTGCAAGGGTAAGAATGGATTTGTAAATTAAAAGATTTGGGTGAGTTAATATTAGTTTTACTGAAACACATATATTTTGTTTTACTTGTGTTCAATGTTAACAAGCTATTTTCTAACCATGATGTAATAGTACGAAGACCGTTTTCAGCAAGACGACGTACATGTTCCCAAGACTCGCCATGAAACAGTATGACTGTATCATCGGCAAACATTTGAATATCAACACCCTTGAGATTAGTTTTACACAGATCGTTTATGTAAATTAAAAAAAGACTTGGCCCGAGTGTACTGCCTTGTGGCACACCGTGAGAGGAGCTGAATTCATTACTTAATAAGCCATTAACTTTAACACGTTACTTTCTATCCGAAAGGTAGTCCTAGAACCACATAAGTGCATTTCCCCTGATTCCCATATTGTCCAAACGTGTTAATAATATTGGAACAGATACGGTATCGAATGCCTTCTGAAGGTCCAGGAATACTCCCATCACTTTTTCATTTTTATCAAGGTAACGTGTAATATTTGTAGTAAGTTGAAGGACAGCGTCATCTGTGGACCTGTTGGCACGAAAACCAAATTGATTTTTATCTAAAAGCTCATTATTTTCTAAATAGTTCATTAATCGCTTGTTAAATATTTTTTCGACAACCTTGGAAATTGTGCTTAAAAGTGAAATTGGGCGATAGTTAGTCGGTGAAGATTTATCCCCAGATTTATATGGGACAGACAATTGCATTTTTATAGATTTTGGGGAAAACACCATATTCAAATGTCAAATTAATTAAATATGCAAAAGGTTCTGAAATATATTTTATGTAGTCTTTTAAAATTTTGGACGTAATACAATCATATCCTGATGAGTTACTAGATTTAATACTGCAGATGACGCTTGAAACTTCCACTGAATCAGTTAGGTAGACGGACATTGAGCCATTTTGTGCATCTTTGCATTTTGCCAATAGAGAAAGAGAACTGTCAGTAGTGTTAAGTTAGGATAAGATATCATTTGCAAGACTATGACCAACAGTTGCGAAAAACCTGTTAACATTGTCAAGAGAGTGAGTAGTATTTAAACCTTTTTTGAGTAAATCTGAGGAAGATTCTTTCCTTTTTTTCCATATTACATAATTCCTTTATTGCATTCCAAGTTTCTTTCATATTTCCTTTATTTTTTTCTAATAACACTTATAATAGTTTCTTTTTAATTTTTTTATTAATCTATTTAATGTGTTACGATAGTTTCGGTATGTCTGTCCCAATTGCTCATTATTTAAATATTTTTTTAATTTTTTGTGCATTTTATCTCTCTTTCGAATTGAATTAACAATTCCCACAGTAATCCAAGGCTTGAGTGGTATTTTACTAGGAATTGTGTTGTCCTTAATAGCTTTTTCTAATTTTGATGTCAGAATCTGTGCTGCAAGATTTACATCTTTAGTTGAGTATAAGTCATCCCAAGACTCAGCCGTCATCATTTTTTGTACGCCAGCAAGATCAACTTTTACTTTATTAAGCATTTGTGTTTTTCTACATACTTTAGTAAAATTCATATGTAAAAAAATTGGAGAATGATCTGTAAATTCGTCAAAAACATATGTTTGACATTTAGCACAAGACTTAACCATGAAATGATCCAAACAAGTTTTTTGTCGAGTTGGACTGTTTACATCTTGTTTAAGTCCATAAGATTTAAATATGCAGTTGAGTACTTATTAAGATTATCTGGCATAACATCAAGATTAATGTCTCCGGTTAAAACAATATCACATTTATTAGGACAATTATTTAAAATATCATCCAGAGAGTTGATATAATTCATAGGGTTTTTATAACATGGAGGACGATATGTACAAATCACAGAGAGAATATCTTTTAGGTCAATTACTAAACAATTACCATCGATAAGACACGGCTCATAGACTATTGACTCAAGTTCATTCCGAACACAAACAACCACACCGTCGTTTTTATTAAGATTAATAAGAGTTTGAAACATTTTGTAGTCGTGAATGTTAGGTGGTATATAATATTTATTTGTCCAACATTCAGTTAATACGAGCACATTAATTGTAAAGTTAAATGTGGACAAAAATATCAAAAAACTATCGAAATTAGCATTAATACTGCGTATATTAACAGTAAGAATCGTAATGGAATTCTTTCCGACTGATAATAAGTCTAAATCGGTTGGAACTCCCACTCTGGTACACGCAATATGGCCCGATTCTTCAATATCGTCCATAACGATAGTATCTATAGAATTAAAGTTTAACTGTTAAAAATTTCAATGCATAATTTATGGGAACAAGGTAGGTAGTTGTAAATTTGGATGATAAAACAATTTTCGTTACCTTTAGACACATATTTGTGCTACCATCAATAATTTTAGAATGATTTCGTAAATATTCGTGCATAAGTACGTAAAGAGATAAAAAACTTAATTCATTTTTAAACTGTCACATATTAAAAAACAGGTCCATAACAACTATAAGCAGCAATAATGTTATGATAAACATAAAATATAAATAGTCATTCATGTTGTTAGTCGATAAAGGCGTTAATACATTTATTTCATGTGTGAATTTTATTATAGAATCGTAACATTTAAGCTGCCTAAGGTATGATTTAACATAATAATGATATTTAAATTTAATATAAAGTAGTAGAGCAATATTTTAGGAATATGATAAGTGTAGTGTAGTAATATGTAATATTTAAAACAATATTTTAACGACTCATATTTATGTGCGAGTAGTTTATATTGTTGTGTAATGGTGGAAGTGTTTAAGCAAAGTACGCAGTTAACAGAAATCAATAAGAGAAATACATGAATAACGTTGCAACATACTATATAAAGTTGAAAAAATGTAATAAGTATTAGCCAAGATAACGGTATTGTAACATTACATAGTCAGTTTTTAGTTTTGAGCTTGTCAAGGTCCACCTCACTGTTGATTCGTATGGCCGGGCTGGATTCTGCTTTACGTATGTAGACATTACCGTGACATATGTATTTATAATTATTGTCATGACCAAAACTCCGAGCTATGTAAAATAATCGCTTAATTTTCGGAGTTAGATTCTCTGAAATGTACACAATAGCCGGGGGAACTGCTATATTTAGATTCTCGGTTGTAAGTGATTTTTTATTCTTCCTGTACTTTTTCATTGAGGTAAGAATTTCCTCCTTTATGTTGACGTTGGCAAATTCAACTATTATAGGGTTAGGCGTAGACGATTTAGACTTAGATTTAAGCCTAAAATATCCCGTATCTATCTTCAATTGTGATATTGAGCTCCGTGCAAACCTTTCTTATGATATTCTGGAGATCCCGCTTAAGTTCTGGCTGATTTTGGGTAACATTTCTCATTTCAATACTGCACGATCGGGCTTTGCGCTCCAAGCCGTCAATCCTGTCTTCTAGTGCTTTGATGCAGGTCAAGCTAGCCTTGCAGTCAGCTTCTAAGATTTCCATTTTTTCTCGCATTTCCTCATATTTACTCGATATGAATTCAAGTGACTTAAAAATATCAACATTTTGATCTTTTATTTCCTTTAAGGTGTTTACCAACGAAGATAGTTTGTTTTCTTTTAATTGGTTATTTAAAATTATATCTTTAATGGACTTATCAATTGAATTAAATTTCGGTTCTTGTTGCAGTATATTTGATGACAACATTTCTTTGATTTCGTCCATATAGTCCTTTATATTAAAATGTTATCGGTTTGCTCGTCATCGCGCTTGTGCTTTATCCTGCATGTAACATGTCTTTTAGCGCTAGATAGCTCAGGCTCCGAGTCAGAACGAGGCGGTGTACGATACATTACGTTACTTTTAGCTAGTTGTCGAATAGTACCAGGGCGGCGGAAGAATTAATACGTATAATTTGCACTTAGTACATACACAGATGTATATCTATTTCACTCTCACATACACAAACCACGAACGAACTATGTTGACTGCTCACTTTTATTTACATCACACAAGCATAACACAGTATTACGGATCTGAGTGTGTTGCGTTATGCGCTCCTAATATTTTCGAACAATTAACTATTTAAAAATGATTATTTTTTTTTGATCCACTGACGCGTATTATCGCTACGGAAGCACGCAGGGAAGGGGATGATATAAAAATTTGATCACAATGATAATTTTAAGTTAATCTCTTATTGGTAAATTATAGACACTGGTATTTTTACAAAATGATGTGTTCTTCTATAACTGTTAGCACATAGTAATTTGTATATGTAAGGCAAGTATTAGATGAAAGTTAATATGTACAAATGTTGGAGATCCATACAAATAAATTAATAAATAGGTACGGTGTGAGAATATTCACTACCCCATATCATCGTCAGAGTGAAACAAATCAGGAGATGAGCAGCAGCGTCTTCCTAATAACGGCTTATAACAATAAACTGCAGTTGCCAACCCGCGTGCTGAGCGTATCAACTATGGAAAATATCCCCTCTACGAGGCAATCTATGGGGGAGGCCTATGTTCAGCGGTGGACTTTAATAGGCTGTTATGGTAACGACAATAATACGGTGTGTAATAAAGTGTCGCTACGAGTAATATTCCGATCGTTTCATATATTTGAAGTATATTCACGACTCGATTGAAGTAATATTAAGTACCAGCAACTTTTGGCATCTCAATATCGTAATAAGCCATATTATTTTTTTGTATACCGATATTTTATTTTTATAGCGTTGATGTATTATTGGTATCTAACGGCATTTCGACACGAACGAAGAGAGAGGAGGCACAGGACCAACAGCTAAATGTGCATTCCGAGACACGTTGGTGAAATTCCGTTCAACTTTCTAACTCCAAGTTACTACCTAGAATTTCATGACAGTTAAACCCAATAACTAGTTTTTCCAAACCTCAAAAAACCAGATGAGCAGTAGTCTGACTTACAACTACTTGACAAAAGTGGCTGCCAAGATTATGGAAGTAAACCTAGTGTCTCAATGTACAGCAGAAACAGGAGCAGCATACTTAACGTAATGATTTATATACTCTTTGACAGCAACCCACTAACACACAAGTGTCCGCCTACGCGCCCCGATTGATATTTCTTACAAAATAAACATTTTCCAAATTTGAATTCAGAAAAAAGAAAACACGACCTTATTTATTTGTAACATTATTTATGGCCAGATAAGCTAATAACTCCTGCAAAGTTTGAAGTCCTGATATTTAAATAGTAGGACCCTGAAAAATAGATAGTGTCTCAGTGTGAAGCTCTGAAATAAGATATATAAATAGTCTGTTAAAGAACGACGAGTTCTTCCCAGTTGATACTTTGTATCTACTACTTAGTCGGGTCATAAGTTCTGTCAAAACCATATTATTTCAAAATGTTGAATACTGGCTAGATAAACTTCACCAATTTTAATAATATAGCTTTTGCGCTTGCCGAAAATAAAAAGACATTAATTTTTATTTGTTTTCAAATATGGAGTGGTCGAAGAAAGACATTAATTTTTATTTGTTTTCAAATATGGAGTGGTCGAAGAAAGAAGATAGAGTAGCGGTTATCGCGTTGCACCACTGTGGCTACGCGCCAAAAGAGATTTTCAATATTCTACAAAAATTTAATATAACCCTACGATTTTTTAACGCACTATCAAACGATTCACTGGAGATTCAAGCTTCGAAGATCGTAAGAGGACCGGCCGACCTCGTACAGTTCGGACACACGCGATCATCAAAGCAGTGAAGGCGCGAATCCAACGAACTCCTGTTCGTAAACAAAAAAAAATCTTAGCTCTTTAGATGGGCCTAAGCAGAACCACGGTCAAAATAGTGATCAATGAAGATCTAGGTTTACAAGCTTATCGTAAGAAGACCAGACATTTTTTGAACGGGTCTTTAAAAAAAATAGACTGGATAGATCCCGCGTTTTTATACGACGGTACGCGGGAAAAAATACCTCGAAATTTTGTATTCATACGAAAAAAAATTTAACGTCGAAGTAAGTTATATTAAACAAAATAATGATCTGTATGCCCACAGCAGTGAAGAAGCCAGCACGTGTATTTCGAGGGTTCATCGAGGATATTATCCTTCGTCACTCATGGTTTGGCTTGGAGTTTCATATTCAGGCTTAACTGAGGTATTTTTCTGTAAAAAAGGTGTAAAAACCAGTGCCGAGGTATACCAAAATACCGTCCTAACAAAAATAGTGGAAACTCTTTCTCAAACAATGTCCAAAAATAGACATTAGATATTCCAACTCTCTGCACCAGTTCACAAGGCACGAAGCACGCAAAACTGGTTGACTAACCATGGAATTGACTTCATCGGACATGAAAACTGGCCCTCTTCTAGTCCAGATTTAAGCCCACTGGATTATAAGATTTAGCAAGATTTGGAGGACAAAATCTGCGCTAAACCTCATCGGAATTTGGAATCTCTCCGAGCATCTTTGGCTAAAATAGCGGCAGAAATAGATATGAGTGTGGTGAGTGCTGCGATTGATAATTGGCCGATCGATTAAGTGCATGTATTCAAAAATAGGGGAGGGCATTTTAAATAATATAAATAAAATTTTATTCTAAATTAAATTACCTTTCATTTCATATATAATTTGTGTATATAATAGAAAGTGTATCAATAATTTTAAAAAAGTTTTTGACAGAACTTATGACTTGACTAAGTATGCAATAAGTCTTGTGTCCATCGACAGTACTTCACAATATATTCGGTTTATAGTAAAACTTGTATATTGAGTTCTAAGTAATCTCCATCAGTACAAATTTGTGTGGATCGAACTCTAATATAACGAAAATCTCTCCATTACAATGCGACTCCAGATAATAGAAAGAGTTAATTGGCAACTTCATTACTGGCAACACTGCCCGTAACTCTTCGTGCTCAGTTGAAGAGAAGTGGGAAGAAAAATGTGAAGAAAAAGTCTGCATCATTATTTTTGTTAGGTACTTGTGATATTTAAAAACTATTACTATATCAATTTGTGTAATATCGTCTTAAACCGTGAGATAGGCAACTTTCTTTTTTCATTTAAGTGTTACCGCTGGTTCTGAGAAAACCTCTGTCACGTGGGAAGATCTAGCAAGAAACCCTGCGGGACTTTGTTTAAACATAAATTTACAATATACAGAGATAACAGATAACAGCATGGTAGCGATCACCTCATTCCCAGTGATTACTATCAATCATGTAGTCTTTAATAGTACGAGTATGACAACCCTTATTAAACAATTTTTGCTTAATAAAAATTATAAGCTTTTTTAATAGACAGGTCTTGCATACCTTCTGAGAATTTGTTATAAAAGCTTATACTTTGCCCCAGGATCAAAGCTGAAGGAAATACTGACTCTTTGGAGTTGAGTAACTTGTGTAACACTTGTGCTTGTTCCAAGTTTTTACAGAATGCAAATGATGAATGTAATACGTGTAATACTATACTGTGTAGTTGCGGCGTGAGATAATCTTTTTCCCCATACCAGTTCGTGTGTATCGTAAGATGCCACCGGGAGAAATGTAACAGAAGATAAGCAGCAGCACCCTGACCTGATAACTACTCGTGATATCAACAAGCGTAGCAGTTATAGCAAATATGAGGTATATTTGCCTAGGAGGCAACCTATGGGCGACGCTTATGTTCAACGATGTACTTTTGATGGGTTGCAGTGAATAAATTAATGAATAAAACTAGTAAGAGCATTACATACTTTATTTCTATTCGGTAGTATGACTGTTTCATTGGTCTGGAGTCGTAGCTGCGATTGTCGATTGTCTTGGGTTCGAATCTGGGTCTTGTCAAAATCAGTTATTGAGTTTTACTGTCAATAAATGCTTAGTAGTCCGGAGTCATGAAGTAGTTGGTGCTTCATTCGCGTCTCAAGGAAAGCTCGTAGTTGTTGGTCCTGCATCTCTTTGTGTCGGTTGATCGTATCATCGGACTAAGAGAGTAGGAAATAGAGAGTGCACCTGTGCTTGCGCATTAGCTCGTGCACTATAATCCAGTACCGCGCAGACGGCTAGACTCCGAACTTCGGTCTGGAGGACATTATTATATTATTCATTACCATATTGCTGTAAGGTTCATTTAGCATTTAAATACACAATTAATATTATTTTAATCATACAGTTTAGTGGAGGCAAGTAGCATTGCTGGTGCTAGGATATAGTTTCTGTTATTTAGAAATGCTGATGTAATATCCGCTGAATCATAACAAAGCGCGAATAATATTCAGTCGCTGCCATAAACAACGTGAAATTCATTTCCTGTTTTTGATTTCTTAAATAAGAAAATGCTGGCAGAGTTTCATGGTAGGTAATAAAAAGAGGGAAATATGCAACTATTTCAGTAACTCTTTAATTTAATTTTTGCTTACAGAACAAAGGTGACAAATGAGCATACAGTCCACCTGATGAAAAGTAGATGCTGTGGTCCTTAGACATCTATATCTATCCTCGATTAAGAATAAAAATGCAGATGCTTTATCACTCTAATTACTAAGACAGAATACCCCGTTACCAATAAAAAGGATCTCCGACTCCTTTTACTCACCGTATGAAATACAGCAGCATTTTGCTGCTAGTTTACGATGGTAATAAAAACCCTTCGTGGGCGAGGACGAAATACCAGTCAAGTGTTTGATTCAATACAGCGTTTCAATTGAAGGCATGTGGATATCACACATCAGCATCACGTCAGCGTTGTCCAACTGCTCGCTATGCGTTACTCGTACAACCATCTTGGATTGATGTGATCCATACTTTTGCATACTTGACAATTGGTACTAAACGAAGCCAACATGATGCTGTTGTAATACATATGCATGCGTATGAGACTAGATTTTGCAGATTTTTTCGTGTTTATTAACTTATTTTATATTTCTGACGTTTCGAGTACTTTAGTATAGGTATTTTCAATATGGGTGACAAACAAGTACACAGTCCACCCGAGGATGAGTGGATGCTGTGACCCATTAACATCTACATCTATTCTCGATTAAGAATCAAAATGTAAATGCGTTTCCACCCCTGAGGACTAAGATGGAATGCTTCGTTTCTGGTAAAAGTATCTCCGGTTCTCTACGCTCACCATACAAAACACAGCAGAATTAAGTTGCTATCTTATGCTGGTATTCTATGAGAGCATGGTCCTTCCCCGGTAGACCCAGATGCTGTAGAACTAATTATTTTGTTAATTTTAGTTTTAAGTGCTAATTTATTATTTGCTTAACTACATGCATTGGCGCATCACGGTGGAGATTTTTAAACGCTCCCTGAAATGATAGAAGGCTCGTACCCAACAGTGGGACGTATATAGTCCGCAACTTTCTTTTTACTTAGTTTGTATGGAAAACAAACGTAAAATAAAAACAAAATAGACACGATAATTTAATATTTTCTTGTGAAATGATGATCTTATTTGGTATGTTTGTATTTAGTACCTAACTACGGCAGTTGACAGATTAACAAGAGTGCAAGTGTAAGAGCTAATTTGAAACAAAAACGTTGCTCGAACTTGACGCTGCTATTTGGCAAGCTGCGAGCCTCTGTGAGCACTGGCAGTGAGAGTAAGAGTTTTATGACAATTCACTCCTATACGAGTATAAGAGTAGCATTTCATAATATTTTTCAAAATATGTATAAACGTATTTTTATATAAGTTTTATATTTACGGACATAGAGAAAAAATCCCTCTCTCTATATAATACGATTGTCTGGGTAGGTACCTTTTCTTTCTTTTACCTATTTCTATCATTAACTTGCTGTAACTTAACGCTTGCTGTATTCTAGTCACAAGAGTAGGGAGGCAGTAAAATAACAGGCTGTGACGTTTTCCGTCGTTGTGCTCAATAGTAACAACACAACAAAAATTTCTAAGATATTTAAAATTCGTTAATTAAGCATTTTAGCGGACACTTTCTTACCACAAAAACCTCTCAGAAGTTTGAGGAGTACCCAGCAGTAGGAATAGTTTATATATATTTTTTAGCATAAGGATGACAAACGAGCACATAGTCCACGTGATGGTAAGTGGTTATTGCGACCCATATATATCTACATCTTTCCTCGATTACGAATCAAAATGCAGATGCGTAATCACCCGTGAGGACTATGATGGATTGCCTCGTTTCCAGTAAAAAGGGTCTCAGGTTCTCTACACTCACCATACGAAACACAGCAGCGTTAAACTGCTATTTTACGCTGGTATTCTGTGGGAGCGTGGTGTTTCCCCTATTGAGCCGACCCATTGGTGCTACAACTATATTAGTAATATAGCTTCAGCATGGCTTAAATTTAAAATGTAACTTAAACACCAAAACAACATGGAACACGACAGAATATTTTGTGCACACAACGCTTACAGATGGGTTAAGACATTCATTTTAAACTGTCTACCCCAAAAACAGTATTCAATATTGGCAAAAGTCATTTTGAAATATATCTTTTCCCTAGGGGAAATTCGTCAGAGCATTGGGTCCAAGTTATCCGCATTTTTTTTGCGATAAATACACGACAATACTATATGTAATTCGTAGCTGCTTTTCTATCTCCGAGACAACTTAGAATGATTTCATGTTTACATTTTAGGTAATAGCCATAGGATAGAATTCACCGTGTACTGGCGGTGTATTTCCATTACCCTACATCATCCCGTGGGTGTCGTAAGAGGCGACGAGAATAACAAATGAAGAGGGGGCAGTAGCGTCTTTTTAGTAACGACTAAAAAAACTGCGTTGCAAGGCTTGACAACTATTGAAAATATCCCCTCTATAAAGCAATCTGTGGTGCCTAATATGTTCAGCAATGGACTTGTGGATTGATTGATATGCACAAGCTCAGAGTTGTTTATTCGTCTTTATCTAGACATGCTCGAATGTCGATTGTCCAGGGTATTGAGACCTCGTTTTAGAATTTTCATCAAGAAATGCTAGAACGATACAATGGTTTAAAGAAATATTATTTAAACGCTAAATTTATTCTCATTGTCTTTACGTACTCTTATTTTCCAAATTAAATTTTTAATAAAAAGAAAAGCTGTCTTCAAAGAATGAGGTAATATCATTTTCATAACTCAGTTAAAAAGCATGCGATATATTTAAAAAGTGATTCACTACAATAATATAAAAGGTAGCTAGTCTTTAGTTAAAATAAAGGTTTGTTTTGGACTTTCAGTAAACACAAAAACTAGTTTACTTGGAACATATTCACAGTTGAGTATTTAATATTTCATTTCTGAAAGTTGCAATTAACATCTCCATTGGTGGTATCATAGAATACTATAATACATACATAATAGAACGGGGGAGTGGGCGGAGCCCGTGTAGTAATACACTAACATGTTACTGACATGTCAATTCACACCTATAAACGTCAACAGAATCAATTGTTTTAATTTTCGTGTCAAGCGTCGTTGCATGCAAATTATTTAAAAAATGGCAAATTGTGCAATAATTGCGTGTCGATAGAATAGCGGAAAATGGAATTTAAATAAAGGAGACATATTCTACAACCCGCAAGTGTGAAATATTGATGTGTCAAAACCATTAATCAAAAGTCTAAAATGTGTAAATTCGCTCAGTCTGTCTGTCAATACAGCGACTCGGATTTGTAGTAGTGATAATATGACGTAATTGCTTGTATGTGTGCTCCCGGCGACATCGATCTTCGTACAAAATAAGGTTGACAGCCATTCTTGCATAATAAGGTTTTTTGCATTACTTTTACATTTATTGCATAACTTTTGAAAATACCTGTAGAATTACTAACGTTATATATCATATATCTTTGCAATACTTCATTGTAACCTATCACCAAAATATAGTTCTCTGACTTGTGATAACAATAATCCTTTATTGCATTATAAATTAATAAATTAAAAAGCTCCTATAAATAGGAGTCTAACCTTTCATACGCATAATAAGTTAGTGTGACGGTAAACGCAAAAAAGTGGTAATGTATTCGCGAATTTGTGACGTAATATGTACATAGATTAAGTGAATCACAATATGCCGTATACTTTTATAACTGCAAATAATGGTGTCCTTTGGAAGTCACTAGTGTCTAAGATACAGGCTCGGCCTAGTTTAGACGCTAGTGCATAAAATTGTATAGATAACTTATAACTCATACCATTTCTTTTTAAAATGTCTTCAAGATAAATAATGTAATCCTTACTTTGTGTCAATAAAATTAATATTATTATTATTCTATAGTGTATTATAGTATTCTATGGGTGCTGGCCGGGGTTGAACCTGGGTTACTTGCATACTATGTTTTTTCGGCGATGACATTCAACTAATACGGCTTTACCATGGTTGCTACGCTTGGTAATAAGGTGGTCTGGGAGAGGCTTATGATCAGCAGTGACTGTAATAAATGATAAATAAATAAATATTTAAATCTAACTCATCGCGCCACCAACTGAAAAGTCCAGAACAACGTCTTTTAGACTAGCTAGTTAAGTGCGTATGCCAGTAGTAGTAGTTGGTATGTATGTACGCCAATGTGTTAATATTTTTAAAAATGTTTAATTTTATAATAGTAAAATAAAATCAAACAACACTGGAGTGTAATTCTGTTCGTCATATATACAATCCTTAAATAAATTGTTGCGGCTTTCCCCTTCACCCACTCGCAAACAAATTGTGGCGTATTAAGATCGATTTATGTTCAGTCACGAACTACTGATGTTATCGCAGGTGCTGAATGTTTACTTTCCTTTTCTAGTCTGTTCTATTGCAACATTTTTCATGATTCTACGTGGAAATATATAATTCTGTGTGCTAGCGGGCGTTGACTTCATAAAAATATTGGAAGTTGTGCTATGCAGAAATCAACCTCAAAAATACATTGTTCCAAATTTTTACTTTCCGAAATAAATTGTCTTATTCGTCTTAGCGCTCTAACCCGTCTCCCACCATATTTTATTCCCATATCCCTTTCAAACCATTCAACCAATGAAATTAAAATAATAAAAGCTTTTTATTTGTCTCAATTTACACATGTTATTAAAATGTACAAATAAAAATCATCACAAACTTAACTTATAACATACATAAGTAACATAAAAGTAATGAGACAAACTGGCCTGTGACTCAGCTATGTCGTGATTTTAGGTCACCGCTGGTATTCTGCCACAGCCTAATATTTTAAAAAACACAGTATCTTAACCTAATTATGGCATTGACGTAATACAACTAAAGAATGGACTAACATATTTATACATATGTGCTATGTAAATTTAGGTTAGGTAAAGGAGACAAACGCCTCTGGGGCTACCAGAAACTTCAACGACCCTCAGTGGTATTAGCCCAAAGATTTTTCGAAAATCTAAGCTGATTCATAAACTATTGTAAGAATTAAGAACGTCATTGTTAAAGAGTTTGTAGTTATACATAATTCTTCATACCTGCCTCCAACTTTTGTTGTTCAAGTAACCATACTTTACATTTCTTTCTAAATAAATTTGTATTTACGACCTCCTGCAAAGGAGGAGGTATAATGTTCCAAATTTTGGAGGCAGCATATATGTATTTGAAACGACCTTTCGCTTTAACACTACTTAGTTGATGATAGACGTTTAGTCATGGGATCGGGACGATATTGGTGATATTTCCTATCTAATATTCGAATGAAATAATTCATGGAAACACTGCACGGTAAGTTATTAGTTGAAAAGTTCCACTGTAAGTTTGTTAGCATGGTGATATTAATCCATTAATTCTGTGTCTGGTGGCGTTGAGTTTTATGTCATGAATATATATAAAGTTATCTGAAAAATTTAAACATTTTCTATTTTAATATTTTCTTTCCACTTTCCCCTTGCATAAAGTTCGCCGCCACACGCATGTCTGTAAATAAATCAAAACCACTCGCATTTACTGTACCTGACTTGGAAAATATATATGTGTAATATGATTCAACATTAAAATATGTATGTTAATCTGTTATATAACGCGAAAATATATAAAAGTGGAAATTAAAACAATGATCAAAACTAATTTAGTTCCTACCTGTTTGCACTGTAGGGTATAATATAAACTAACAGCTTTACTCATAACAATATACGTGGGAGAGCCACTCTGCAGATATATTATGGTTATAGCACGAATGGGGGTTTGACGGGGGAAAGGACCACGCTCTCACAAAAAAACTAGCGTAGGAACCACATACCCTTTCTAATGGAAAGGAGGCTTCTTCTATCTTAGTCCTCAGGGGTGACAATGCATCTTCATTTTGATTTTTAATCGAGAATAAATATGTATGTAACAGCATCCACTTACCATCAGGTGGGTTGTGTGACCGCATTTCTGAGAGTGTTTAGTCTCTGGCTGCATGAGGCTGCCAATCGTAAACCTTTGTTTCACATCGGTTGTCAGTTTATCGAGTTATATGACTGGTCCATTACTACTTCAGCTTACTGATCCGTTGGGATATGTCAGTCACTCTTGTTCCGGCTATTCTGGATACACAATGGATACACAGTCAGCGTTCCTTGCACTATAATGCGGTTATTAAAAAAATAATATATAAATGACTAGAGATATGCCCCGGTCTCGAACGTGTCGTTTCTGGATTGAAAACAGCACCACCTACCGGATCCAAATGTGAATTTTAACCATTCAAACACACATAACTAATTTCATCAAAGTCGGTCCAGCTATTATCGAGTTTTTGCGAGACTAATGGACATCAATTCATTTTCATATATAGAGATAGTAAGTTATGTAAATTTTGTTTCTATATACATATTTTATAGTATTCTTATCTTAATGTAAGTCTTATATGATAGATATTACGATATTGTATTGTTTGTTGTTATTTGTTATCCATTAATAGAAAATGTATTAATTTGTGTTACAATACGTTTACTGCGAATTAGTTCCGTATCACATAAAATATAAAGTCCATCTTTTTGTACGGTGAGTAACTAGCCGCTTTGTTCGAATAAAAATCACGAAAGAAGAGAGGGTTTTAGAATAAACGACCTACGTCCAACCTCAAAGTTTTCTCAGCGGACACTGGCACAGACTAACTACTAAATAGAGTAGTCTACCGAATGGCGCTGGCTGTGGCTAGCATTTTTTATAGCATTGGGTGACAAACCAGCACACAGTCCACCCGATGGCAAGTGGATGCTGCGGCGCATAGACATCCACATTTATCCTCAATTAAGAATCAAAATGCAAATGCGTTTTCACCCCTGAGGACTAAGTTGGAATGCCTCGATTCCAGTAAAATGGGTATCCGGTTCTCTACACTCACCATAGGATACACAACATAACGCTACTATTTTACGCTGGTGTTCTGTGAGAATACCAGCGTAAAATATATACATATAATGCATATTGTATAAATATACTCTGTGGCGTTGGCAATGGGCGGTCGTTATATTCTGTGCAAAGTGGGCACAAGCAATTGAACTGACCTTAAACACTTGATATTATAAAGTTTTACCAGGTTTCAATAATAAATATCTGCAAAGTACATAGTGTAAGCAAAATATATGAAAGGTACACGATTAAATAGCCATTAAGTGTAATCTTTATAATTTTATAACAAAATCAGATTGTTATAACTCCTATGTTCAGCAGTGGACTTTAATAGGCTTGGCGGTAACGGTGATATAATCCATATTAAGTTTTTATCGTAAGACATAGTCGCCTCATACAACACCCATAGCACAAAATGGTGTGATGAATTCACTTCCGTTGCTAAGGTACGGCATGAGACTGCCTCTTTTTATTTGGTCTAGTAGTCGTAAAGCCGGTTGATAATCATGTGGTCCCGAATTCGAATCCCTAGTCGGACCAAAATAAGTAAGTGGGTTTTTTAGTCAAGAGATTTTCTGTAGCAGCCCGGAGTCTGGAAATTGGCAGGGTTTCACCCCCGTGCCTCGCAAAGTATGGATAACCTCCTGCGCTTGATCTTTCTGATCTTTCTGACTATGAGAGGGGAGAGAGAGAGATAGAGAGATGAACTTGTGCTTACACACGTGCACTATAATTACACCGTAAATCCGAAGATGGTTGGTCTCTGTCAAGACTGACCGCCGTGAGTGATATTCGGTCTGGAGGACATTATCGTTACGGTATGAGCTTTTTTTGTAAAATAAGGTTGACCAACGAGCACACAGTCCACCTGATGGTAAGTGGATACTGTGGCCCTCGATTAAGAATAAAGACACATATGCGTTGTCACCCCAGCTTTGTTGGGCGCAGATTAAGTATTAAAAAATTATGGCCCCCCTCCCCCTTCTGGGTTGAATTTTTTCCCTAAAAATTTTTTTTTTAAAACAAAAAGGGGGGGGGGAATAATCCAAAATGGGTTATTGTTTTGGTTGTGGTTTGGGGGGGGCTCCACGTGGGGAAGAATATATGATATTTTTTTTTAGAGCGGGGAACCAAGTAATAAATTATTGGTGTTTTTTTTAGAACAAAAAAGGGACGGAAAAAAAAAACAAGAAAGATTTTTATATGCCAAAAAATTCTACAAAAAATTACGAGAATAACTGTGTTTTTAATTTTTTTCTATCTTCAAAACTGACCGAGAAATAAAGACGCAAAGTTAACATTTTCTGTCTAAGCCGCGGGCCGAGCGCGACATCGTTGATGACGTCACGATTTCCATCTTCGTGTGAGCGACTTAGAAAATCAAAACATTTACTCGAATGTGCCCGTCGCGCGCGGATCTACTTGCTAATTGCTATCTATTTTTAACAAGAAACCTTATGGAACATGACACCATCTATTAAATATTGTGCTGTGCTTCAATGTAAAATTACGGCCACAAAACATCTGAAAAGTTGTTTTTTAATGTGCCTAGAAACCCTACCGTCAGAAAAAATTGACAAATGCTATGAGAAGAGCACATCCTTTAGGACCAAACACGGTAGCATATTGATGTGAGGATTATTTCGATGTAAGTATTCAAATAATAATAACCTTCACATGATCGCTCTTGGTCATTGCTAGTAAATGCTTTCTATTAGGCATGTAGGTAGAGTAGGGGTATACTCGAGTCGCTGTGTTTAAGGAACTAACGATTCATTGAACTTTTCCACGCTTAATGACCATTTTAATTTCAAGAAGAATTTTTTAAGAAACAATACATAATACAATACAAATACCTACATATTTAACTAAAACTACTTTAGTGTCAATAAACATCCAAACTGGGGTAAAGTACCTATGTAATGTAGATAAGTCAATGACCTGTCGTGAGTTCGTCAGTTTAGATACCTACCTATGTTTGCAGCAAATTTTAAAATGTTTATAATGCATATAAGGGTTAAAATATGGATTATGTTAACAAACGTTTTTATATTTTTACGATATTTCGAGCAAAAACTAAACACATCGCAGAGCTGTTCAACCTTCATATTTTGCGGGCCGCAAATAATGGAAGAATTTTGATTTGAAGTGGAATACTTAAAATTTTTTTCGTGTTGTCCTATTTTTATATATTACATAGTCGGTCCATATTTTAAATATTGATGGAATACAAATTACGAGGTTCCTTATTTTTTATAGACTTTAAATAAGTTTGTATTTTGTTTTAGGTCGAAAACGATATGGAAAACTACGTGAAGTACAAACTAGTTGGTGGTTCCCTTAAACTTAATAAAGATGTTTTGCCTCACAAGTTTGCTTGTCAAAATCGGTGTACAGAAAAACCACAAAGATCTTTACAATCAAACCTAAATGCCAAAACTAGGTCAGAAACATTTGCACATGCGATTGCCACTACTTCACAAGAAATTGAGCATATATATGTCGTCAATCCTGTTACTACTTACTACTCTAGATGATAATATTGACATTGTTCCCGTGCCAGAAGAATATATAACTAACAACGCTGAAACTCCCGCTACACAAAACAAAAAATTCAAGTAAACCTAAAAAACAAAGTTTCACATAGAAGTACAGAAACCAAAGATAAAAATATGTTCGGCCAGTACAAGAAAATAAGAAACTTCTTCAATTTGATGTAGTAAGTAAGTTCTTCAAGCTATGAAGAAAAATCTTCACTTTCTAGAGAAACTCGCAAACTTGCCGCTCGTGCCGGCCGGCCACATGGAATCAATGACGTCACGCGTGTCTCGCGGTCACGGGCGAAATTTTAAAAATGTACGTAAACTTTCCACGCTTATAACTTCGGTAATAGTGCACCGATCGATGTGAAATAAAAACTAGAATTATGTGTTTGGTCTAGAATTTTTATCTTTAAAAGTCTAATATTGTTACCTTGTTATCTTCTCCATTGCCTTATTTGAGTGAAAGAGTTACTTACGAGCTATTTAAACATAAAAACCATTTATTTATGTCTGTCTGTCTGTCTGTTCGAGCTGATCTTCAGAATGGCTGAACGGATTGTCATGAAACTTCACAAACAGGTAGAGAGCAATACCAGGAGAGATCTTTTGTGCGAAAACTTGGACACTTAAAAAAAACGAAACACTTACGAAATGAATTGTCTTAAATCTAAGCGCCCTATCCTAACCAGGCGTAGTTCGGAATAATGATAAGCTATTAATGTGAAAATAAATATGTTGTGTTATCGTCGGGAACCCAAGTACGATACAACTTGAACGTTTGCGACGGCAAATAAGACGATTCGTCTCGCGTTTAACGACCGAAAAAAATTGATGTCTATTCGTTTTCTAACTTAGTGGCATTTATTCGCGAGCGAGTGGGTTCATACGACACAAACGGGTTGAAATTCTCGTAGGTCTATATTAGTCTGGTCGATAAAATTCATATTTTATGGTTGGATAACTGCACATTCATGCTGAATTACTGATAAAACATATTTTTCCCATAATTGTTCTTTTAGAAATAACCTTAGTGTAGAGGACACTAGGATTTTCTCAAGTATCGTGGAGGCAGTTTACATACGAGTACATAAATTTGACCAGGACAAACATACAGACTCGGAACAGTTATTTGCAGGCCATTAAAGGTTGTTCCGTGCGCGATTCAAACCCTCAGCGAGCCAACTCAATGCTAAGCCACTGCGCCACGGAGCCGTCTATCCACTGAATATCAAGCTGTAGTCACCAGACACAATAATTATAATTTTAATACATTTTAGTATATAAGACGTCTGGTATTGCCATGGCTGTGGCTTCGGAACAGTTCCGATATAATATCCTTTTCTTGAGTACTTTCTATCCTCCCGCCTTCCCTACATATACGCATTACTCAATAATGGGGCGCCACCTATCGCCAAGAAAAATAGGAAGCAAGATGGCCGCGTACGGCATAAACCGTGTTCGTTACCGCTCGTTTAAATTTACGCAATAAATAAAGTTGTAAGACTATCATGCGATTGCTCGTGTCCATATTCATTCGAAGTGCAGTGTGATGTCTGTGTATACACTAGAACTTCGGCATAAATATTTAGACTCCCCATAACCACGAGGAGCACTCCAGTCTTGTGAGTATCCTTGCCCTATCTACCCAGTACTAAAGCTATTTTCGTTTACTTGCTGGTTGTGATCATCGGGTTGTTCTCTGGTTCCCAAAAGCACCCACGAAACACTTTGCGAAACTTTCAAGCCACATAGTGTGACGAATAATGTGCGGTTCCTATAGTCAAGAAACGTTTTGTTCTCCGTAACAATCCGTTTTGCTATATTGAGGTGGAAGTTAAAACAGTTTGTGACACAAATAATTCGTTTAGCAACTTAGGATGACTCAAAATGAAAAATTTTAAACGGTTCATAATTGTATTGGTATTTTGTTTTAAAAAAAGGTATTTTCATTCACTTTATTTACTGTTTAACGGCTCGTAGAAGAAAACGTAGCCTTTTTTTAGATACAAACCCGGCATAAGGCAAATCCTCCCCAAACTTGAGGTTCAAAAAAGGTATTCAAGACATGTATAAGCTTGATTGTGAATGTGGTCGCTCTTACATAGTACACTCTAAAAAAAACAATAAAAATCCGCGTGAAAAAAAACCTATGTGATATAAAGAATGGACGTTTCGATAAGTCTGCAGTCTGTGAACACGTACAGGATCGCCTCCGTCACTACATATGTTTTATTAGACCACAAATCCTCGCTAAAGATCAAGAATTCCTTGAAACCAAAAAAACATCCTAATTTAAATAGAGTTAATAGCTGCGTGGCTACCATCTGCTTGTGATCCTATACTTAATAAAATTAAAATTCCAACCCAAGTATACAACTCCAAGACTTCAAGGTACCATAGATTACTGTGTATATACTATAGACAAGGTACTATAAGTTTATTCTGCGTAGATCGGACCAAAAAAATAATAAAAATAACCGTGGCTAACTACGACATTGGAACGTCGAACACCAAAGTCCCCCCTCCCCCCCCCCCCTCGTGACCTCAGTGCCGTAAAGGACTCGAAACGTCGAGAATGGAAAATAAGTTAAACTCAATAAAATCTCTATAAATAATTTTGTTCAAACGTGTAGTGTTCGCATAAATATAAGAAAATATTACAAATGAAACTTAATTGAAATTGGTTCATCCGTGCAAAAGACAGACACACTTTTATAAAGCAATGTAATTATTATTTACTCCCCTCTCACAATCAGGCCACACAAAATGTCAATAATTCATATTGGGCATTGTCTCGTATGTGTGATCAGTAGACGGCTAGGTGCAATGAGCAGTAGTTTCCAAAGCATCAAGGTTAGTAAAGCAGCATCATGAACGGACCACGCTCTCACAGAATACCTAGTGTTTGTATGGTAAGTGTAGAGAAACAGAGAGCCTTTTCACTGGAAACGAGGCATTCCATCTTATTCGCACGCATATTCGTTTTGATTCTTAATGAGAGTGTAGATGTCTATGGACCACAGCATCCACTTACAATCAGGTGAACAGTGTGCTCGTGTGTTACTTATACGTATTTTACGTGTTAGAGCCATGTTGCAACTATATTAGCAGTACAGTTGTAGCACGAATGGGTCGGCTCCACCGGAGTAGGACCACGCTCTCAGAGAATACCAGCGTAAAATAGTAGCTTAATGCTGCCGTGTTTCGTATGGTGAGTGTAGAGATCCGGAGACGAGTTTTACTGGAAAAGAGGCATTCCATCTTGGTCCTCTCGGGTAACAACGCATCTGAATTTTGATTCGTAATCGAGGACGGATGTAGGTGTCTATGGGCCACAACAACTACTTACCATCAGGTGGACTGTGTGCTCGTTTGTCACCCTTATCCTATAAAAAATTTCCGTAGATGCTTCTTGTGGTCTGATACGATATGAGAAAGCAGAGATATAAAGTAAGGCTATGTAAACATGATTTTGGATATTCGCCTCATTAAGCTCTAAAGGGATACGTTCCCGCATCAAAAGTACGTAGTTATCGCTCTCAAAGGACTGTTTCTAAGGGATAATTGCTAAAGGAATCAGTCTTGTCGGCATGAATTACAACACATATCTTGCATTATTCTCTGCAGCATGGAGTAATTTTCCTGCTCTGCCTTTTTATACGATAATCCGGGTGTCTTCAACGCAAGAGACTTTTGTCACGCTGAGACAATGAGATTTACTATCTAGGGCTTCATCGTCTATTAGCATGAGCTACAAGAGAGCACGGCACTTGCTTCTAATGAGTAAAAAGGGTGGCATGCCACTCAGCTTGTGCTTGTACTGGCTTTCTATACCCTTCCGAGCTGAACGCAAGAGTGATGGAGATGCTGCTTGGAGGCAGAATTAGGTAAGAGGGCGGTTCATACCCAGACGGACTCCCAGTACGTAGTGCTGTTATTTATTCTGACACATAGAAAAAGAGTCTTACCTCATAGTAAGATTTGTAGACTTTTTTATTTACTTAAAGTTGGCTGCAGATTCTCTCTATGGAATAGCTTACCACCGGCGATTTTTCCGGACCGATACGACCTGGGGACCATCAAGAAAAGAGCTTACTCCTTTCTAAAGGGCCGGCAACGCACCTGTAATTCCCCTGGTGTTGCGGTTGATCATGGGCAACGGTAGTCACTTAACATCAGGTGAGCTGCATGCTCGTTAGCCCCCTCTTCTATAAAAAAAGATGTCTATGAGCTACAGATACAACCGTTTGTCACTTGTCGTACGGCAGGTAACCGCTTAAATTTATCATTAGTTTTTTTCTGAAGCTATCGTTATCATTATCATGATTATAGCCTAGTCTATGTTTTAACTATGCTTGTTCAAACCAGGTAAGACACATCATTTTATTTTATTACGCGAATCTCATCTATACTCTATTCCAATTACGGAGTCCCATTTGACAGAGGTCAATAATAAAGTACTAGTAAAGTACCGCTATAGGCGATGCTTGACGATATTGATCTTCGATTACTATAACGAACAAATTAAAATCGTATTGACAGAAAAAGGATTAGTATCAAATTAAAATGTATAATTTTTTTTTAATTTTAATTAGATAATATTATATGATATTTTTATCAAGATGGAACATATTCATCATCATTAGCCGAAATCGATATTTCATGGTCGGCATCGTCGTCATCACTCTCATCATCGTCTGTAGAATCCCCTGTATTTATAATAATTTGGTTGACTATGACGGCATCGATATGTATATCTCTGTCCCAATCAGCGAAAATCAAATTTTTTGTTCGTAAAACCACACTTTCCCAAATCGCGGCAGTAAAACTATCACAAGCTTCTTGCAACAATGACAGCATTTTGTTTGCAGTAAACAGTGGGCTGGTATTTTTACGAGCCGCATAACCTAAAATAAAGGTTTGCGTGTTAATATAGCAACAGATAAAATGTTAAAATAGGTAAAAATAAATTATAAAAAAGATTTGTTTAAATTCTTGCCTTTAATTTGCGCCCAAATCAATTCTATGGCATTGTATTGACAATGGTAGGGTGAAAGGCGCATTACATTGTGTCCGGCTTCCTTAGCCATTTCGTCCAATACGTGTTTTGGTATAACCGGCTTATTTAAAGCAACCAAATGCAGCAGCTCAATAGAACTTAAAATAATTTTCTTCAGAACATAATAAGGACGCTTCTTCTGCGATAAAAAAAACTAAACTATATAAATCATCATTAAATGTAGCTTATAATGACACTTCTTTTTAGAATCTAAAATTAAAAATCAACTATTATAAAAACAATATTATGAATGGATCCTGTTGAAGCAAGGTAAGTAAGGAGAAGGTTGGTCTGGACATTTTTGGCACTTTAGTAGTAGTTTTTGATTTAGTTTCTTTGTTACCCATGATTGGTACGTTGTCTGCGTAACCTTAGCGACATGTGACCTTAAGGGGATATAGTAAGTCAGCTAAAATTCTAATTTGGTCCCCACTTGCCCGCGCGTCGTATGCTATGTACCGACATGTTTGTAATCACTAATACTGTAAGTAGAAAGGTCGTTAGACACTTATTTCATTAGGTTTATCATATTTATGCCTGTTTCTTAACGCCAAGGCAGTCACTTCTTATTTTTTTTACGGTTATTTCCCATTTTAATTTTACGTAGTCCTGTTGCGTAATGTATATTCTGATCGTAAGCCATACAATCTCCCCCCTTCAAAGGCCGAAGCGCAGTGACCGGGCGGCAGGAATTACGCTTCAAGAGGCCGATAGTTTAGGTAATTTCTTTTTTACAGTGAAAATAATGGTATTTCAAAAATGTAAATAACATAAGCACTGTTTTATAGTTAGTTCAGTTAGTATGCAAAGTTTCATGATCTTATTTAAAGTATTTTATGAATTACAGCGGTTTATTGTTTACTTTGGAGGTAACTTTGGATTTTTTTTCTATCGAGAAAATTTTACGAAATCGTGTTTTCGTCTAACATAATCCTTAACATTAATCCTCAACTTTACCATATACTTATTTCAAAATTAATGCTGCAATATTTTCGGCATAACGAAGGATCTTGCTAAGCCATTTGAGATTATATTTCCCCTTAAGACTAAGAGCATATATTTTGTTAAAAGGAGCACATACGAAAAATGCTCACGGTGATATTTGCAATTGACGCGACGCAAGAATTTTTTTTGTACCATTTCAATGCTATGATTATA
>CAJQZP010001631.1:0-25143 GCA_907164705.1 Parnassius apollo | reverse complement strand
ATATATATATATATATATATATATATATATATATATATATATATATATATATATATATATATATATATATATATATATATATATATATATAGCGAATTTGGGTTCAAGCTTTCCGCATTTATTTATATATATATCATCATCATGATCATTACAGCCCTTCACAAGTCCACTGCTGAACATAGGCCTCCCCCAAGTAATGCCACAAAGCACGGTCCTGAGCCACCTGCATCCATCGACTTCCTGCATGTCTTACCAGGTCGTCACTCCATCTAGTGGGGGGTCGCCCTACACTACGCCTACCGGTACGAGGCTGCCACTCGAGAACCTTTCTTCCCCATCGGTTATCGGTTCTTCGAGCTATATGGCCGGCCCATTGCCACTTCAGCTTACTAATCCGTTGGGCTATGTCGGTCACTCTGGTTTTACTGCGGATATCCTCATTTCTGAGTCTATCACGCAGAGAAACTCCGAGCATAGCCCTCTCCATAGCTCGCTGAGCGACCTTAAGCGTCCTCATACGGCCAGCAGTGAAGGACCACGTCTCAGATCCGTAAGTCATCACTGGCAACACGCACTGGTTGTACAATCTAGTTTTTAGAGATTGAGGTATACCTGACGAAAAGATATGCCGTAATTTCCCGAACGCTGCCCAGCCGAGTTGAATCCGTCGATTGACCTCTCGGTCGAAGTTGGACTTACCTAGTCGGACTATTTGTCCCAGGTAAACGTATTCGTCAACAACTTCGAGCATAGTGCTCCCAACAACTACCGGCATAGGTGTGACATGGACATTGAACATGATCTTTGTTTTGTCCATGTTCATCTTAAGACCTATCCGTTGGGAGGCACTATTGAGGTCATTGAGCATAGTGCTTAAGTCCTCCAGCGATTCTGCCATAAGGACTATATCGTCGGCAAATCGAAGGTGAGTGATGTACTCGCCATTGATGTCAATACCGTATCCTTTCCAGTCCAGTAGCTTGAAAACGTCTTCCAATGCAGCGGTGAAGAGTTTCGGGGATATAACGTCACCCTGTCTTACACCTCTCTGCAGTTGGATAGGTTTCGAGCTCTGGTTCTGTACTCGGATAGCCATCGTAGCCCTACTGTACAAACACTTCAGCACTTCGATATACCGACAGTCAACTTGGCACCGCTGAAGGGACTGTAGCACCGCCCAAATTTCGACGGAATCAAAGGCTTTCTCATAGTCCACATACGCCAGGCAAAGTGGCAGATTGTACTCTTCAGTCTTCTGTACAATCTGCCGCAGGGTATGTATGTGGTCTATGGTACTGAAGCCTTTTCGGAAACCGGCTTGTTCGGGAGGCTGGAAGTCGTCAAGTCTGCGTGCGAGACGATTCGTAATGACTCTCGAAAACAGCACGTAGACGCGGCTCAGAAGGGAAATCGGTCTGTAGTTCTTTAAGAGAGCGTTGTCGCCTTTCTTAAAGAACAAGACCACCGCACTTCTGCTCCACGCCTCTGGAGTAGTGCCACCATGGAGGACGGAATTGAAGAGCTTCTGAAGGACTTCAAGTACCGGTGTTCCACCCGCTTTCAGAAGCTCCGCTGTAATTCCATCCTCGCCTGGGGCCCTGCCGCTCTTAAGGTGCTGGAGAGCCATTCCAATCTCGCTTAGACTGACGTCCGGGATATCATCGGAATAGTGTCGGATAAGACTTGCTCTTGGATCGTTACTCACACTTGCGTGTGGCTCCAACGATGATGTGTACAGCTGCCCATAGAACCTCTCAATCTCACTCAAAATCTCAGGTGTCCCGGAAACGATGTTGCCACACTCAGTCTTCAGCCTTGACAGTTGGCTCTTCCTGGCAGACAGATCTCTGGCAAAGACTTTGGAGCCCTGGTTCCGCTCGATCGCTTCTTTAATACGAGAAGTATTAAAGTTGCGTAGGTCTCGCCGTATGCATTTGGAGATCTGTCTGTTCAGTTGCCTGTATGCTGTCAAATCTGTTGACGATTGCAGCCTCATCTCCCGTCTAACAGCCATGAGATTAAGAGTGTGATCGGAGAGTTTTTGTGTTCTTCTGCGGCGGGTCTTGCAGAACTTAGCTCCGACCGCATGGACAGTTTCCACGAGCTTGTCGTTCATATCGTCCACTGCATTGCAATCTTCTAGGCACTGGAAGCGGTTACGTAACTCGAGCTGAAAGGTTTCGGGATTCTGGATTAGAGCACGAGGGGGACGGAGCGTTGACTTCATTAGACGAGACCTCTCCAACTTAACGTTTAGGTTCAGTGTGCCTCTAACCATTCGGTGATCGCTGCCAGTTTTCACCCTTGCGATCACTGAGACATCACTGAACAGTTGGCGTCTGGTCGTCATAATGAAGTCAATCTCATTTTTTGTCGAACCGTCGGGGCTCGACCAGGTCCACTTCCTGTGGGGCCGCTTCTGGAAGAAAGAGTTCATCATAAAGAGTTCCTCTTTCTCCATAAAGTCAGCCAGCTGCTGGCCCCTTCGGTTCCGTTGCCCTACTCCAAATTTCCCTACCTTCAGCTCACCGCTTTCTCTTGTGCCCAGTTTTGCGTTGAAGTCTCCCATCAACACCGTGTAGTAGGTTTTGGAGGAATGTATGGCTCTGGAAATATCCTCATACATTTCCTCCACCTCCTCATCGGGATGTGCCGAGGTTGGTGCGTAAACCTGAATGACCTTCAGCGAATACCGTTTGGTTATTCTGAGTATCAGGTACGCGACCCTCGTCGACACACTCCCAATCTTTACAACGTTGTTGACGAGAGATTTGTGGACGATAAATCCGACACCTCCTTGGGACAGATGGTCGCCCTCCCGGTGATAGAACAAGTTGCCGGACTCGAGGATTGCCGTGTCCTCCCCCTCTCTTCGGACCTCGGATAATCCAATAATATGCCAGCGCAACTTGTCTACCTCTTCTTCCAGCTCCAATATCTTCTCGTCAGTCCTCAGGGTGCGTGCGTTATATGTTGCCAGGTCGAGTCGTCGTAGGTGGCAACCGAACCTCCACCGGAGATTCTTAGCACCCACTGAATAAATTTATATATATATATATATATATATATATATATATATATATATATATATATATATATATATATATATATATAAAATGCGGAAAGCTTGGACCCAAAGTCCCGACGAATTTCCCTCGGGAAAGATATATTCCAAATGAATCACTATGTCTTCTGCCAATATTGAATACTGTTTTTGGGGTAGAAAGCTTAAAATAAATATCTTAATATGTACCCCATCTGTAAGGGTTGTGAGCACAAAACATTTTGTCGTGTTCCATGTTGTTTTGGTGGTTAAGTTACATTTTATATTTAAGTAGTATAGCCATGCTGCAGCTATATTACTAATATAGTTGTAGCACGAATGGGTCTGCTCGACCGGGGAAGGACCACGCTCTCATAGAATACCAGCGTAAAATAGCAGTTAAACGCTTTTGTGTTTCGTATGGTGAGTGTAGAGAACGGGAGACCCTTTTTACTGGAAACGAGGCAATCCATCATAGTCCTCACGGGTGACAACGCATCTCCATTTTGATTCGTAATCGAGGATCGATGTAGATATCTATGGGCCGCTGTAACCACTTATCATCAGGTGGACTATGTGCTCGTTTGCCATCCTTTTCCTATAAAAATATATAAACTACTCCCACTGCTGGGTACTCAAACTTCTGAGAGGTTTTTTGTGGTAAAAAAGTATCCGCCAAAATGCTTATTAACGAATTTTAAATGTCTTAGAAAATTTTGTTGTGTTGTTACTCTTGAGAACAACGACGGAAAATGTCACAGCCTGTTATTTTACTGCCTCTCTATAGTCTTAAGACTAAAACACAGCAAGCGTTAAGTTACAGCAACTTAATGATAGAAATAGATTAGAGAACGGTACCTTCGCAAGCAATCATGTAGATAGAGAGGGGGATTTTCTCTCTATCTATAAGTCCGTAAATATAAAACTTATACAAAAAATGCGTTTATACATATAATTATGAAATATTGCTCTTATACTTGTATAGCAGTGAATTGTCATAAAATTCGTACTCTCACTGCCAGATGCCAGTGCTCGCAGATGCTCGCAGCTTGCCAAATAGCAGCGTCGAGTTCGTGCAACGTTATTGTTTCAAATTCGCTCTTACACTTCTCTTCTTGTTAATCTGTCAACTGCCGTAGCTAGGCACTAAATATAAACATACCAAAATAATATATATTATAAAATATAATAAAACATACCATATAAGATCATCATTCCAAAAAAGAAAATATTAAATTGTCGTATCTATTTTGTTTTTATTTTTACGTTTGTTTTCTGTACAAAGTAAGTAAAAGAAAGTTGCAGACTATATACGTCCCACTGCTAGGCACGAGCCTTCTATCATTTCAGGGAGCGTTTAAAAATCTCCACCAGGATGCACCAATGCATGGAGTCAAGCAAATAATAAATTAGCAGTTAAAACTAAAATTAACAATATAATTAGTGCTACAGCATCTGGGTCTACTGGGAAAGGACCATGCTCTCATAGAATACCAGCGTAAGATAGCAACTTAGTTCTGCTGTGTTTTGTATGGTGAGCGTAGAGAACCGGAGACACTTTTACTAGAAACGAAGCATTCCATCTTAGTTCTCAGAGGTGGAAACGCATTTACATTTTGATTCTTAAGAGGGCATATGCGTTTCGCGTCGAAAACTACATGTTTTATGGTTTTTCCAAAAGCGATATCGTAACGACGTGAGGAGATTATTTTCTGAAAATTAGGGCTTTAGAAAGATGAAGTATTTATTTAGTACATAGCAGTGCAAATGTAATGACGGTTTTTTAGGGCGAAGACAATCCCTTCACTGTGTTTTACGAAAATATGCATCAGAGTTATCTTTCAGGTTGAATACAACCATTATTATAAGCTAAAATACTTTATTTTAAGCGTTATTATAATGAAATATATAGTCTTTTAGGGTATAGCAAAACCCAAATTACGATAATATTTCGATTTAATATTATAAAATAATATTATAAAATCACCAAAACTGTTTACTTCAATGTAATTTTTTTCCATGTATTTGCTTATAAACATATCTATTTTAATTATTTTATCAAAATACATGTAATGTTAAATATCCAAAAAAATTTTTAGCTCGTTTTATTTTGTCAATTATTTTATATAATTATTTTAAAAATACTATAAAACATCATGCGCAGACGCAGTTCGACTC
The DNA here is from genome assembly GCA_907164705.1 of Parnassius apollo. NCBI lineage: Eukaryota > Metazoa > Arthropoda > Insecta > Lepidoptera > Papilionidae > Parnassius > Parnassius apollo. The sequence goes on along the minus strand of CAJQZP010001631.1, from coordinate 19,922 downwards.
CTACGCGGGCCCCGTCTTTGCCCATGCAAACCCTAAAATTTTAAATGAACTCCAAATAGTTCAGAACCTCTTCTGTCGTCGAGCTGCGAACGCACCTTGGTACATCCGTAATGCCGACCTTCATCGGGACTTAGAGCTCCCAACAATTCAACAATTTTTTTAAAAAACTCTCTGAGAACTTCTTCAAAGCCTCAGAGTCGCACCCAAACCATTTAATTCGTGAGGCAGCTTCTTATGCAGCCCCACCCCCCTCTCGCTATCGTGTCCGCAGGCCGAGAAACTCTCTCTCGGACCCGCCTAATAAACTGTCAAACGACCTGAACTGTCTCCTGGCGGCTCAGGCCAACTCTAATTAAATTAAATTATTGTAATAACTAACATTAATTTGCCTTCGTAGGCACTCCCTCAGCGGCACTTAGCCGCCTGCGCCCTCTTTTTCCAAAAGAGGGTCGCTCATGATAAGGCACAATACAGCTTGATCAGCCGGCTGCCTGTCCCCAAAGGCGGTTTTTAGAGGGTATCACTTAGGGTCCCCGGTAGGACAGTGAGCCCCTCATAACCACGATAGACCGGCTATCGTGGTATGCGTAATGCATTTTCCGCCTCCCTACGTATAGGGTAGCCCTTTAATTGCTTCGGGCGCAAAAAAAAAAGCAGTTCGATTCAGTACGCTCCGGGTAATCCCAACGACAGGACGTATTACTTTTTCTCACCGACACCGCGCGATCGCGTTGATACACCGATAGGGCTATACCACAGAGTACATTGTATATACACGAAATACTACACCATACTATAACTAGATACCTATAGCACCATCGAGCATTTTAAACGATTCACTTTTATAAGCGATATTTTTGGTAGTAAGTAATTTTGAAATATGTTTATGATTGTAATATTTAAATATTAAATGATGTAATGGTGGCAAATTTTCATTTCATACATATTTTTTTTTAGAAATGAGTAATTGAACGTAAGCAATTCGGATCAAGTAAAAATACAAAATCGTTGGCTTTCACCTTTGGCTCCGTGGCGGAGTGACTTGGTAATGATTTGTAGCGCTGAGCGCCGCAGGTTCGAATCCCACATGGAACAAAAATTTGTATTACCTACAAATAATTGTTCCAGGTCTGGATGTTTGTCCTTGTGAAATTAATGTATTTAAACTGCTCCAACGATGTATGTACTTAGGAAAAATTCCTAGTGTGGAGATAACGTTATGATTAAACAAAGACATGCCGTCAAAAACATAACTTGTAAAATAACCAAGTCTCGCAATGATGATACGGCCGTGCCGCTGTTTTGGTCTACATGGCGGGGCACTACCGTGCCCTAAGATATAAAACATATGAGCCGTGCTTGAGTTGAGTAGCTCAATGGCGTAGTGCTCGCCGTAAACGCGAACAATCCGTGCTCGATCCCCGCTAGTGTTGCCAGGTATCCCGATTTGCGCGGGACGTCCCGATTTTCAAAGGTCTAGTGACACGTCCCGATTCATCATTGATCGGGACGCCAAATGTTCCGATTTTCACTAACCTTCTTATTCTATACTTTAATCCATAATTTTGACAGCAAAAATGATTATATCTGTTAGCTACTACCACATTAAAATATTTTTACTACGACATTGTCTCACCAGTCGAAAATAAACCACAAAAGTTTTAAACAGAATTATATTAAAATGAGTGATTTGAAAAATTCAGGGACTGCAAAAAAAAAACAAGTAGTTCAAAAATTTTTTAATTTGCCTAAAATGAAAAAAAAAATCAGTTTTTACGATGTTTGGATGAAAAGTTATTCGTTCATGAGATCAGACTCGAATAATAATTATAAAGCACAAAAGTAAAGTTACAGTCACAATTTCTCGCATTACTCGCATTTTTACAGCATCTTCTTCATCTTCGCATATTTACAGTTAGCGTTGACCATCTGAGCTACCACGGCTCTCAATAAAGCACAAGAGGCTATAAAGAAACATATATTTTGTAGTCATTCTAGTTGTCCGGATATGAAAACCAAATTGCCCGATTATTTTTACCTTCCGTCCCGAAATTTTACTTGCTAGACCTGGCAACACTAATCCCCGCCGACACTGATGAAATAGTTTGATGAATTATGTTTACATTATGAAACAGAATAAAATTTTATCAAATGATATATATTTTATACAATACATATTTTTCAATTAGAACATATACATATTATAATATACTCAATAGGGTGAAAATGTAAAGCCGACTTCAATTTACTAAAATAATACCTAAAAAATTTCCACATATTTTATAGCCTCCGATTTCTATACACTATCTGTATAAGTAAGCCATTATATGGAAATTATTTTTTTTATTATTTTAGTTCCAACAGTATCAAAGACAGGTATATAATCAAAGATCAAAGCGATTCGTAGTCGTCGTTAGGCAACTATTATAGCCTCACGCTCGCACTGACACGCACGCAGAGATAACATTGTAGTGTGCGTCATTATTACGCCGTTCCAAAGCGATCGCGTAGATTTCGAATTGGACATATTTGAATATGCGCTCTTAATCGAGAATAGATGTAGATGTTAATGGGTCACAGCATCCACTCATCCTCGGGTGGACTGTGTACTTGTTTGTCACCCATATTGAAAATACCTACACTAAAGTACTCGAAACGACAGAAATATAAAATAAGTTGATAAACACGAAAAAAATCTGCAAAATCTAGTTTCATTCGCATGCATATGCATTACAACAGCATCATGTTGGCTTCGTTTAGTACCAATTGTCAAGTACTTATGCAAAAGTATGCATCACATCAATCCAATATGGTTGTACGACTAACGCATAGCGAGCGGTTGGACAACGCTGACGTGATGCTGATGTGTGATATCCACATGCCTTCAATTGAAACGCTCTATTGAATCAAACACATGACTGGTATTTCGTCCTCGCCCATGAAGGGTTTTTATTACCATCGTAAACTAGCAGCAAAATGCTACTGTCATACGGTGAGTAAAAGGAGTCGGAGATCCTTTTTATTGGTAACGGGGTATTCTGTCTTAGTAATTAGAGTGATAAAGCATCTGCATTTTTATTCTTAATCGAGGATAGATGTAGATGTCTAAGGACCACAGCATCTACTTTTCATCAGGTGGACTGTATGCTCATTTGTCACCTTTGTTCTGTAAGCAAAAATTAAATTAAAGAATTACTGAAATAGTTGCATATTTCCCTCTTTTATTACCTATCATGAAACTCTGCCAGCATTTTCTTATTTAAGAAAACAAAAACATGAAATGAATTTCACGTTGTTTAAGGCAGCGACTGAATATTTTCCCGTTTTGTTATGATTCAGCGGGTATACATCAGCATTTCTAAATAACAGAAACTATATCCTAGCACCAGCAATGCTACTTGCCTCCACTAAACTGCACGATTAAAATAATATTCATTGTGTATTTAAATGCTAAACGAACCTAACAGCAATATGTTAATGAATAATATAATAGTCCTCCAGACCGAAGTTAGGAGTCTAGCCATCTGCGCAGTACAGGATTATGGTGCACGAGCTAATGCGCAAGCACAGGTGCACTATCTATTTCCTCACTCTCTTAGTCCGATGATACGATCAACCGACACAAAGAGATGCAGGACCAACAACTACGAGCTTTCCGTGAGACGCGGATGAAACACCAACTACTTCATGACTCCGGACTACTATGCATTTATTGACAGTAAAACTCAATAACTGCTTTTGACAAGACCCAGGTTCGAACCCAAGTCAATCGACAATTGCAGCTACGACTCCAGACCAATGAAACAGTCATACTACCGAATATAAATTAAGTAAATAATGCTCTTACCAGTTTTATTCATAAATTTATTCACTGCAACCCATCAAAAGTACATCGTTGATTATGTTCAACGATGTACTTTTGATGGGTTGCGTCTCCCATAGATTGCCTCCTAGGCAAATATACATTTAAATATAAATTTGCTATAACTGCCACGCTTGTTGATATCACGAGTAGTTATCAGGTTAGAGTGCTGCTGCTTATCTTCTGTTCCATTTCTCCCGGTGGCATCATACGACATCCACGAACTGATATGGGGAAGAAGATTATCTCACGCCGCCACTACACGCTATAATATTACACATGTTACATTCATCATTTGCATTTTGTAAATACTTAGAACAAGCACAAGTTATACAAGTTACTCAACTCCAAAGAGTCAGTATTTCCTTCGTGGGGTACAGTATACGCTTTTATAACAAAGTCTCAGAAGGTATGCAGGATCTGTCTAGTAAAAAAGCTTATAATTTTTATTAAGCAAAAATTGTTTAATAAGGGTTGTCATACTCGTACTATTAAAGACTACATGATTGATAGTAATCACTGGGAATGAGGTGATCGCTACCATGCTGTTATCTGTTATCTCTGTATATTGTAAATTTATTTCTCTTGTATATGTCTGTATATAAAATTTAAACTTTGTTTAAATTTTACATACAGACAGGAGGAGAGAGGTTATCTCAGAGACAGCGGTAACACTTAAATGAAAAAAAAAAGTTGCCTATCTCATGGTTTAAGACGATATTACACAAATTTCTGATTAATAAATGTTATTATAATGTCAAAGAGTACCTAGAGGATAAAAGTATTATAATTTAATAGCAATAGCTTTAATTTAATTGTATGTGTTTTATTTCAAAGCACCATTATTGAATTAGTAGGTAATACGTATTCTATATTGTAGTGTATTTGCACACCTCATAAGGTAACAATACAGTGTACATATTCTAATTTTTTGTAACAACTCTTATACCTGTATTATGCAAATAAATGAATATGAATGGATTCGATTTGACTTTCAATAAGTATTCTTTTTTAATCTATATTGAATAAAAATTGTTTTACTTTAAGATTCTATTCTATTGTAAGGCATAATACATTTTAGTGTCGATAATAGTACACATATTATATTTAAGTATTTAATATCACCTTCACTGTAAACCTTGTCTTTAACAGATTTTCCAATAATCTGGTTTGCAAATTAACAAAGTTTAACTGTCTCATATCTTCAATATTGCTGACTGTGCTTAAGCGTTCTATCGATCACTTAGCATCCAAAAGTTTCTGTACTTATAAATGAGTTTGATATTTTTACGTGGTACCTTCATTTTATGAGATTTTTTTATCTGTAAATATAAATAAAATTGAAGTGTTTTTTGTAATATCGAAATAACTGACTTTTATTAAGCTTTTATTATTCATTAACACGCTATGAAGACATAATTAACCATTAAAAATCCGTCTGTCTGTTGCGCTAAACTTCGGAATTGCTGAGCTGATTGTAATGACACTTTACGAACAGATGGAGAGAAGACAGAACAAAGAAAAATAATAAAAGTAATGGTCTTTTATTATCTTTTATCTAAATACCACCACATACTCAGTTTGAGCCAGGGCGGGTCGTTAATAGTATATAAAGAAAGTTTTTAACACAATCATCTACATCATCATCATCATGAGCATTACAGCCCTTCACAAGTAAACTGCATGCTGAATGCACTGCTAATCGTTAGCCTTCCCTATAGAATGCCACGAAGCACGGTAGTGAGCCACTTGTATCCATAGACTTCCTACATATCATTTAACACAATATTACAATTTATATATTCAATAATGATTTGTTTAAACTCTACTTAGGTATTTCAGTTTTTAAATTCACAATACCTAACAAAAATAATGATGCAGACTTTTTCTTCACATTTTTCTTCCCACTTCTCTTCAACTGAGCACGAAGAGTTACGGACAGTGTTGCCAGTTATAAAGTTTCCAATTAAGTCTTTCTATTATCTGGAGTCACATTGTAATGGAGAGATTTTCGTAATATTAGAGTTCGATCCACACAAATCTGTACTGATGGAGATTACTTAGAACTCAATATACAAGTTTTACTATAAACCGAATATATTGTGAAGTACTGTCGATGAACACAAGACATATTGCATACTTAGTCAAGTCATAAGTTCTGTCAAAAACTTTTTATAAAATTAATGATACACTTTTTATAATTATACATAAATTATATATGAAATGATCAAGTTATTCTTGCGTCGTCTGCGGCCGAGTTGCAAATGATGGTTACATTAATGAACAGATCATTTAAAGAAAGAGGGGTATGAAAGTGAACGCAAGTAAGACGAAGGTTATGGTTTTTGAAAGAGAAGAAAGTAAAACGATTTATGAAATAAGAACAGAAGGGGAGTTGATCGAGCAAGTAGATGAGTTTGTATATTTGGGTTGCGTATTTAGCAGGGATGGGAGATATGATAAGGATATAGAACGACGAGTGAATGCGGGAAATAGAGTAAATGGGGCTCTGCACTCTATTGTGAAGAGTCAAAATGTGTCGAAAAAGGCACGTATGGCAATTCAAAATGCTGTGTTGGTCGCTACTTTAACGTATGGTAGTGAAAGTTGGATGTGGCAGAAGAAGCACGAGAGTAGAATGAACGCAGTAGAAATGCGGTCGTTAAGGAGTATGTTAGGGCTGAATGACAAGGTAAGAAATTATATAATAAGAGAAGAGTGTGGTTTGCAAGATGATGTTGTGACCAGGATTAAGAAATAAATGCTTCGGTGGTTTGGTCATGTGGAAAGAATGAATGAGGAAAAAGTGACAAAGAAAATTAATGTTGCAGAAGTGAATGGCAGAGTCGGAAAGAGACGTCCTAGGCGAAAATTTATCGACCAAATTAGCGATTTATTGAAAACGGGCCAAATTAGGAGGACCCTTAACCGACGAGCATATATGCGTAGGTATAGGGATGTGAAGGAGGCGAGAGAGGTGTGTCAGGATCGTGCCAAATGGAAGTCTTTAGTCTCGTATATATACATACATACATACATAAACACTCACGCCTGTCACCCAGAGGGGTGACAGGCGTGAGTGTTTATGTATGTATGTTTGTATGTATATATGAAATGAAAGGTAATTTAATTGAGAATAAAATTTTATTTATATTATTCAAAATGTCCTCCCCTATTTTGAATACATGACCTTAATCGACGAGCGCAAACGTTATATTATTAAAATTGGTGAAGTTTATCTAGCCAGTATTCAAAATTTTTAAATAATATGGTTTTGACAGAACTTATGACCCGACTAAGTAGTAGATACAAAGTATCAACTGGGGAGAATTCGTTGTTGTTTAACAGACCATTAATACAATATGTAACGTAATTAACGCACTTTGGGAAAGTAGTTTGTTCAGAATCGTTTACTGAATCGATTCCTATCATTTTTAATATAGGTAATTTTTTTATCCCAAAAATAATTAAAACTACGTAAATTACAGTCACACTAAAACTGTACAGTCAAAACAAACTGAAATGGACCGTAACTTAAGGCAATAAGACTTTTAAGAGTGCAGTTTTATTTGTATTATTACTAATTCTGTCATTCAATAAAGATAAAGAAAAATTAGCTTTATTTCAAGCACGTTAAAACTTTGCGTTCGTGGATTTGTACTGTGACCACAACATTCTTCCGGAATTAGTATAACTAATTTGATAAATAATCAGTACATAAAAGTGATTAAGTAAAAATTCAGTGTATTATAATTATAACATAATATACTAATTGGGGTGTCTGAGGATGTGCGTTAATTACGTTATATATTGTATATCTTATTTAAGAGCTTCACACTGAGACACTATCTGTTTTTTACGGTCCTACTATCTAAATATCAGAACTTCAAACTTTGCAGGAGTTATTATCTTATCTGACCATAAATAATGTTACAAATAAATAAGGTCGTGTTTTCTTTTTTCTGAATTCAAATTTGGGATACGTTTATTTTGTAATAAATATCAATCGGGGAGCGTAGGCGGAAACTTGAGTGTTAGTGGGTTGATGTCAAAGAGTATATAAATCATTACGTTAAGTATGCTGCTCTTGTTTCTGTTGTACATTGAGACACTAGGTTTACTTCCATAATCTTGGCTGCTACTTTTGTCAAGTAGTTGTAAGTCAGACTACTAATCATGTGGTTTTTTGAGGTTTGGAAAAACCAGTTATTGGGTTTAACTGTCATGAAATTCTAGGTAGCAACTTGGAGTTAGAAAGTTGAACGGAATTTCACCACCGTGTCTCGGAATGCACTTTTAGCTCCTGGTCCTGTGCCTGCTCTCTCTTTGTTCGTGTCGAAATGCCGTCAGATGCCAATAATACATCAACGTTATAAAAATAAAATATCGGTATACAAAAAAATATGGCTTATTACGATATTAAGACGCCAAAAGTTGCTGGTACTTAATATTACTTCAATCGAGTCGTGAATATACTTCAAATATATGAAACGATCGGAATATTACTCGTAGCGACACTGACGACAACGTCGTTACCATAACAGCCTATTAAAATCCACCGCTGAACGTAGGCCTCCCCCATAGATTGCCTCGTAGAGGGGATATTTTCCATAGTTGATACGCTCAGCACGCGGGTTGGTAACCGAAGTTTATTATTATTAGCCGTTATTATGAAGACGCTGCCGCCCATCTGATTTGTTTCCCTCTGACCGATGATATGGGGTAGTGGATATTCTCACACCGTACCTATTTATTAATTTATTTGTATGGATCTCCAACATTTGTACATATTAACTTTCATCTAATACTTGCCTTACATATACAAATTACTATGTGTTAACAATTATAGAAGAACACATCATTCTATAAAAATACCAGTGTCTGTAAAAATACCAGTGTCTATAATTTACCAATAAGAGATTAACTTAAAATTATCATTATTATCAAATTTTTATATCATTGTGATTACTTATTTACGTACTTGTTACGCCAGTCTGGAAATGTTCGGATATTTTAAAGATATTGATAGTAATCTTAAAATTGCTTTAGAAAACATTCTAAATTTGAGATTAAATACAATAGCCTGAAATCAAGCCACTTTACCTATCAAATTTGGTGAAATTGGTGTAAGAAATATTTCTAGCGTCGCATTGCCTGCTTTCCTTCCTTCCGTGCATAGTGTCAATGACCTATGTAATACAATTTTAAATAATAAAGTAGATCTGTGCTTTGCTGCGGAGGCAAAGCAAACATGGCTAACGCTCTGTCCCGGCGAAAATGTTCCACTAGAAGTTAACCAATAAAAACAATGGGATATTCCGTTGGTACGGAGTGTCCAGAAAAATTTATTTCAAAATTTCCATATTCAACAAGATCAGGCTCGCCTTCTAGCTGTTTCGACTAAGGAATCTAGCCACTGGTTACATGCTCTACCATCAAGTAATCTCGGCACATTGCTTGATGGGGAAAACTTGCGCATCGCCGTAGGAATCCGGCTAGGAGTGGCAATTTGTCAACCTCACCAGTGCCCCTGTGGTAGCAGCTTCGAAGAGTTTGGGCTCCACGGACTTTCATGCAAGAAAAGTGCAGGTAGGTTTTCCCGTCACGGTTCTTTGAACGAAATCATCCGAAGAGCTCTTGTCTCTATAAATATCCCCTCGGTTATAAAGCCTTGCGGGATATTTAGAGACGATGGCAAGAGATCCGACGGTATGACTTTGGTCCCTTGGGAGAGAGGTAAAGCCCTTGCGTTGACACTTTGGCGGCCTCTCATCTCAAGGGTACCTCTTTTAGAGCCGGGGCGGCATCAGAGGCAGCCGAATTTATTAAATGGCGCAAATATAAGTCTTTGAGAAATGACTACATATTTGTGCCATTGAATGATGAATGAAGTTTCTAAAGGAACTGTATCCACGACTGGTCGTCGCTGCTGGTGATAAGAGGGCTGATTCTTTCCTCGCTCAAAGGCTAAGTATAGCTATTCAGCGAGGAAACGCAGGCAGCGTTCTTGGCACTATACCACGGGGAGCAGGTCTTTTCGACGATTTCAATTTTTAGTTTTAGATTTTCTATATTATAGTTTCTTCTTTTATTTTGTATATAATTAGTTTTAATCGTAAATATTATAATTTTAATTAATATTTTAGTTAAGTTCTTTATTATAATTTTTGTAATCTACAAAAATTAAAACATAACTCCTTATATTTATAATACATAAGCATATAAATACATAATTCCTTATTATTTCAAGGCAGCAAACGTAACACATATTGACAAGACAACACATACATTGCAATCGAGCTTAATATGCTCTAATAATATGAAGGCCGCTAAAAAAGGAACTATACCCTATTATTTTCCCAATAAGAATAAAATGTTACAAACTACATCGACGCCCACGCTAAATAATGCAACTTTTTTTCGTTCCTAAGTCTGCCAACGGCTTTAATATATTGCATCAAAATATTCAAGGTCTGTTGTCTAAAAAGGAAATAATCGAAATTACACTTTCAGAGCTTAAGGATCAAATAAATCCAGATGTCCTTTGTTTTACGGAAACTTTTGTAAAATCTGGAGAAGAAAAGAATATGATAATTAAAAACTATGAAATAGCGTCGTATTTTTTCACGGAACAAAAAACGAGGTGGATCTTGTATTATGGTTAAAAGAGGAATGCCTTTTAAAAAAGATAACTTGTTTTGATGATTTGGCTGTCTCGTTCCATTTTGAATGTTGTTCTGTGTTAATCCCCCATAGCAATATATTAATTATATGTTTATATCGAACACCGACTAAAATAAAACGACATTGTGATTGTTTTTTTTCAAAAACTTGAATTGTTGTTGTATAAATGTAATTATAAATATTCAAAAAAAAAGATTGTAATAGCCGGAGATATAAACATTAATACACTAGTAAATGATAATGTTACGACTACATTTACAGATATTATTAAAACATTTAATTTTCATCTGCATATTACAAGACCTACTAGAGGACAGTCCTGTATTGATCACGTTATTAGTAACATACCAAATGCCACTGCGAAAATTCTTCCACTTTCGTTATCGGATCACGAAACTGCTCAAATGTTAAGGTTTACCGTAAGCAAAAAAGAAGGTCCTACCAAAAATTGTTTTCTCTTTCAAAAGAAGTTATTCTCAAGAAAACATTAACAAGTTTCAGTCTTATTTAGAAAGTTTATCGTTTTCTGAAGTGTTTTTGGAAACTGACCTAGATCTAGCTTTCAATAAATTTTATGAACTGTTTCAACTGTTTTATAAACTTTGCTTTCCGTTAATAAAAATTAAATCTAACATTAGACCACATATAAAATGGATATCAAAAGGTATTAAAAAAAGTTGTTCTACGAAAAAAATATTACGTTACAAATATTACATTAATAAAACAAATCAGAATAAAGTTGCATATAACAATTACACAAGGCTTCTGAGAAGATGCATCAATTACGCAAAAAAACATAGTAATAATAAGTTTATAAAAATATATAAGTTTATAAAATCAACTTGGAAAATTATTAAGAATGAACTAGGGCATATAGCAGCAGATAAACACATTGACTTAATTAAACACAATAACTTTATAATAACTAAACCTATGAAAATAGCTGAAGCCTTTAATAATTACTATATTAATTTGACAAATAAAATAAATAATAAAATTATATACAGTAATACAAAAAATAGACTTCAAAATTCAATTTATTTAACACCGGTCGATGAATATGATATAAGTAAAATTATAATGACATTAAATAATACAAATTCAGAAGGTTATGATGGCATATGTACAAATGTTATCAAAGCGTGCAAAAATCAAATTAGTAAAGTATTAGCCTATTTAGTTAATTTATCAATGGAATCTGGCACCTTTCCAGAAAAATTAAAAACGTCTATTGTAAAACCATTATATAAAAAAGAAGAAAAAACACTAATGGAAAATTACCGTCCAGTGACATTGGTACCTATATTATCAAAAATTTTTGAAAAGGTCATGCACAAGAAGGTCATGACTTTCCTAAATAAGTTTAATAGAATAAATCCAACTCAGTATGGATTTCAAAAATCAAAATCCACGACACTGGCCGCTTTTAATTTAATAAAAAATATTTTACAAAATACTAATGACGGACTATTTACTACGGCCATCTTCTTTGACATGTCAAAAGCTTTTGACTTCGTATCACACGATCAGCTTTTGTTCAAATTAGATCAAAACGGAATTAGAGGCCAAGCATATCACTGGATTAAGTCATTCATACAAAACAGGCATCAATGTGTTGAGGTGCTAAAACTTGACAATAGACATGTAAGTCAAAGTTATAGATCCAAATTTAGAAAAAATACGTTTGGGGTACCTCAGGGTAGTGTACTAGGTCCACTTTTATTTTTGGTATATTTAAACGACTTACCTGAAATTACTAAATATAGAAGTATATTATTCGCAGATGACGTCGCAGTAATAGTCACAACAAATAAAAATATGTCACTAACAAAACATAATTTTGACATTAATCAAACAATATTTGACGTAACTAAATGGCTAAGTAATAATAATTTAACAATAAACTTAAGTAAAACTCAATATATAAATTTCAATAATATAAATAATAATTTAATAAATATTAATTATAATGGACAAACTCTTTGTAGTGCAACTAATATGACATTCCTAGGTATAATTATTGACAAAGAATTAAAGTGGAAAGAACAAGTTTGTAAAATATGTAATAAAATAAACAGGTTCACATATGCGCTTTATAGACTAACAAAAGTGGCAACAAAACAAACTGCAATTATGACTTATTTTGCATATATTGAGTCGATTATCCGCTACGGAATTATAATTTGGGGCAACAGTGCAGAGATTAATAAAGTTTTTATTGCACAAAAAAAATGTGTTAGTGCCATTCATGGTGTGGGCCCAGATGTTTCATGTCGACCTCTATTTAAGACACTGGGAATCTTACCCGTGCCGTGTTTGTATATATTAGAAGTTGCTAAATTTGTAAAACAACACGGGAAAAGTTTTTATAAACTTAACAAAGAAGTGGTATCCATGAACACGAGATACCCAGATCGGATAGTAATTAGCGAAATACCGAAAAGTAAACGCTTTAGAAAAAATTGTTACTGGATGGGTAAAACAATATATAATAAAATACCGAACATAATCAAAGATCTTCCTATAAAAACATTTCAAAAAAAATTATACCAGTGGCTTCTTCAAAAAACATTTTACTCCGTAAACGAGCTTTTAAATTACTGATGAAAACTTTTATAGGACTATAGCTCATAATTGACATTTTTTGTTATTAACTGACATGGTATATAATATTGTTTAATTTAATTTACTTTATTTGTTAATTAATTTTTTTTTTTAGTTGTACTTTTGATATTTTAGAATATAATTGGATGGATTGTTTGTTGTTGCTAATTTAATGATTGAATAATGATTGATTTTGAGGTGTTAATTTTGTATAAATATAATTTCTAAGAATAAATAAATTTGCATGTCTCCATTAGAGACTTAGTGTGTATGCATAGTATTTAACAGTATATCATGTAACATACATACTAAGAAGCAAATAAATAAATAAATAAATAACGCTGAACATTAAAAAAAATTAGAAGTCACTTAAAGTTGAGGCAACAAATGACTTCGCAATCTTGTCGAGTAATAAAATAATACAAAACCGTGGTAATTGCTTTTTATTAATTCTCATTCTCTTTTAGTTCTATACAAAAATTATAAACTAGTAATTATAAACTCGCTTTTACCCGCGACTTCATTCCCGTAGAACACTTGCAGATCTTAGTGGTACATTAGTGGTCCTTGGTCAAGCAGTTAATTTTTTTAAATAGTTAGCGTAATAATCTCCTCAGCTAAAAGCCTATTATTACTCACAGATACTTTAATTTTATTATAACGTTGTATAGATTGTTGTTATCTTTAAAATTTAATTTAAATAAACGGGAACATAAGTTATTATGTATATCATCATAATAATCGACTTCTCAGTACTAATTGGAATATTGTATTATAGACATGACAATATTACAACGAAAGTAAACTTAAGACCGATTTACACTTCGACAAGTACAGTAGCGAGTCAACTTGCGAACCTGGCGAGTTAAGTTTGAACCTCGTTTGAACAGCAATAAGCGAGTTAAGTAGACGATTAAGTTGAACGAGATAGCCGGCCGAGCTATTTTTCGGCGAGTTAAGTGCGAAGTGTTGCCCTCACGCGCGTCTCCCGCCACGCGCAACTAAACTCACCGTTCGTGTAAACGAGCGAGTTTAGTTCAGTGCATAAGTTGACAGGACGCAACGTTTGCGCGCCAAAACGCACAATTGTACTTTATATTAAACTCGCCACAAAGTTTATACTCGCCACAATGTTTATTGAATGTTTATATGTTTTATATTCGAGTTTTAATAATAAAATGTGCGAAAAATATCATTTATAAATTTGTACAGGAGTATTTAGAACACGAATGTTTATATGTTTTATATTCGAGTTTTAATAATAAAATGTACGAAAAATATCGTTTATAAATTTGTACAGGAGTATTTAGAACACGAATGTTCATATAATAGTAGAAGTTCAAATTTTAAAATTAAACCTGCTCGTGATGCTGCACTCATGAAAATTCTTAAAAACTTTAACAACAATCATTAATACCTCTCTGACTAGATCATTTAATTCTTGACGTAATCCTAGAACCATCTTAAACGAAAACCAGAAAAATTCTGTAGTCGTGAAACGTCATACTCCTATGAACTCTATGAACTAACGTCCTTAACTAAACTCGCCACGAAGACATTTGAACGCTACTGCCCACTTAACCGTTTACTGTCAACTGCCCTGTAACTAAACTCGCTACTGTACTTGTTGAAGTGTAAATCGGTCTTTAGGGTCGGATAAAAGTTATCCATCAAACAAATTATAACCTGTCTGAATTTAAAAATAAAATAATGATTTAAAAAGCAATATTAGCCTACTATAGCTCGGGCTTATTATAGTTCACTACAGAACTCTAGAGGCCTGAGTTGAATCCTCTATTTTCTGTAATTGTTTCGACATTTCTTAACTCTCAATGAGAGAAATGTTAAGGGGTCGTTAAAAATACAATACAATACGAAATCATTATTTCAGGCGTTAATAACTTAACAACGCAGATTGACTTCTAGGCTGAAAATATATCTGCCACTTAGTAAAAGGTTCCACGTCATTTATAAGATATTCATATGCACGTCCTAAATCTGAAATATTTTGCTGTGGAAATAAACAAAATCACAAAAACTGTGCCTACTGATGTACGAGCTTTATATCGATACTCCGTGTATTAATAAATCTCCTCGCTACTCTGATCTACGGCGAAGCGTTTCATCCGAATACACATTACGCCTTTCCGGTGACGAAAAACTCAATTTGTCATGTTTATTACATTACCGCGACTTACTGTTTCTTCGCATAACTTAAGTAATCACATTATACAGAGGTTGTTCAAAAACCTACTTTATTTTATTGGAATACAATATTTCAGTTTAATTTCGCTGGTGTGTGTTTGTCTAAATGCAATTTGCACGTTTTATTATTTGTTAACACTATGAATTCTTCATTATTTTAGCCCGGCTAAATATCTATGTTGTAACGATGAATTAAATACTCTTGAAGGAATTTGATTACTTTAATTAATTTTTAAAAATCGTTTTTCAACTTTGCACACGTCTTTCCGCCATTAACCCTCTATTGCGTTCCCTCTCGCTCACACGTTCATCCATCTCATTCACTCATTGTCGTTCGGCGACCGAATCCTTCACCTACATACAGTATGTTATTATCATAGGTTTCATTATTCATGGAGGGATAGATGTTGTATCAACTTTACGTTGATTTTTATACTTTTCTGTTAGCATAAACGATTGTAGAAAGTCAATCTCGCTGGTAACATGCTAGAGGTCGTAAATGCGGATTGCTCTGGAACGTGTTTTATGGTATTACTTGAGGTAGGCCTATATTCAGCGGTTAATTTGTGAAGGGCTACTTATATTCTTTCTAAGAATCCGTCTGGGTTGGAGTCACCTCTCAATTTAAACAATAATTTGAACTAGATTAGTTTTTTATTTCTTATAAGAAAGACGCTGCTGACATGTCCCCTTGTTTTACAGGCAGCGTATAATCTTACACCGATACTACATAGTTGTTTTATTATTTTTATTTAATTAACCTACATGAACTGTAAATGACACTAATAATTTTAAGGATTTTATCGCGTTTAATTTTGACTTTTTGAAATTCCCGGCGTTACAAATGTTATTAACATCCCAATTTCATTGGGAGAGCTGGTGCTGCCATCTGCTTGAGATCCTGTAATTAATAAAATTAAATCCAAACCCAAGCATATCATTCCAAAACTTCAAAATACTGTAAGCTCATTCTGCGTAGATCGGGTTAAAAAAATATTATTCTAAAACTCAAGGTAATCGTAGCCCGGTTACCTTCAGTTTTATAATATGATTTTTTTGACAATAACATAAGGAAGTCAAACACCACAGTCCCCCCGTGACCATAGGTGCTATAAAGCACCCAAAACGTTTGGAAATTAAAGAAGTCAAAATGAAAAGCGATAGAATCAGTAAAATTAGTTTTACTTAATGTGTTCACGCGAATAATATAAGAAGTCATTACCTGAACTTCTTTAAGTGTAGTACTTCTATATACACACTTTCTTTGGAGGTTTAATATCTACAACACAATATTCAAATTAGTTTTGAGAAATTGTTCCCCATGTTGATAACATAATCTACGTATTACTCTAGTTATAATATGTTTTTATTCATTTCAAAACCATTTTAAAGGTAAATATTTATGAAATACTTACCTTGTATACATGAGTCTTTAACAATATTGACGTGTTGATAAACAAGCGGTAATTTGTTTAGTGATACAACTCCACGGGAAATTGATTTGATTACTTGAATACTTGATTGAAGTGATTACTGAGCGGAAGATTGATTTTATCCTAAGCTATAAGAGAATGAGTATCAAATTATAAAAATTGTAAATTTTTTTTACAGAAAATGGCATATCCACGGTATAATAATTTTGTAGAAGTAAACGCGATTTCAAAGTCACTTCTATTAAATCTGATTGCTTTAAATGAACTAATAAAAATGCATTCGTAATTATGAGGCCGTAAGTAATTCCTCACTATCTATACAAATAAATAAATTTGAAATGTATGTTTGTAATGTCAAAATAACAGCTTTTACTAAATGCATATAAAAGTATGTACTGTAGGTAGGTAGTTGTAGGTACTTACTTATAACATAACCTCAGTTATTAAAATATTTGTCTGTCTCTCTCTGTCTGCTGGTTCCAGCTAATTACCGAAATGTCTGAACCGATTGACTGGACTTTCACTAGCAGATAGTTAATGTTATAAGTTAGGCTAGTTTTATCTTAGAAAAAGAATTATGGATCCATAAAAAAAATAAAAACCTAAATGACACGCGAGGACGAGGAATAGCTAGTGTGTAATATGTTAATGATCCATTGAATTGAGGTACTTTCATAACTCTAATGAAAGCAATATGAAGTACACTCTCATACTACGTGGTGCTTTTAAATATTTAAAATGTTTGTTTTTAATTTATACTTATTCGATGCATGCATTTTTTTTTAATTTAAAACATTTCCCCCACACTAGGATTATCTGTGTATCGTAAAGACAGTAAAATATACATCAATTTCATAAGGGAAAACATCCAGGTCCGGAGGTTGTTATGGTGCACTGACTTAACAAAAGCCTTATGACATTGTTATCGTGTAGAAAAACATATGTTGGCAACTTATTGCACTCCTCCACTTACAGCAATCGAGGAGGCAACAGCCGTTTGGTTCGAATGCGTGGTAACTGCAAGTCAAAAGATTGTACCAATAATTCAGAAGTCTCAAGTCAAGTAATATATTTCAGATGTTAAGTTAAAGAGGTTAAATGTTTATTGTCCTTTAGACATAATCGATTATAAAATTAAATATATTAAATCGACACATCGCTGTCTAGATTGGGTTCTGGAAACGAACGCGTCATCATATCGTGAGTCAGCCACAAATTATATTACACTGAGACACACATTTACACAGCCCTCACTCTCATAGTGCGATGAAATGATAAGTCAATACGACCGGAGAGAGTTCCGGCGCAGGACCAACGACTTTACGCGCTTTGAGACACGGGGGTGAGACACCGCCAACTTTCTAACTCCGGGCTGCTATTGAGAATTTTTTTGACAAAAACCCAATAACTGATTTTGGCCCGACCCGGGACTCGAACCCGGGACCTCAAGATCAGCAATCACGTTCACGTAACTAAACATATGTAATATCTTGAATGTACGTAACACAATATTAGTGAGTATTAAATTAATTAAAATATTAAAGCAAATGCATTCAAACAAATAAGTCAGAGATCGTCTAATTTAAAACTGCACGCGCCTCCCATGTATTGTTTGTAGATTTTATCTCTATATATAGTATACGCTAAAATCCATGCATACACAATAGAAGCAGCGCGCAGATTTAGATTTTATGATAAGTAAACCGGTAAATTAGACTAAAGCTTTCAGAATAACGGGAGCACGTGCCGTTTTAAATTAGACGATGTCAACGTAATAAAAAATAAAAATATAAATTTCTTTGCAACTTTCCGCTAAACATATAAAATGATGTGTCAACGATGTCAACGTATATGTACACTTTATTATAACTAAATCAAATAAAACAACACTTACATTGATTTTATTGAAATAAAATTCTCCGTGGAAAATTGTATCCTGACTGAACACTTGACCTTTGATTTATATTTCATTTTTTTTTTAAGTATTACATATACATTCACTGACACACCCACACCCACACACACATACACACACAAACACACACACACACACACACACACACACACACACACACACACACACACACACACACACACACACACATACACACACACACACACACACACACACACACACACACACACACACACACACAGAGAGAGAGAGAGAGAGAGAGAGAGAGATCATTTTATTATGTCTCTAAAATTGTATAAATATTATTTCTATTTAAAAAATTATAATAATTTTAAACAATACAACTATGTATTCCTAATCAACAGGGATGGGAGTGTAACTGTATCTCCTAAATACAGGTTACTCAGTAACCTAGCTAGGAGACTCAGGTTTCTACCCATTTCAAATTGTGAACTATGAATGTCAATAAAGAATTATTATTATTATGTGTGGGGTATCTATATAGTTTTCTCATCTGGTTGGGATGTATAAATATATAATTATAAACGAAAATGAAAGGATAAATATACATAAATATCAATAAAATAAAATAAATACAAAAATACACAAATAAATAAAAGCCCAACCAGATGGAAGCCCTCGGCAGGGGAGACCAAACGGCCAAGGGTTAGGAAGAAAGGGAAAGAAACCGGCGGACGATGCGGGCAGTATCAAGGAGCACCGCCTTCTGCATTTGAGCCCGGAGCGGTCCGTCACGGAGTCCCAGTCGCCTCAGATGACCAGAGAGGCTAACTGGGATTAGCCCATTCGCAGAGACGACTACAGGAATAATTTCGGCCGGCAGACCACCCCACATGTCCGTCACCTCGTGAGCCAGGTCCAGATATTTTGATTGCTTATCTGTTTCGGCTCTCACGAGGTTCTCGTCATACGGGATGGTAATATCGACCAAAAATATCCTTGACTTATTCCTTTTATTGTTATTATTATTATTATTATTATATTTATTTGTTGCGACTTATATAATATAAATATAACTTACGGAACACATTTACTATATAAAACAGAGAATAAATATATAAAATTTTACAAATTAAATTATTTTTCGTTTAAATAACTTTCATCAGGGTTCATATTTAAAAATTGTAATACAGTCGATACATTAACCACAGTTTAATTCAGATCACTCGTTAACTGAAATCGACATAGGGTGAAGGCT
>CAJQZP010001629.1:0-101073 GCA_907164705.1 Parnassius apollo | reverse complement strand
TCTTCACCTTTGAGGACTTACATATAATAACTCGTTTCCACTAAAAAAGATCTTCCGTTCTCTTCACTCACATCAAAACACAACAGCAGCTTTAAGCTGTTGTTTTATGTAACTATCTGTCAGAATTTGGTCCTTCCCTGGTAGAGCCGATTCACTCGTGCTACAACCATAATAGCTGCAGCGTGGCTCGACAACGATAAAACTTATTTTGAAGCTTAGAAATAATACCAAATCAAAGATTAAGTAAAGAATTAATTTACTGATAGTATCATCTCTTTTATACCTTATTAATATTTCAATTTATTGGTGGCCTCGTTGGTGTAGTGGTTGTAAACTCGACTGTTGGTCGTGTAGTTATGGGTTGAGACAAAATCAAAATCAAATTCACAGTAGCAGTTACAGAAAAAAGGTCGACCGGAGATAAACATTTCTAAGGAATCGATAAACAAAAGTTTTTTGTTTTCATTTCAGTAGTACTTATATTCTTGCTACTCGGTAAGAAACTATGTTTTACTGTCCAGTCAGCACGGACACAATCGTTGTTATGATATTGTGGCTGCTTGACCGCAGACAAGTGGGTCATTTATAGGATATTTGACGGGGACTTATACAGGTGAACGTTTGAATATGTTGGAAAATGGCAAGGCGCAGTCGTTATTTTTAATTTGTGTAATTTACAAAGGAACTCTCTTAAATTATGTATAACTTTCATAATTAGCCAAAACTTTATAATCATTTTTATAAGGAAATAATATGGAGGTTTTATACGTGGTAGAGTCACGTGCAGCTATATTATGGCTGTAGCACGTATGGGTCGACTGGATACGGACTACGTCCTCACAGAATACCAGCATGAAATAGCAGCTTAGCAGCATTGAGTGTGTGTCTAGTGACTGTAGATAATCGGAGACCCTTTTTGCTTGAAACCTTTTTCCTAAAGTGACACCTATCTAAGAAAAACTCTAAATAATAACTTAGCTTACCAGACGTTTCACTTTAATCAAGTCTACACCGTCTATACTCGGATACTTAAATAAACATCTCTTTTATTAAATGACAGGTGAGGTTTTGGACAAAATTAAAATAAAACTACCAGCGTTATGGTTTATAAAAGGTTTTATTGGGTTTAAATACATCGAATACAAAACAACGAATATATAAACTAATATGTTACCTCAATCTGATCTTAATAAAATTAAGGCGCTACTCCTAGTGAAATACCTTGAGCGTTCGGTCCTATGCATTCCAAGTGCTCTCGCTACAAATATAATATTATCGTGTAAGAAATACGCCCAAAATTTAAAATATTTTCTTTATAAAATCGAATTTTGGACCCTTGAAAAAATTAAATAGATCAAAATGTTCATTAATAAATTGCCTATCCATTAGTTAAAGTTAAAAGTTACATCCTATATACGTCCCACATCTGGGTACAGGCCTCTCCTCATTTCTGAGAGGGTTTTAGGGCAAGGAAGTGTCCGCCGCGCTGGTCCAATGCGTGTTAGCGAATTTCACATGTCTACGAAATATTTTTAAGCTATTGCATAGCTTCTATCGCGGGCCTTGAGTGCGGGAAAATCCAGAAATTTCGTAACGAAAAAAACCACACGCTCTCCGACGGGCACGGAGGTGTGGCTTGAAGGCCGTGCATTGTCTAACGATGGTCTAACGTCGTTTCTTTTCCTCAGTCTTCGACACGGTGTTTGTGTATAAAGTGTTTTGAAATTTTTAATATGAATGAACAAAGTGCATTTATTATTAATGAAGAAAGTCACGAAAAAATAGTGAAAGAAAATGAGTGAGTACTCTATATACATACCTACATTTTATTATTATCACAAATGCAGTAATAATTTTGAATTGAAAATATAATACTGCTATAAAGATAACCTAAATTTTTGATATTAAAATGAGCGATATTAAAAGTAGCCCTCTTTATATACACACAAACACACACACGCGTATAGTTTAAATTCTCAATTTAGATTCTCAATATGTATATATATACTCGATTAACCGGACTAATTGTTTCCGTTAGGGATTCGGATAATCGAAAATCCGGATGATCGAATGTATGAAGAAAAGCGGGTTTTGTGCATTTGTAGTACATATGTACATACATAATGTTATGTGTTTATTAAAAACAACAATTTCAAGGAAAATCAATGTTTATTAAGAAGTTATCATTTTTTTAATAAACATTGATTAAATTCCATGAAGAGATATAAATCTATATAACCATCCGTTACTTGCGACAAACGAGCCGCCGTCACCTAATTTTTTATTTAACTGTAATGCTTTTTCACAAAGCAAAGAGCCAGATATCATTTGCCCAGTTGATCGTTTTTGTAAAAACCAACAATACAAAGCGTCTTCTAATTGCCAATTTACTCGCGGACATAGGTCCTTATGTCCGGGACGGGGGTTTGTTAGCGCCTGATAGTAGATCGTCTTATCTCAAGCGGTGTGAAGCGACGATTAGTGAGGTGCGGGAGGGAGAGGCTAGCTGCATTTGTGCGCGCGGTCGGTCACCCCTAAAGTTGGGCGTTATAACATACAACAGATAATATATTTCATTATATATTTTTAATCTTACAACACATTAGAATAATGAACCATTGACTGTTATAATATTATATTCATTATCGTTAGAAAGCGTCATCTGTTTACGTTTACGGTCCAACCGTCGCGTCGGCCGAGACAATGGGAGTCAATAAAATACTACCTACATTCATTATGCCACAAGGATTGCGTATAGCTTACACTAATTTAAACTCTAAGCTAACTTAATAAGAGCTTATTTTTACTAACACAAACGCGAAGCCGGGTTGTTCATATATTGAAAGTCTCCTTGTTTTGTCTTAGACTTATGTTAATGGAGCGTGCCATTTGAACTTAAAGACAATTAATTGGACAATAAATAATAAGTGACAAATCTTGCCGTGGAGCGTGGAACTGAGTAGTTGCGCGTCTTGTTAATATAATTGCCGTACGGCCGCCCTTACGTATGTACTGCGCGAACCTGAGTTTTTTGCGACGCGGTCCGGTGATACAGTATTTTTCACAAATAGTGAGTTCGTTATAACGCGGGTTCGGTTAAATCTGGTTGAATTTGATTGGATTAACCTAAGTAACTTGAATTAATATCAAAGAAAAAGAAATACTGCATAAATAAAATAAATAAATAATTATAATTGCATAAGTTGATACAAAATGCTATGCAATAGCTTTACCGCGGCAGTCCCCGAGTGCCACACGTCTTTTTTTCTGTCTTACTCTTCAGACATGCAGGTTTCCTCACGATTTTTTCCCTTCACCGCCGAGCACGTGGTAAATCAGCACTTAAAATTGCAATTAACAATTTAATTGGTGCCGGCGGGGATCGAACCCGGGTTACTCGCGTTCTGTTATATTTACAGCGAGCGTTAACCATCTGAGCTACCACGGCTCTTATCCATTAGTGTCAATCGCAAAATGAAATAATGGTTACTTTATGAGGAGATGCACGTTATCAATAATTATTTTGCATTTCTGTGGTTTAGCTGTAGGAAGATTCATCAAGTATTACTTCTTTTAAAAAAATTGTAATTGTAATTATTGAATCAAGAATATGTAGAAATTCAATAGATTTCTTTATTAGTTGATATAACTTTTTAATAACAAGTCGGTATGTAGCTCCTAAAAACTTACAAATAACGACTAGCGCGGCATGTAGCTCAAACATCAATAAATTATCTTTAAAAAAACTATATATATATATATATATATATATATATATATATATATATATATATATATATATATATATATATATAAATTGATAGGGGCGTACTCCAATGGTTTGGGCACGTTGAACGAATGAGTGAAGACCGAATGGTGAAGAAAATATATAGAGCGAAAGTAAAAATTAAAAGGTGTCGAGGTAGACCGAGACTAACTTTCGAAGACCATGTGAGCAAATTGCTCGAGGGGGGGGGTCAAGAGTACTCGGATACCTAGACGTGCATGAATGAAGAAGTTAATGAACCTGAAAGAAGCGAAAGAGGTATGTAAGGATCGTGACACTTGGCGATCTGTTCTCTCTGGCTACCCCGTTAGGGATTGTGCGTGAAGATAAGTAAGTAAGTAAGTATATATATTTTCTTTCTTCATTCTCCATCACAGTCCACGGGGCATTGATATTTTATTTTCAGTTTACGTTAGCATATTATGAAATTGATCTATCAATAAATACTACTAATTTGAAATAAACTTTCGGTACTAAAAAAATAACAATATATTTTTGATACAAATAAATAAATAAACTAAAAACTATCGAAATTAAAATAGTACGTACTCAATTATTAGTATTTATTGATAGAGTAATTTCGTAATGTGTTAATGTAAAATAAAACAAAGTGTAAAATATCAGTGCCATAGGCTTCTTTTCCGTTCACCTGTTATACCCTATTTTGTCCAGACGCAAAAAACAATCATCCAGTATAAGGTAATTTAATTTTTTCTTTCAAAATAAGTTATTTTATATAATGATTTGTAAATAAACGAAGTGTAAGGCGGCTGCTACTAGATGGAGTGAAGACCTGCAAAGAGATGTAAGAAGTCAGTCGATAGATACTGGTGGCTCAGGATCTGCTTTGTGGAGTTCTTTGGGGGAAGCCAGGGTTCAGCAGTAGACATGTTATGGTCCATTTCCACCTAAACTCCACTGTTGAACCTGAGGCCTCCTAAATAGATTACCTCACAGGGCGATAGATGCAATAGTTGCCACGCTTGGCCAGCGGATTGGCGACCGCAGTTATTTGTAGTCGTTATTAAAAAGACGCCGCTTCCCATCTTCTGATTTATTTGCCTCTGCCGCCTCTTGCGACACACGGGATGATATGGGATCGTGAATGTACTTACACCGCCACTACATGGTATCCATATACGTATGTAAATTATAACTGGAGCAGTTTATACAGGCTTTGATTATTTAAAAAAATGATCATGACTATTAACACCCTACACTTATTTCAGTTTATAATCATATCGGGTCTAATCTACGGAAAATTAGTATTTAAAATAAGTAAAAATAGGTTTAAAATAAAACGCAATTAAATACAATTATTTAGAATCCGTTTCATTTCTTATTATTACTAAGTATTCAAGTATTTTTTTAGAATGCGGGTGACAAACGAGCACACAGCCCACCTGAAGGTAAGTGGAAGCTTTGGTCCATAGACATCTTCGACATATATCCTTGATTAAGAATAAAATGCAAATTCGTTGTTATCCAAGAGGGTTAAAATAGAATGCTTCGTTTTCAGTAAGAATAGGTTCTCTGGCAGTCCTATGTAAATTTTAATAACATTCGGAGACTATTGCATACTTTTTCCACTTTCTTACTTCAAGTATTTATTTGCTCACTGAGGGTGCCATAAAATCTTAATATGAAACACAAATGTTACTTATAACTAAGAAGCAAAAAACAATAAGGAAGATTATATTAACTAATTAATAAAAATTGAACATACATTTTTTATAGCATAATGGTGACAAACGAACATACAGTCTACCTGATGGTAAGTGGATGCTGTGGTCCATGAACATCAACATTTATCCTCGATTAAGAATAAAAACGAAGATGCGTTGTTACGAGGACTAAGATGGAATGCCTCGTTTTCAATAAAAAAAGATCTCTACACTCACCATACAAAAGACAGCAGTATTAAACTGCTATTTTACGCTGGTATACTGTGAGAGTGTGGCCCTTTCCCGGTTGAGCCGACCCATTCGTGCTACAAGCATAATATAGCTGTAGCGTGGCACTACCACGTATAATATATTTATGATATATTATTACACCCATCTTTCCATTCTATTATTGGTTTACAGCTTATAAAAGTTCATTATTGAACATGAACCCCTCCAAACATTCCCTCCAAAGAAAGAGAAGGGATTTTTCATAATCGCCACGCTTCGCCGGCAGGTTGGCATCGCAGTTTATTATTATTATTAAAATAAAATGTATTGATTAAAGATATTGAATAAGGCAAATATCTGGGGGCACGGCAGTACCCCCGCCAAGTCGAGCAAAAAAGCGGCACGGCCGTACCATACTATTCTCGAAGCAAATTAAGCCATTTTTGACCCCCCTTATAACTTTGTTGTGGATAGAACTTGTAGGGGATGAAAGCTAAGTGGGATGTATTTATGTTTTATTATAAGGGAGAAACTGAACTACCATGAAGAAGAAAACTAATTACTGTGACATTCGTCTGACTAATTACTTAATTGATGATAATTGCTATTTTAAACTAACAGGGGTTAAGGCTAATTAATAACTATATTGTACGGTGCGGGGCGACGAACGACTGCTTCTTCGCCATCCGTAACAGAACTAAATTTTCAGAAACAAAGCAGGCATTGTACAGAAACTATATTTAAAATTTCATTCAATTTGAACCAGTAGTTTAGGAATTATAATAAAACAAAGTTTCTTAATTTTGTCATTCACTGACTGGGTAACATACAATATCTTATTGTGACCATATCAATATTAAAAATCTTTTATGTTTTAAATAAATAGATTGACTTGGCAATTGCACTAAACAATCGACTTTAATATAATATGTATTACTTGGGAGATACGTTGTATTTTCATGCGATGGCGAAGTCAATCTATTTATTTAAAACATAAAAAGATTTTTAATATTGATATGGTCATAACAAGATGTTGTTAGGTTAGCTAATTACGTAATAACTTGAAACAGAAGGACCCTTAAGGCGCTACCTCCAGCGAACGACCTTGAGCGTTTGGTCTGTCGAAGCTCGCTACAATATATCGCGTAAGATATCGCCAAAAGACGCCACCTACTGCTACAAACGTAGTATTATTTTTTCGATGTCAATGAACTATTCTATGGAAATAGACACGGCGTACAATGATAAATGTATTTTAATTTTCTTTATTCGATATATTAGTTGCATTATATTAGAATTATGTATTCTAATATATTATCTAATTAATAAAAAAGACTATTTTGATTATTTTTAACTATATACTATACTGCTAATATTGAATTAGCTTTTTATAGTGTAAATTATAATATTTGTCGAAATATTAATTATGGATTCGAACTTTACATGCTAATGGTGCTTCATTTTTGTTATTTTTATTTACTTACATATTGAAAATATACTTGAATAGTAGGTATTATTATTTTATTTAGCTTTTGAATTTTAGGATATGTTTTACCTTGAGGTCAAATATAATTTTGAGGAGCAATAGTTATTACCTACTAATCTTTTATCTGCTATTCCTTATTTAGGAACAATATTAGTAAATTGAGTTTGAGGGAGATTTACTGTTTATAATGCTACATTTATTATTTTAATATTTACCTAATGGGTAGGTAATTATTAAAATAATAAATATAGCATTAGTAAATAAATAGATATTTTTTTTTAAATTTTTAAAATTAAAATTTTCATATTTTTAAAAATTACTAAAAAAAAGGGTTTGAAATAATAGATTTTATCACAAAAGAAGAGAACCGACATACCACCTGAGCTATAACGACCGTTAGTGATTTGTCGAAATTTACCTTCTTATATTGTAGCAGTTTCTTTATTGCCTGAAAACATGGAAAAAAGGACATTTTCTAAAAATAAATCCAAGCGTTCGTCGCTAAAATCGTTGGAGCCGTATAATTTTCTCATCTGGTTCGGTTATATAAATATTTAAATATATAAAAATTATAAATTAAAATGAAAAGATAAATATACATAAATATCAATAAAATAAAATAAATACAAAATAATATTGTATTATTACTGTTATTATTATTATTATAAGTTGTGGTTCGCTGAAGCTGCAACCTAATGGACCATGATCTGAAATTTTTATGAAAAGACGTGGCTGACGTCAATTATTATTATTCTTATTATTTTTTAATTACTGCCTTTTTCAACCTCACAAGATATTTGTAACTGCAAAAAAGAAAACTACGTATAAGTAAGTAAATCAGTAATATAGTGTTATGTATGATTCAGACTAAATAAAGGTTCCTAAAAATAGACGTAGATAAAGAAATTGCATAAAAAATTACTCAAATAAAAATGCAATAAACTTGTTAATTTTATAGGTACTTAGTAAAATATTAAAAT
Organism: Parnassius apollo; assembly: GCA_907164705.1. Lineage (NCBI taxonomy): Eukaryota > Metazoa > Arthropoda > Insecta > Lepidoptera > Papilionidae > Parnassius > Parnassius apollo. The sequence goes on along the minus strand of CAJQZP010001629.1, from coordinate 92,925 downwards.
AATAAGTTTTTAAGATATTTATGTAAAAATAAAGGTTATATTATTTTCTAACTACATTCACGCTTGCGCATATAAAACCGCGGAATTTCACTAGTTTTATTATCAAAATAATAATTGACAACCCTACCCTAAGTTTGCCTTGATTTTACCAACTCAAACTCGTTTTAGGAGATCAAAACATAGAGAGAAAGATAGGAGACTATTTTTATTTAATATGGTTGGATCTTTATTTATTTGTATATTTTTTGTATTTATTTTATTTTATTGATATTTATGTATATTTATCTTTTCATTTTAATTTATATTTATAAAAACCAACCAGATGAGAAACTATACAGATACCCCAATAATAATAATATAATAATAATAATATTCCACAACTATCACACAACGCCATCTAGTCCCAAGCTAAGCAGAGCTTGTGTTATGGGTACTAGACAACTGATAAACATACTTATATATTTCTAAATACATAAATATTATAGATATATTACACCCAGACACAGAACAAATGATCGTGCTCATCACACAAACATTTGTCCTGGGTGGGAATCGAACCCACGACCTGCAGCATAGCAGTCATGGTCACTAACCACTAGACCAACAGGCCTGACGATAAATAAAATAAAGTCTCTAGCTCGAGAGGAGAGGAGCCGTGGTAGCTCAGATGGTTAGCGCTTGCTAAAATTTTCACAGTGTGCGAGCAAACCGGGTTCGATCCCCCGCCGGCACCAATAATATTGTAATTGCAATTTTAAGTGTTGATTTACCACGTGCTCAGTGGTGAAGGAAAACATTGTGAGGAAACCTGCATGTCTGAGAAATAAGAAAAAAAATATTTCGAAGACATGCAAAGTTCGCCAACACGCAGTGATAATTCCTTTCCTAGGACCCTTTTAGAAAATAGAATAAAAATAAAAAAATAATAAATCCAAACTTTATTTAAAACCAAACATATAAATTGTAAAGTAGCTGCAGGTATCTATAACCAAGTAAAAGATATTCCTTTACTCCAACTTATCCATGTTTCCCAAACCAATTTTTAATTAAGCTTTATATTATAATGCGGATTTTTTATATTTAAAATTTTAATAATAAAGCATTTCGTACGTCTCAGCCGAGGCGCAAATATTTTTCGGCCGCAAATTTATAAGACCGATTTCTTATTCAAACATAAACATGATTTTTTAATTAAATCTACCAATCATAAAACGACACGCATTTTTATTGAACACTTCCTATTCAATTCACAAAGTACCTATTATATATTTGTTTATATAAAAAAATTATATTTAAGTACAATCATAAAACTAAATGGAAACACAAAGTAGGAAAATGCATTGAGTTATAAAACACATAAATCAATGGGCAAATGTAAAAATGCTGGAGGCAGGCATCCCTATCACATGTTTACGTACCGCACGGCTGTAATATTTATTTCTAAGATACGGCCTAGTTACAATATACCGTGACGTAAGCGCATCGGTTGGTAGGTACTCAAATAATATTATGTTTGCGGCGAAATACGGACGCGCGGCGACCAGCGACGCGGCCACCTCGTATGAACGCATACAGCGTAATGCCGCCCGCACTCTGCGCACGCCCCTTTATCATAGAAGTCACACAATTTTCGGAATTATTTCAATTAAAAGAGAAAAAATGAACTTAAAAATTTAAATAAAACGTGGAGAATATAGATTTTTTAATTATCTATCCATTAGTGTTATCCTCAAATGATTAGAGCGTTGCGTTTAGCAACAGATGCATGTAATCAAGAATTTTAGTCATTTTTTAAAAGTTGATTTTAAATGTATTTATAGCACATAAAAATAAATTAGAACGTGGAATGCGATGATAAGATATCGAACATTAATAATGTACTTTTAGATGTAATTTATTTTTCATAACTAATGAGATAATAGAGTCTGAAAAACGCACTTTCGCAACATTTTGGTCAGGGATTCACCTTAAGTAGAGACTGAATAAATTATTCGACTTGGTATTACATGAATCTCACATTTTTTTACGATAGAAGAACTGCGTTGCGAGACTTGGCTTTTTTACAAATTATGTTTTTGATGGCATCTTATATTTAAAATAAAATTAAGCATATTTCAAATACTTTGTAACGCATAAACATAAACTCACTGTCATAAACTGTCATCTAGAGGGGTTGACCTGTCATTCAGATTCAGCTCTAGCATACTTCATTTCTACAGCATTTATTCTTATTATTATTATTCATTTGCTACGTGCAACTCTCACTACCATACATTAAGCGACTAAGATAGCATTGTGAATTATTATATGTGGATTTGTGAATTGCCATTCGTATAAAACTAAAAAATAATTACTGATTATTTATATATTTTCACATTCTATAAAAATATTTTTTTCTTAATTTTGCATTTCTAGTTATTTAATATTAAAAAAACTTCACCGACTTATTCGTATCTGCAAGGACCATCAATATTCCTCTTTCTTTTTTTTTTCTAAGAAGAGCCATATCCACTTTAAATCTCCATTACTGCGACATTGAGGCTTGAAATTGCATCATTTCTTGCGTATGATTCCGAAGTTTATTTTTGTCTTTACGAATCGGGTCTTGTGCGACTTTATTTCGTATTCATTTGCGATTCCGCAACGTTACATGTACAAAAATGATTTTGATGTGCAACTCCTAATCTACTAAATAAATTAATTTTATTTAAGGTTTTTTTTTTAAATAGAAGTAACGAATAAACTTATATCCATAGATATCAACAGCTATCTTCAAAAAAATAAGCCTACATATAGGGTTGCAACTTGCCAGATGGTTGGGATTCATCTGGATTCTTCCGACATTTTAAATTATCTCCAGACTCCCGACAACACTCAAAATCTCCAGACAAATAGCATTTAAAATCTGAGTTAGTAATTAGACTGAACTTTGCAGTAAATTTTAGCATTTAAAAATATACTTTATGTATTGATTAATAAGGGTTGCTTTCATTCTGTTTGTTTACCTTCTTAAAAACACCGGCCACTGCGAAGGCTGCTTATGTCAAAGGCCGAACCAATATAGCGGCGTTATTATTTAATAACATACTTTGTACTCGTTTGACAGGGTGACAAATATGCTATAAAAAGACTTCACGTCTTTTTTTAGATTTGATTGTAGATTGAGTTGTATTGATAAAGATGATAAATAGCTGTTCTTATATATAGCTTGTGATAATGGCATTGCAGTTACGATGAAAATATTTTTGCTGGTTGTTTACCGTTTTAACAATTGATGAGCATTAAAACAACATTATTATATCAACAATCAATGAATGTTATAATTTTGTGCCAAACTGAGTGTCAACTTGGTAAACAATATTTTTATCTATCTACCTACCTAACTACCTACTGCCTATCTACCTACCTACCTACCTATCTACGTCCCACAGCTGGGCATAGGCCTCCTCTCATTTCTTAGAGGGTTTTAGGGCAAGGAAACATCGACCGCACTGTCCCGGTGAGTGTTGGCGAAATTCACGTCATCGAAATTTTTTTTTATTTCTCAGACATGCCGGTTTCATAACGATGTTTGCCGAGCATGTGATAAATCAGCACTTAAAATTGCAATTAACAATTTCATTGGTGACGGCGGGGATAGAACACAGATTGTTCTCATTTTTTTTATAGAATAAGGGTGACAAACGAGCACATATTCCACCTGATGTTAAGTGGATGCTGTGGCCCATAGGCATCTACATTTATCCTCGATTAAGAATCAAAACTCAGTTGCGTTTTTACCCCTGAGGATTAAGATGGAATGCCTCGTTTCCAGTAAAAAAGGATCTCCGGATCTCTACACTCACCATACGAAACACAGCAGTATTAAGCTGCTATTTTACGCTGGTATGTTGTCATAGCGTGGTCCTTCTCCGGTCGAGCCGACCCATTCGTGCTATTACCATAATACAGCTGCAGCGTGGCTCTACCACGTTGGGAACTATAGTCCCATATTGTGTCCCATATTGTAAAGTTTACAACGAGCGCTTAGCCCCAGAGCCCAGATCTACCACGACACTATTATAAAGCGATACAAACAAGTTGCGAGGCGGGCGGTTTGTATCATAGTCCAGACCAATAGCCTAAACTGCTGCATATGTGGTAGACACCATCTCAAAATGCAGGACGTGTGATTCTTCGAAGTATAACTGACTTTTAATATTAATTATAACAATAAATCCTTATTTCGGATAAAAACTGAGATCTATATCAGACAAGAAGTTAGGAAAATCACAAAATATTAATAAACGTACAGCTAGGTGGACGATGGTGGTAAGATGACACACATATACGGGTAAGTCAGACGAACAGGATCTTAATAATTATTTATTAAAGAACAAGCCTTATTAAAGAACAGTCATATTTTTGTACTATTACCCCCAAAATACTGTCGACGTTCTCCCTTGTTCTGTTTAGTAGCGATGCTGCTTTATGCAAGATTATCGCGTCAAACCCGTTGGTGCTCAGAACATGCCTGCAAGCGCTACAAAAGTGGGTAACAGTACTCTTAATCCATTATTAAATTGCACCTTTAATGCTTTCGTGAGGAAACCTGCATGTCCGAGAAATAAGAAAAAAAATTCGAAGACATGTGAAGTTCGCCAACACGTATTAGGGCAGTGCGGCGGACACTTCCTTGCCCTAAAACCCTCTCAGAAATGAGGGGAGGCCTGTGCCCAGCAGTGAGATGTATATAGACTGTAACTTTAACTTACTAACTTTTTAATGCTTTATATGCCCTTTGTTTGTAGTCAACCCATAGAGAGCACGAAGAGAATAGTGGCTGTATGCCTTAAAAGGGGTTAATTTTTGGTGTAAGTATATTCATTAGGATCATCACAATTTGTGATGAGTTTTCTAGTTCGACTATTTTTTTTTTGTTTGGCGGTATCTTTTTTTTTTTAAAGAATATTAACAATGCTACTACATTACTAATATTCCCCTTAACCACTCGTGGTAAGCTTAAATTGCTTGTGTTATGAGTGGTTCACGCCAGTAGTCGAATGGCGGATTCGAACCCACGACCTTTTTGAGTTCGCGGTCCGCGCCCTGCCATTATGCTACTGTCGCTTTGTCAAATGTGAGCCGATTTTGACGGTACTTTTTTAAAAGGCTTAATTCCCGCTTCATAAACTGCATTTTGACTGCGTATGTTGCACATATACAAACGAAATAATGTATTGCAATATTGAGTTTAAATTACCACGTGCTCGGGAAGGAAGGGAACCAGCCTAATGGAACCTGTCTAATGTGCAATGGAACCCGAACCAAGTCTGAAAAATAAAACGTTTAGAAACACATACCGGAGTAGCGCGATATACTAATTACCGAGTACTAGGGCGTATTTAGTTTGCAACTTCATGAACCATCAAGCAGTTTGGTAACTTACCTGTCACTAAGACTAGCCAAGACAGGATTAAAGTTTTTCTCTCATACAATAATTTTTTGTTTGGTCCAGCTCGATCGATCGATCAACCACTCGATCAGCGAGGCAGTCAATGTATTCGAAAGTTGTAACTTTGACTTAAATCAAAAACGTCATCATTTTGGGAATATTAACACGCACTTCTCACTCGAACATCTGCTACCACACTCCACTCCCTCTTCGTAAATCGCGTTTTGACTATATTACATTTTCTTAGTCGCATGCACTTTGTAATATTACATATCGTACGTTTTAGAGAAAACTCGATAATTTTAAATCACTCGATCGCCATACTTTGAGAAGCAGTGGTTTTTTTTATAGAAGAAAGGATAACAAATAATCACACAATCCACCAGACGTTAAGTGGATGCTGTTGTCCATAGGCACCTACATCTATCCTCGATTTTGATTTCTAATACAGATGCATTGTCACCCCTGAAGACTAAGATGGAGTGTCTCGTTTTCAGTTAAAATGGTCTGTCGTTCTCTGCACTCACCACACGAAGCGTAGCAGCGTCAAACTGCTATTTCATGCTGGTATTTTGTGAGGGCGTGGTTTTTTCTTATTTTATAGAATAAGGGTGACACGTGATCCTTCCCCTTTCGAGCCCATTCGTGCTACAAACATGATATAACTGCTACGTGACTCTACCACGTATGTTTATCAGACGTAAGTTCATTCTGAGTAGATCGGACCATTAATAATAATTAAAAACTGAAGGTACTCCGGGTTAACACTGACATCGGGACATCAGTCACCTCAGTCCCCCGTGACCATGGGTGTCAATTAAACGCGATAAAAGCCGTAAAAGTAACTTTTATCAATTTTTAACTTTAAAAATTTGCATTGTTGCCAATCTATTTAGTGTGCGTCACACTGTGTCCTCCCTCACAATGTGTCCCGCTCGGCCACGGACACCCGATTACAAATGGACAAGACATTACTAGGGGTCTGCGGAAGTGACGTATGCTTACTGATTTCTGCTAAGTGTAAACATTATATTTATAACAGGCACTACTAGTTTGGCTTTTCAATAAATTGATGACATATTTTTTATGTGAGATCAGCAATAATTTTTTACCAAGTTGTCCGATTTCAATGGTATTTTTTGTTTGAAAAGGGGTACAGCGGTGGCACACGTACATAGGTTATAAATTTACGTTACTATTTGTCATAGAAGATTTTCCTGCATCGAGGAGGTAGTTTAACATATAATCTTAGGTCATGGAAATATTTGATCCGTACGGAATTCGAACTCTTGGCGCATTGCGCGCGACGGTGGTCTTAACTACTGCCCTGAGGAGTCGAAACTTGTGGTACCCTTTTGTGGTCGAAAACGAAAGAATGTGGGTATAAAATTAGTTCCTGTGGTAAACCAATACAAGAGAGATAATGACGGGTTTACTTTTGTTGAGAAGAGACGTCCGAGTGTGACCGCCAAAATAAACGCAAGTACAACTCTGCGTATTGCTCAACATCTCCCGTTTGGACAAAAGTACGTCGGGAGAAGATGTCCTGCGTTTCGTGGAAGAACGAAGGCGACGCCCTATAGAGGATCCGATCTCTTTACATTTGCAGCGTCTGGAATCTAATAGGTCAACGAACTTTAATCCTACGTAGTCCATGTTCCCGCAAAATACAGACATTCGTCGCCCCCGATTTCTGGTCCTCTGAGATAGTATTTCGCCTATACAGGGACGCGCCAAAAGAAGAAAATTCCCTAAATAGTCTTATATATATATTAGGTTAACCTTTGCTATGTGCCAATGTTCTTAATTTTTAAATCTTTTGATACCCGAAAAAAGTTATTGTATTTTATTGTATTATACTAAAGGTGGAATGTTATAAGAGGGAAATTGCTAAAGATAAACCATAATTGTGTGATTCCACCCAGCTAATTCACAGATAGGACTCTGGGTATATAATGAGTTATAATAATATTATAAAAAAAATCCTAAGAAAGAAAATGAAATCACTTAAATAAATCTATCATTAAATCACTCAAACGTAAAAAATGCAGACAAATTTTTAATCAATACTTTTGAGGTTTTAATTATTTTAATGAATATTTTTAGCTATAATGCAACCCTTGTAAGATTAAAATTATTTCCAATCAGTTTGCAGAGATAAGATTACTAGTCTATTTAATATTTGGCACGGTCTTTATTATAAGGAAAATCAACATGTCTTGACGAGCTATATTGTTATATAAACTTTTACGTCTATTCGTTCTTTTTTATCACACAGTCCACCCTAATAGTAAGTGGATGCTGTGGCCCATAAGCATCCACATTCATCCTCAATTAAGGATTAAAATGCAAATGCGTTGTCACCCTTGAGGACTAAGATAGTATGCCTTGATTCCAGTAAAAGGATTCTCCGGTTCTCTATACTTGCCATACGAAACATAGCAGCATTAAGCTGCTATTTTACGCTGGTATTCTGTGCGAGGGTATCCCAGCCTCGGTCGAGCCGACCCATTCCTGCTACAACTATAATATAGCTGCAACATGGCTCTACCAAGTGCAAAAGCTCAGATCAGCTGGCTATGTCAGTTACGTTTGTTTTACAAAGACATCCACATTTATCCTCAATTAGGGATCAAAGTGCAAATGCGTTCTTACCCTTGAGGACTAAGATGGAATGCTTAATTTCCCGTAAAAAGGCATTACGCTGCTATTTTACGCTAGTATTCTGTAAGAGCGTTGTCCTTCCTCGGTCGAGCTGACCCATTCGTGCTACAACTATAATATAGCTGCAGCGTGATGTCGAATTTTAATATTTTTTTAATGTTAAGTAAAATAAATAACAAACTAACTAACAGTCCACCTGGTAAGTGGCTACTACAGCCTATAGACATGCAACAACCTCAAAAGTCGGTTACAGATGCGTCGTCACCTCTGAGGACTGAGATGGATGGATATCTTACAGCCTGTACTGACATTTGCTCTCTATACCCTTCAGACTGGAACACACTGCTAACACTGCAACTCTGCAGAAACTATAAGCGGTTGGTGCCCACCCAGACTGACTCCTAAGCAAAACAAAAGTGTTGCCAGCTAATACCGGTAACGAATAAATTATTATCGTAAAATAACTTTATCAGCGATTTCTCTGTGGGATAAATTCTGTTACGAGGATATCCGCAAAAAAACAAGAGTAACTGACATAGCCAGCCGATCTGAGCTTTTGTACTTGGTAGACCTATGTTGCAGCTATATTAAGGTTGTAGCACGAGTTAGTCGGCTCAACCAGGAGAGGACCACGCTCTCACATAATAATAGCGTAAAATAATAGCTCAACGGCGCTGTGTTTCGTATGATGAGTGTAGAGATCCAGAGATCCTTTTTACTGGAAACAGGGCATACTATATTAGTCCTCAGGGGTGACAACGCATCTGCATTTTGATTTTCAATCTAGCATAGATGTTTACGGGCCGCAACATCCACTTACCGTCAGGTGAGCTGTGTGCCCGCTTGTCTCCGTTATTCTATTTACAAAAAACGGTCTCCCGGCAGTACAGAAGTTCTACTCAGTAACATTGGTGACATAATTAAACCTCGAAGAGTGACTGAATATTAAATCATCACAGAGCTATATCTTAAAGGCATAATGTCGTAAGTTATTGCAAAAAGCACATGGATGACAAAATGTAATATATCTCAAGGCAATATATGAAGAGGGTATTGCGTGGGGTGGCAGATGCTCGTACAAGATTTTTTTGTGTTACTATTCTTAAATAATAAGACTTGTTGTTTGTTTTGAACCACTTGTTCACAATCACTTGTTTATTTCATTTATTTGTAATAATACACAACAGTTTAGTATATAATTAAAGGTATTGGACACCATTATCATGGTAAAATGTAAGGTTTCCATGATAACTAATAAGGTTGCAAACTTTATTAGTTATCATGGAAACCTTACAAACTAAACACATAACTAAGTTATCTGACCGCACTCCCCGATTTCCCTGGCGTTACCGATGTTCATGGGAGATAGTGATCACTTGCCGTCAGGTGAGCCGTTTGCTCGTTTCCCCCCCTCTTCCGTAAAAAAAATTCTAACACAGGAGGCTACGGATGCGATGTAAACTCTGAGGGTTAAGGTGGAATGCTTATCCTGATACTTCCTTTTAATATTTTTCTGACCGTAACTGATCGACTGACAGGAGTGTAGTATCTATCCTCATGTCGAAATGTAGGCGGAGATGTAGTCCCTTTAGCGGTGCAAAGTTAACTGTCAGTATATCGAAGTGCTGAAGTCTTTGTTCAGTAAGGCTACGAAGGAGTACAAAACCAGAGTACGAAACCTGTCCAACTGCAGAGAGGTGTAAGACACGGTGACGTAATACCCCCCGAACCTCATCACCGCTGCATTGGAAGATGTTGTCAAGCTACTAGACTGTTTATCACTGACTGACAGTATATCACTCACCTTCGGTTTGAAGACGATATAGTACTAATGGCAGAATCGCTGGAGGACCTAAGCACTATGCTCTATGACCTCAATAGCGTGTCCCAACGGTTAGGTCTTAAGATGAACATGGACTAAACAAAAGTCATGTGCAATGTTCATTTCACACCTATGGCTGTGGTTGTTGGGAGCACTAAGCTCGAAGTTGTTGACCAGTATGTTTAACCTGGCATAAGTAGTCATAAGTAGTAGGTAAGTCCAACTTCGACCGAGAGTTCAATCGACGGATTCAACTCGGTTGGGTAGTGGGAGATTACGACACATCTCTTCGTTAGGCATACCTTAAAACCTCAAAACTAGGTTATAAAACCAGTGCGTGTTGCCAGTAATGACCTATGGATCTGAGAAAGTTTATTATTTTATTATTATGGATCTGAGATCTGTTGTTTCACTGCTGGCCGTATGAAGCTGGCGAAGCTCAGAGTCGCTCATCCAGTTATGGCTAGGGCTAAGCACGGAGTTTCTCTGCGAAATAAACGAATATAATAAGAATGAGCATATCCGCAGTAAAACCAGAACATCAAATAGCCCAACGTATTAATAAGCTGATGTGGCAATGGGCCAGCCATATAGCTCGAAGAACCGATAACCGATGGGGAGAAAAGGTTCTCGAGTGGCAGCCTCGTACCCCCACTAGATGGAGTGACGACCTGGTAAGACATGCAGAAAGTCGATGGATGCAGGTTTCTCAGGACCGTGCGTTGTGGCATTACTTGAGGAAGGTCCATGTTCAGCAGTGGACTTGTGAGGGCCTGTAATGATGACGATGTGGTATCTATCCAGACACACCTTCTTGGGCGGAAAAAGTAGTCCTTAAATGTAATAGATGGATGGTACGTACGTTTGCTTATACTTACTGCTATAAAAATATAAAATTAGAATTTTTATAGAATTGGAGTGACAGAAGAGCATACAGTCCACCTGACGGTGAGTAAATGCTGTGGTCCGTAGATATCTACATCCATTCTCAATTAAAAATCAAAATTCAGAATGCGTTGACAGTCCTGAGGTCTAAGATGGAATGCCTCGTTTTCAGTAAAAAAAGTCTCTGTTTCTGTACACTCACTACGCGAAACACATCAGCGTCAAACTGCTATTTCAATCTGGTATTCTGTGAGAGCGTGGTCCTTCACCGGTCGAGCCCATTCCCGCTATAAACACAATATAAATTCCGCGTGAATCTACCACGTATGTTTAACTACTTATTATATGTTCAACCATCAACCAAAAGCTTGGCGTGCTCAGCAGAGCGGGACAGTATTTCATACCGGCACACCGCCTGCAACTTTACAAGGCGCAGGTTCGGTCGCACATGGAATACTGTTCCCATCTCTGCGCTGGGGCTCCCCAGTACCAGCTTGGTAGCACTTGACCGCATCCAGCGCAGAGCGGCTCGAATCTTCGACGACCGAGTGCTTTGCGATCGGCTCGATTCACTGGCGCTGCGAAGAGATGTTGCATCTCTTTGCATTTTGGAATTGAGTTTGAATGGCATTGAGGAATTGTTCGGATTAATCCCAGCCGCCAAATTTCGTGAACGCACTACGCGGCAAACGTCCAGATACCATCCACACCATCTGGATGCTTGGTGGTCCACCACTGTACGTTTCAAAAGGAGTTTTCTTTCGTGTACTACCTCTCTGTGGAATAGTTTAAAACCGGCGATTTTTCCGGACTGATACGACCTGGGGACTTTCAAGAAAAGAGCTTACTCCTTTCTAAAGGGCCGGCAACGCACCCGCTACTCCCCTGGTGTTGCGGTTGATCATGGGCGGCGGTAGTCACTTAACATCAGGTGAGCCGCATGCTCGTTTGCCCCCTCTTCTATAAAAAAAACATCAGTAAATCCCCAGAGTCCTATCTGTGAATTAGCTCGGTGGAACTACACGCAGTTGTGGTTTATCTTTAGCAATTTTTTCTTTATAACATTTCACCTTTAGCATAATCCTCCCCAAACAACATGATTAAGTAGAAATACGAATGAGATATCATTTATCGTACGTTGGCAGCCTAAGAGAATACATTCAATACCCTTTGTCATCCCGTGGATGCAGTAAGAGCTGACTAAAGAAATTTCCCGATAGGTTTTATGGGCTCTGCATAAGTGACGTAAACAGCATCTGAGGGCGTTACGTTTGGTTTCCCATCTTATTACCAAATGTAGCGATTACTGTAACCTTTTCCTACTAAATATGCGAAAATCCAAAGAACAGCAGTAGACTTCTGCTGTTCATCATTCACAGACTCACGAGGGCAACTTTAATCACGGTACAAGAACATTTTAAACCACTTTTGACTTTTCAGCGCAGTCGTTAAGACAACCGCCGCGCGCAATGCGAATCGAATTGGATAGGTGGGTATATATAGTAAAGTAAATTTACTACCTATAGACGTGTCCCACTGCTAGGCAAGCGCATCCTTTCACTTCTGAGAGGGGTTTAAAGCAAAGAAACGTATGCGTGCCCAATGCGTGTTGGCGGATTCCACATGTCTACGAAATATTTTTTTTATGTCTGTCATGCAGGTTTCCTCACGACGTTTTCCTTTAACGCTGAGCACGTTGTAAATCAGCACTTAAAATTACAATTAACAATTTCATTGTTGCCGATGGGGATCGAACCCAGCTTGTCCGCGTACTGTGAAATTTACAACGAGCGTTAAGCCCTTAAGCTTTATCTATGGTAAAGGTAACATTTATATAAAATTTCTTGATTTTTATTTCATGAAAATGTCTAGATCAAGACCTATTTAGCTCAGTCAGCTCATATTATTGTATTATATAAGTGAAATATAAACAATGAACACTCAACAGAATACTGTGGAGGCTGCCTCGCAGACATCACTAATTGACCGCTTGCGGCCTCTTTTTTAATTTTTGTTGCTCCTCTCAAACCATATGCCTTAAATATATAACGCAGAAGTTCACTTGAACAGCGAGATCATAGAGTAGTCTTTGTGCGGATAAAGTATTTAATGGACAAAACTTATTTCTGGTTATTGAGTTAATATAATATATTATATTAACTTTCCCGCCTCTTGCTGGCGTGTATTTAGTGTTCTATAAACTGTTAAAAAAGTAAACAACACACGAACAAAAATAATAATATAATCATCGACAAATGTTTCCGTGGTAAAAACTTTTTTTAAAGTGTTAGCTGGTAGTTGCTCGTGTTTCGTGTTACATACACGAATTACACAAAGACATACATCCAGACCATGAACAATTATTTGTAGGTTATACAAATATTTATTCTGTACGGGATTCGAACCCGCCGCTCTCAGCTCGCAACTCAACTGCCACGGAGATGCCTCTCATAAGTCGTACAGATGCCATTGCAATTCAAGACATTCAATATTTTCGCATGGATCCTATCGTCAAATATCGATCTCATAGGGGCAATTATATGGGACTACAAACATGTTTTTTTTTCAAACTAAAAATTTTATTGAAATCGGATAACTTGATACAAAATTATCGCTAAACTCACATAAAAAATATATCATCAATATATTGAAAAACCAAACTAGTAGTGTTTGTTATAAAAATATTGTTCACACTTAGCAGAAGTCAGTAATCATACGTCACTTCCGCAGACCCCTAGCAATGTCTTGTCCATTTGTGATCGGGTGTCCGTGGCCGAGCGGGACCCACTGTGAGGGGGAGAATTCTACGCACAATAAAACTAATATATCATACAACAGATGGATAGGCGGAAATGCAAACTGTGAGAAAAATTGATTAAAACCACTTTTACGAAATTTATCGCGTTTAATTTACACGAGTTTTAATTCCCGACGTTTCGGGTGCTTTCCCATGGTCACGGCGACTGAGGTGACTGATGTCTACTAGCACCCATCCATATTATCTATTGAAATTAGGATGTTTTTCACGTCAGTCACCCGTGACCATGGGTGCTGTAAGGCACCCAAAACGTCGGAAATTAAAAATTTGTTAATTAAACACGACGAAATCTATATCAATAGTTTTATTGAATGTTAATCGTTCTCCTAATTAAATGTAAATTATCCCCTCAGCTCAATATAAGACAGATATTTCGGCAGTACAGACAGAAACTTCTTCATTTATATGTATGGATGCTTAAATTACTGCTAAGTAAAAAAATGAAGGAAATAATGATAGACAAAATTTGTAAACAGAACACACGTTGTTCGTGCGTTCCTGCTATGAGAAAAGTTTTGAGGAGCCATTTCTTTGCAAATTAGCTATCTCTTTGACACTTTAGATATTTACGCTATTGATATTATGAGCGTTAACGTTCATGCGTTACGAGTAAAGTTTTAATCTTCATTATCGATGAAGTGGCATTAACAACATGGCTGTCGTGCCCTTATTGTGATCCACCAGTGCTGCCAACCCCAGCATAGAGCAAAACTGTGAATATGCTTGAAAAAAAAACTGTAGAAAACTGTAAATATCACATTAAAAAAAGTAAATCTACATTTTTATTTTTATATCATATTTTGTATAATTTAATGATTGTAATAAATAAAATACACTATAGGGAAGGTGTTAAAAACAATCAAAATCATGTAATTATCAAAGTTTTAATCAAATTAAATGTCAAAATCAAAAGTCTCAAAGTTGCAATTTTTCCAGAGCCTACATGTTAGATACTAGTTACTATCTCATTTTCAACTCGTAAGTCTTCTTGATTTTCCGTTTCATCTTTACTTTTGTTGAAATCATACATGTTTTTATTAAATTTTTTGAAATGGTCATTTGTCACATTGAACTCGAAACAATTTTTAATTTCTGACTTTGCGCAAGTGCGCAAGGTAACTTTTATTGTGGTCGTAGAAAGTTTATCTCTTAGTTTCGTTTTCAATAACATTACCTAATAATCTAAAACAAGCGTTCTACCGTAGCAGTACAGTGTGGCAAACATAGAAGCTTTCTGGTTAAAGTCGATTATAGTGGATTTGGCAGTAGGTTTTACTAAAGCTGACTTAGTGTACGGAGTACGGGTTAATAAAATAAGATGACGCTAGCATCTTACATAAAAAAAACTGTAGATTTCGAGGCCTAAACTAAAAAACTGACAGAATTTCCAAAAAACTACAGATCTACAGTTAAAACTGTAGGATTGGCAGCACTGTGATCCACTGACATCTTGCGGTTGTACCGTATGATGTCACAGAGTAATAACTACTACAAGGTACTTAGGTATAGGTATCTACTACCCAGATAGTAAATATTTACAAAAAAATGAGACAGTGAAATCCGTCTATAGTTTATTGTCTAATCTATATTAACTACACGTCGAAACAATGTATTATGAAACCGTAATATAGATCATACAATAAACTATAGGCGGTTTTGAAACATTGTGGTTTATTGGAATTTACTCCTTAATCAGATCTAATGATCGAAAATCGTTTTGATATATAGCGCACGGTATGATGGTAGTAAATGAATGGATAGTAAAATCAAGCATTAAGATAATTTGAAACCGTTATGGTTTGCGTCTGTGCAACATACTCGCGCATCATAATAATATATTATTTGAATCTAAATAATAAGTCATATATTTTTATGTAATACAATTTAAATAATTTTAAGCAAGTATATAAGCAAGTATATAAGCACGTATATAAGCACGTAAATAAGCAAGTAAATAAGCAAGTATGTAAGCAAGTATAAAGGCAAGTATATAAGCAAATATATAAGCAAGTATATAAGAAAGTATATAAGCAAGTATATAAGCAAGTATATAAGCAAGTATATAGGCAAGTATATAAGCAAATATATAAGCAATAGAGTTGGGCCGATTAGGACTTGCAGCTGACCCTATCCGATGATAAATTCAAATGGTGGAACACAAATACTTCCAGATATCTAGAAATGTCCCGTTTAGCCAAAGTTTACCTTTGCTGCCCCGCCAGCTCTGTGTATAGTGAGAGATTTTTTTCTGACGCGTGGAATATCTAGCATCTACGAAACAAAAAGAAATCGACGTCAACCAGAAAAGGCTGAGAATTTGGCCTTTTTTGCATCACAATTTGCCACTGGTTAAAAATAACAAATAAATTAAATATTTTTCTAAAAAGCCTTCAATATTTCTTCTAAATGAGTATTTCTTTATAAGAATTTATTAGATGATTATAGATTCTTTTTTTAATAACATTACAGGAATAAAACAGATTAAATACGGAAAAATAACAATTTGATTTAATTTTTAGTATAAAAAAAATAACAATTCAAATTTAAATACAGAAACAAGTATGTTCTATTTGTCTTTTAAAAATCTACATGCATGTATTTTAACAATCTTTATTCAAGAATTACTTTTTTTTGTTATGCAAAGGGAGAGACTTAAAATTAGTTTTTTTAAAAGTTTATTAAGAATAATATTATTAATATTTTATTTTGTTGTGTCACTCCTCTGCATTACGATTAGAAAAAAGATAAAAGAAGAATTAAAATAGTAAGTAGTTAGGTTTTTGTTTAGGTTTAAATAGCTACCTTAAATTCTTTTTATTTACCACAGTTCCCGATTAGTCGGCGGCGAACTTATATAAGTATTTAAGCAAGTATATAAGCAAATATATAAGAAAGTATATAAGCAAGTATATTTGCAAGTATATAAGCAAGTATATAGGCAAGTATATAAGCAAGTATATAAGGCAGGTATATAAGCAAGTATATAAGCAAGTTATATAAGCAAGTATAAGCATGAGCATAAGCAGTAGCAGCAAATCCCGTACGGGACAAGTATTTATATCGCCTTCAAATTATTATTCAGCGTCTGAATGAGTGTTCTTTTGAGATTTATGTATGTAAACTGCCCCCACGATACAGAAGAAAATCCTAGTGTGAAGGTAATTTTTTTAATTAACAATAATGAAATAATAATTACCAACAGTGCTTTGTGGTATTCTTTGGGGGAGGCCTATGATCAGCATAGACATGTGAAGGTCTGTAATGAATGAATGTGTGGCGGCGCTATCGTCGTACCACAAGCGAAACACATCGAAACCTAAATCGCGCTATCGAAGCTCCGAAGTAAAAACAGTCTATATAGAATAGCTCCGAACGGTCACACGCCAGTCATGTCCTACGCGGGCCCGGTTTTTGCCCACGCCGACCCCAAAATTATTAATGAACTCCAAATAGTTCAAAACCTTTTCTGTCGTCGATCTGCGAACGCACCTTGGTACGTCCGTAATGCCAACCTTCATCGGGACCTAGAGCTCCCCCAAAATTCAACAATTTCTCAAAAAACTCTCTGAGAACTTCATCAAAGCCTCAGAGTCGCACTCAAACCATTTAATTCGTGAGACAGCTACTTATGCAGCCCCACCCCCCTCTCGCTATCGTGTCCGCAGGCCGAGAAACTCTCACTCGGACCCGCCTAATAAACTACCAAACGACCTGAACTGCCTCCTGGCGGCTCAAGCCAACTCCAATTAATTTAAATTATTTATTCATAATTAATTTGCCCTCGTAGGCACTCCCTCAGCGGCTCGTAGCCGCGCCCTCTTTTCCCAAAAGAGGGTCGCTCTCGATACGGCACAATAAAGCTTAGTCAGCCAGTTGCCTGTCCCTAAAGGCGGTTTTTAGAGGGTATCACTTAGGTTCCCGGTAGGATGTGAGTCTCTCATAACCACGGTAGACCGGCTATCGTGGTATGCGTAATGCATTTTCCGCCTCCCTACGTATAGGGTAGCCCTTTATTTGCTTCGGGCGCAAAAAAAGATCACACGTTGCGCCCTCCTTTCTGCCAAGGAGGGTCGCGTCCGTCTACGGCTTAAAGACCTCTCGTCAGATTGGTAAGCCAAACCCAAAAGGCGGTGTTTAGTGAGGAAAAGTCTCCACATAACCACGCAGCCGGCTGCGTGGTATGCTATGAGCATTCTCCACCTCCCTCCCTCGTTACCGGAGAGTTGCCCTTATTTGCTTCGGGCACCAAAATAAAAGGTCACACGGAGCGTTGGCCGCTCCCCCGGGCAGAACACCTTGTCCGGCGGGAGATCTCTATTTTCCTTCTACGGCCGTAAATGAATGAAAATAATAATTGCGTATTGACGGCGTATGAGGTTCGACTACCCCATATCATCCCGTGGGTGTCGTAAGAGAAGACAGGCAGTCATTAAACAACAGGAAAAGGACGCCAGCATCTTCTTGGTAAGAACTGAAAATTAAAAACAATACCGCAGTTACCAAGCCGCCTGTCTAGCATGGCTGTTATTCAAATACCCCCCCCCCTCTATAATGGAGGCAGTCTAGCAGAGGAGTTTTCATAGGCTGGTATGAATGAATAAACAATACTCTAATTTCTAAAAATAATACTTTGATCGTACTTCTATGTACATCTACTTCTAAATTTTTTTCGTCAAATAAACACACCATGTCACCACAGGTGTTTTAACCCACAACGCAAACAAAAGGGGTGTTATAAGCATGTAGTGTGAGTCTATATATCTGTGTGTCTGTCTGTGGCATCATAGCTCCTCAACGGAGTTATCGATTTTGATGAAGCGTTTTCCGTTTAAAAGTTGTCTCAATCGATAGTATTATTAATTATGTTTCATGAAAATCTGTCCAGTTATTTGAAGATTATTGGATGCTTTGTTTCGGGGGTTTTGAAATTATTAACTTAATATCTAACACTAACTTAATATAAGCAAATATATAAGCAAGTATATAAGCAAATACACAAGCAAGTATATAAGCAAGTATATAAGCAAGTATATAAGCATTTATATAAGCAGGTACATAAGCAAGTATATAAGCAGGTACATAATCAAGTATATAAGCAAGTTTATATGCAACTATATAAGCAAGTGTATAAGTAAGTTTATAAGCAAGTATATACGTTATTATATAAGCAAGTATATAAGCTAGTGTATAAGTAAGTATATAAGCAATTATATAGGCATGTATATAAGCAAGTATATAAGCAAGTATATAAGCAAGTAAATAAGCAACAATATAAGCAAGTTTAAAAGCAAGAATACAAGCAAGTCTATAAGTAAGTATATGAGCAAGTAACTAAGTATAAATATAAGCAAGTATATATGCAAGTATAAAAGTAAGTATATAAGGAATTATATAAGCAAGTAAATAAGCAAAAATATAAGCAAGTTTAAAAGCAAGAATACAAGCAAGTCTATAAGCAAGTATATGAGCAAGTAATTAAGTATAAATATAAGCAAGTATATATTCAAGTATAAAAGTAAGTATATAAGCAAGTATATAAGCAAGTATATAAGCAAGACTATAAGCAAGTATATAAGAAACTATGTAAGCAAGTATATAAGCAAGTATATAAGCAAGAATATAAGCAAGTATATAAGCAAGTATATAAGCAAGTTTATAAGCAAGTATATAAGCAAGTATATAAGTATTTTATACCCTATTATGAATTTTCTTTTATTAACTGAAATTAAAAATTTTACACTATCTAACCATTGCTATAATTAGGGGTATCAATATAAGGTTACATATCTTAATATTAATAATTAATTAATTATTATCATAAAATGCAATAATAATATATTAAACCATGGTTATGACACTGCACATCACAGATAAATCCTATTGAACTGTATAAAGTTAAAAGTAAAGTTACAGCCTATATACGTCCCAGTGCTGGGCTCAGATCTCCCCTCATTTCTGAGAGGGATTAGGGCAAGGAAGTGTCCGCCGCGCTGCCCAAATGCGTGTTGACGAACTTCACATGTCTTCGAAATATTGAACTGTATGTGCGCAAGTAATTAAAAATAAATATGTACCATATTCTTTTTTTAAATATGTTTGTAATTTTTTATTACTAACTAGTAATATTTTCACAAGCGAAATTATCTCTTATTATATTCACGAACACAAATCAATTTGTAACGACTTGATTTAATAATCGCCTTCTTTCCTTGCTCGACCATTTGAATTAGGAAAATCGAAACCACTTAATGACGCCTATTGTTCTACATTTTCATTCGTTAGGTAAATTTTAAAAATTGCGATCATTTTTAAATGTTTTACTAAATTTTAGAACATTTGTACATAGCAGCCTATCAAGTTCACTGCTGGACAAAGTTTAGATCCCCTCCTCCCCATAGATTGCCACATAAGGGGCACTTGTTCTACAGCTGCCCCGCTTGCCAGGTGGGCTTGCAACAGTTTTTAAGTTGTAGCAAGACGCTGCCACCCACCTCCTGGTTTGTTTCCCCACGACACCCACGGGACGATATGGGGTAGGTTTGGAGTTATTTACACCGATATTATTTTTTATTAATTTGTTAATTTATTTAAACTTACCAACTAAGCACATATGAAGCTTTTTAGCTATATTTACTTATAACCTTATAACACTATTGTTGGCGATGCGAGATAAACATCTCATTAATTCTTTACTTATTTTTTATTTTACTTTATTAATTCTTTACTCAGAAATTAGCATTTAATTTTTATTAAATGCTAATTTCTGAGTAAAGTAAGGTTATTTATAGTAGCTTAGATTCATGCTTTACATGGTAAACGGCTATGTAATACGATATAAATAAATAATTAAGAACGTTCTATTCGTTTTTTTGCACTTTTGATTGTTTTATGTATAAAGTATTTTAAAGTTTTAATCATCCATAAGTCATACCAATGTGTTAGATAAAGACAGTTTAATGCTAGTGTGAAATGGTGTATATGTAAGACAAGGATAAGTATAAATCCAGAGGATTGTGCAAATTTAGAGTTTGCCAACTTATATAGGTATATTATTATTATTTGATAGGTAATTAACAGAAAGAAAAAAGCAAGTCCTAACCGTATCATGAGAATATTAATTAAATATTATTTTTATTACTAAAAGTTTTAAAAATGTTTAAAAGCGAATTTTTAATATTTTATCTAACTTTTGTGTTAAAGTAAGAAGATAGAAATGTCAATGACATACAATTTTAATAATAAAAATAGCGAAATAATGGGGATATTAAATAATACATTAAAGATGTAATTTTGCTTCAAGTTTTGTATAAAAATCTATTTAAAGTTTTTTATTCACTATTTTAATAAAAATATTGATGGAATTTGTATCATAAAAACTGTATTTAATATTTAACGGTTCATGACCACATGAAATTGTTTATAGGATAACTATATTATGCTTTATATTTTATTAATGCCTTTATATAATGTGAATGTTTGATTGTTTAAATTTGTAATTTTTGTGAAATATAGTTGTTTTGTGTTATTATTTCGAGGTATAAGATAAGATGCGAGTGTTCGAGGTATAAGAGAAGATGATAGTGAAAATCATCGATACATGAGGGGGTTTTCGCGGCTAATTCTCCTTAAGGTTTAGTTTTAGTAAGTCGCTTAATTATCGATTCATTCGGGACCAGCTATAGTTTCCAGTTATAAACTTATAAATCAAGGAAGAAAACAAAATTAGGAAAAAAACAGTAAAAGTAGTGAAACTTCAGTATCACATTTCCAAGGGGCAGTTACGAATAATGCTGCTTTATTTCACCGGTGTGTACCTTATAAGCAGGGAAACAGATACATAGAATACAGTCCACTAAGTTCATGACTGACGTCTGGACCAGGACCATTCACTGGAGCCCGTAATCTTAGTCGTCAACCACTTTTTTTAAGAAACGGACTTGTCGCACGGAGTGGAACGTCTAGGTTCACGCTCACTGGGTTGCTTCGAACCCAGCGTAGTGGTGTAGGTTGTCCCTGATAGGAGATGCAAGAACAGTATCTCATAAGTCCGTTGTGGTAGTACTTCGCGGCCGGACGAAGAAACTAGCCGAAGGAAGAGGCGCGGACAACGTCTCCCTTTTTTGGTTGTTATGAACCAAGTCTTTTTTACTAAATATATGTACTTAAATTAAAGGTGAGTACAACACTTAGATTAATGCAATTATTTTATTTAAAAACGAAAAATGAAATGGAGTGTAAGATTTAAGTAAAAAAAGCAAATATTTAAATAAAACGGTAAAATAAAGTTATATTAAATACAGTTATTTAATTTTTATTACCATTTAGAATGAATGTTTGTGTCTTGTAACTCGATATCCTTATCTATATATACTTGAAACTGACTAACAGTGTCTGAAAAGATATCTATATTATTTATGTTTGCCTTTTTTAAAAGTCGATTATATTTGGATACAGCAAGTAATATTGGGCTATTCATTCCTTCATATCATCATAATTTTACCTTCTTCTTGGCACAAATAATTAGGCATACGTATGCAGCCGAGTCGATGGCTTAGGCTTTCCAACTAGAGAAAGTAATTCAGGGCAGTCAATGGCACCGTTGAGGATCAATCAATCATCCAAAAGAAGCTTGTAAAGAATGGTCTTTCTGCTGGTGTAAAGCTGCGTAAAGACTCCGCGCGGCAAACCATCGAACATTGGCTCGCGCGGCAGCCGCGCGCAATGGATACTGTGTTGCCGCGCGCGGCAATTCGAACCAATCCGTGTCGGTTTTTGACGGCGCGGCAAAGGAATCTCAGCGAGTTGTCTCCGCGCAGCTGGAACAGCAAGTATATAAGTAAGTATGTAAGCAAGTATATAAGCAAGTATATAAGCAAGTATATAAGAAAGTATATAAGTAAGTATATAAGCAAGTATATAAGCAAGTATATAAGCAAGTAAATAAGCAAGTATATAAGCAAGTATAGAAGCAAGTAAATAAGCAAGTATACAAGCAAGGATATAGTAAGTATATAAGTAAGTATATAAGCATGTATATAAGTAATTATATAAGCAAGTATATAAGCAAGTATTTAAGCAAGTATATAAGAAAGTAAATAAGCAAGTATATAAGCAAGTAAATATGCAAATAGTATATAAGTAAGTATATAAGCAAGCATATAAGCAAGTATATAAGCAAGTATATAAGTAAGTATATAAGTAAGTATATGAGCAAGTATATAAGCAAGTATATAAGCAGGTATATAAGCAAGATTATAAGTAAGTATATAAGTAAGTATATAAGCAAGTATATAAGTAAGTATATCAGCAAGTAAATAAGCAAGTCAATAAGCAGTAATATAAGCAAGTATATAAGCAAGTAAATAAACAGGTATATAAGCAAGTATATATGCAAGTATATAGCAAGTATATAAGCAAGTAAATAAGCAAGTATATAAGCAAGTATATAAGCGTGTATATAAGCAAGTAAATAAGCAAGGAAATAAGCAAGTATATAAGCAAGTATACAAGCAAGTATATAAGCAAGTAAATAAGCAAGTATATAAGCAAGTAAATAAGCAAGTAAATAAGCAGGTATTTAAGCAAGTATATAAGCAAGTATATAAGCAAGTAAATAAGCAAGTAAATAAGCAGTTATATAAGCAAGTGTAAAAGCATGTATATAAACAAGTAAATAAGCAAGTAAATAAGCAAGTATATAAGCAAGTATATAAGCAAGTATATAAGCAAGTATATAAGCAAGTATATAAGCAAGTATATAAGTATGTGTATGAGCAAGTATATAAGCAAGTATATTAGCAAGTATATAAGCAATTATATAAGCAAGAATATAAGCAAGTATATAAGCAAGTAAATAAGCAAGTATACAAGCAAGTAAATAAGCAAATAGTATATAAGTAAGTATATAAGTAAGTATATAAGCAAGTATATAAGTAAGTATATGAGCACGTATATAAGCAAGTATGTAAGCAAGTATATAAGCAAGTATATAAGCAAGTAAATAAGCAAGTATATAAGCAAGTATATAAGTAATTATATAAGTAAGTACATAAACAAGTATATAAGTAACTATATGAGCAAGTATATATGCAAGTATATAAGCAAGTAAATAAGCAAGTATATAAGCAAGAATATAAGCAAGTATATAATCAAATAAATAAGCAAGTTAATAAGCAGGTATATAAGCAAGTTTATAAGCAAGTTTATAAGTAATTATATAAGCAAGTATATAAGCAAGCATATAAGCAAGTATATAAGCAGGTATATAAGCAAGTATATAACAAAGTATATAAGCAAGTTAATAAGCAAGTTTATAACCAAGTGTATAAGGAATTATATGGGCAAGTATATAAGCACGTATATAAGCAAGTATATAAGCAAGATTATAAGAAAGTATATAAGAAAGTAAATATGCAAGTATATAAGCAAGTAAATAAGCAAATAGTATATAAGTAAATATATAAGTAAGTATATGAGTAAGTATATAAGCAAGTATGTAAGCAATTATATAAACAAGTACATAAGCATGTATATAAGCAAGTATATAAGCAAGTCATATAAGTAAGTATATAAGCAAGTAAATAAGCAAGTATATAAGCAAGTATATAAGTGAGTATATAAGCAAGTATATAAACAAGTATATAAGTAATTATATGAGCAAGTAAATAAGCAAGTAAATAAGCAAGTATATAAGCAAGTACATAAGTAAGTATATAAGCAAGTATATAAGCAAGCAAATAAGCAAGTATATAATCAAGTATATAAGCAAGTTAATAAGCAGGTATATAAGTAAGTATATAAGCATGACATAAGTAAGATTATGAGCAAGTATATAAGTAAGTATATAAGCAAGTACATAATCGAGTATATAAGCAAGTATATAAGCAAGTATATCAGCAAGTATATTAGCAAGTAAATAAGCAAGTATATAAGCAAGTATATAAGCAAGTATATAAGCAAGTATTTAAGCAAGTATATAAGCAAGTATATAAGCAAGTATATAAGCAAGTATATAAGCTTACTTGCTTTATCACGTATAAGGCGTATTTGCAAGGGAAGGGAAGGTCTCAAAAGTCCCTTACTTGTCTCTAATTAGCAAGCAAGTGGGTCGCACCCTAATATTGCGAGAGACGGATACCCATAATGTACAAAGTATAGTTGCAGTTTCTTAATTTTGTTTAATATTAACTTAGCCTTAGGCTTACCGAGAGTAGCTCAATGGCTTAGCGACCCGAGTTCAATTCTAGTTAAATAAATTTGTTAAAAGAAATTTTGCAATTACTATGCAGGTTCAGTAGTTTAGGAATTATAATTTGTCAAAGTTTCTTAATTTTGTCACTCAATGACTAGCTAACATGCAACATCTTATTTTGACCATGTCAATATTAAAATCTTTTATATTTTTAATAAATAGATTGACTTCGCAATCGCACTAAATAATCGAATTTAACATAATATATGTATTACTTGTGAGATACATTGTGTTTTCATGCGATGGCCCAAGTCAATCTATTTATTAAAAATATAAAAGATTTTTAATATTGATATGATCACAATAAGATGTTGTTATGTTAGCTAATTACGTCATAAATTAAGACAGAAAGACCCTTAGACCCTTAGAGAGTAGGGACTGAATAAATTAACCAATTTGGTATGTAACCATATCAAACATAGATCACAACTTTTTACGATAGAAGAACTGATTTGCGAGACCTGGTTTTTTTACAAGTTATGTTTTTGATGGCATCTTATATTTAAAACAATTTCGTCATTGCATCGTATCGCGAATCAAAGCACCCTGTCAGTATTCTATCAACAACCATCGTGCGGATTGAATGCGATGTAGTTAGTGGGTCATTTGTCAACGGGAAAGCAAGCCACATAATTTATGAATTTGTACCTAATGCACCACCACCACCAGAGAAGCTTTTATTAATTAATAGTGATTTATGTTTGTTTAGAAATTTGTGTAAGTAACAAGTTGTTTTGAATGAAGTAGGCAAATAATTAAAGACTGAGATGGCTTGATATATTGTGATGTGGCGTACAACATTAAATCTTTGTGTAATTGAATTTAATCTTCTGTTTTTTCTTTCTTTGTTTGTTTCATATTTGTGCAAGTTCTTTATTAAATATGTAAGTAAAAGTAGGATATACAGAGAGGGGACCGTTAATATGCCAATCCTTATATATTAATAATACATTTATAGCTGTCTCTCCAGAACACTATTCTATAACGAAGTTTAGATTCTACTAGAGCACAAGTGGTAAAACAACTGAATTCAATACAAATAAAATGAGATCAATGTAGTTGAAGTCAATTAAATACGCATTATTAAGATAACTCATAAATTACTGGTCAAATCTTTAGCAAATTGATATGAAAAAAAGTATCATCAAAATCGATTCACCAAAATAAAAGTTCTTAAGTAACAAATATGAAAGAGAACCTCTTCCTTTTTTAGTCGGTTAAATAAACCAAGTTAAGCAGCTTTAACTTAATTTTTTCTCGTAAACAATTTGAAGCATAGCATGCTGAACTAAAAGTGGATTCCAGTGCTTTAAGTTCCTACTTCCAATTCAAATACATACGAGTATCAATGTGAATTCCTATAAATTTAGCTGATTGATCAAAAACAATATGATAATAACATTTATAACATCAAGGCTAAATCAGAATTGTCATTTAAGGTTAGAGCAATTGTGGAGATAAGTGTATTTTGCAAGATGATGTTAAGATCAGGATTAAGAAAGGAATGTTTCAGTGGTTCAATCATGCAGAACAAATGAGCGAGGAAAGACCACTTAGCATCTTCTATATGCTCCTTTGTCACACGGAAAGCTAAAAACTTTACCCCTTCATAAAGGAGTTGAGTCACTTCAGCCATTTCCGAAAATTCGGTGAGCTTACACATTAAAAAAACATACGCGTCAAATTTAGAACATCCATCTTTTTTTGAACTCGTTTAAAACTGTAAGTGTCAAACTTCATTTCACGGCAAAGACCAGAGGGAATGCACTCTACCTACATACCCTTGGAGTTAAAAGGGTGTCGTGCCTTTACCACCTACTTCCGGACGTTACGGCTTTTAAGTAGCCATATTTTATTAATGGTTGTATGCTGTCTTTGGCACGTATAACATTTCAAATTTATGGACCTTACGCCAGTAAGCTAATATTATATCCAATTTTATATTCAAAGTGAAATCTTATTCTGTATAATATACATAATGACATTGTATTTAATAACTTTTTGTTCTGTTACTTACATGATATATAGTTTATTTAGCTTTTTTTGCAGGTGCGTTGCCAGCCTTTTAGAAAAGAGTAAGCTCTTTTCTTGAAGGTCCTTAAGTCGTATCAGTCCAGAAAATTCGCTAGTGGTAAACAACACAGAAAAGCTGTACGAGGAAGAAAATTCGCAGTAAAGCGCACAGTGTTGGACTGCCAAGCATCCAGATAGTGAGGATGATGTTGTGAATTTTGACGCGATGTGCGTTCGCAAAATTTGGCGGCTGGAACTAATCCGAACCATTCCTCAGAACACTTACCGTAGAAGATGCAAAATACAACATCCTTGCGCAGCGCCAGTGAATCAGTCGTCGGCGATTCAAACCACTCTGCGCTGGATGAGGTCAAGTGGAAAAAGCTGGAACTGGGGTGCACCGGCCCAGAGATGAGAACGGTTTTCCATGTGAGGCCGAACTTGCGCTTTGTAAAGTTGAAAGCAATGTACCGGCACGAAATACTATCTCGCTCTGCTGCGCTATCTATTTCACGAGGAGACGGAAAACAGACGATGACTTTTGATCGTACGATAGGAATAACCAACCTACTTCGACAATTTTTCTATTTCAAATTTTAATCTGTATTTCACTTTTTGCCCGCTACTATCACTGAGATTTTCTTGACAGAAGAACTCAATAAGTGATTATATCCCGACCCGGGATCACTTGATCTACAGTCGGATTTATATTATTAGTCCATACCATAGGATTTATAAATATTACACCATAGACCAGCTAGGCAGTCAATAAATTGTAACGTCAGTTAAATATCTAACGGGTGATATTATCAGTAAACTAGTTTTATCTTTTATTTTGCATTATGTTAATTGTTCGTAAAATACAAAAACGAGTCAGAAAAAAATAACAAAGTTCATCATACACACACAATTTTATTAATCTCTGATAATAAAGATGGGCCAAAGTAAAAGTGCCCATGACCGACGAGCATGTACGTAGATACATGTATGTGAAAGAAGATAAAATGGAATCGTGCCAAATGGAAGTCCTCAGATTCTGACTACCTCGCTTGGTGACAGACGTTAAAATTTATGTACATTATGTACTTTGATAATTGATAAGTGGCTCAGCTATAATGGTAGCCCCTTTTCTGTCTAGAAGGGTAGGTGTTCCAGTGTAGTCCTCAGAGATAACAAAGCCTTCTTTGTTTAATGTTGGCTGCATTGGTCCGCGAACTGCAGGACCCACTTAACTTCTGATGCACTGGGAACTGTTTTGTTCCTTGAGTTTCATTAAACAAAACTAAATTAAAAAGAGCCGAATATACGGTTAATGTGTCCGATTATTCTATAAAATTTACCTACGTGAACTCGTAATGACGGCTTCGTGGCGTAGCAGCAGCAAATCCCGCATAGGACAAGTATTCATATCGCCTTCAAGTTATTGTTCAGGGTCTGAATGAGTGTTCGTTTTAGATTTATGTATATCACGATATAGAAGAAAACCTTGTGTGAAGGTATTTTTTTTAATTAACAATAAATAAATAATAAATACCGACAGTGCTTTGTGGTATTCTTTGGGGAAGACCTATGTTCAGCAGTGGACTTGTAAAGGTCTGTAATGTACGAATGTGTGGCGGCGCTGTCGTCGCGCCACAAGCGAAACACAACGAAGCCTAAATCGCGCTATCAAAGTTCCGAAGTAAAAACAGTATATAAATAGCTCCGAACGGTCACACGATAGCGTCTTCCTTTCTGCCAAGAAGGGTTGCGTCCGTTTACAGCTTAAAGATCTTCGTTAGACCGTTAAGCCAATCCCAAAAGGTGGAGTTTAGTGGGTAAAAGTCTCCACATAACCACGCAGCCGACTGCGTGGTATGCTATGAGCATTCTCCACCTCCCTCCCTCGTTACCGGAGAGCTTGCCCTTATTTGCTTCGGGCACCAAAATAAAAGGTCACACGGAGCGTTGGCCGCTCCCCCGGGCAGAACACCTTGTCCGGCGGGAGATCTCTATTTTCCTTCTACGGCCGTAAATGAATGAAAATAATAATTGTGTATTGACGGCGTATAAGATTCAACTACGCCATATCATCCCGTGGGTGTCGTATGAGAAGACAGGCAGAAATTATACAACAGGAAAAGAGCACCATCATCTTCTTGGTAAGAACTCAAAATTAAAAAGAATACTGCAGTTACCAAGCCGCCTGTCTAGCATGGCTGTTATTAAAATACCCCCCCCCCCCCACTATAATGGATGCTGTCCAACAGAAGAGTTTTCATAGGCTGGTATGAATGCATAAATAATACTCTAATTTCTCCCAATAATACATTGATCGTACTTCTATGTATATCTACTTCTAAATTTTTGTCAAATCAAAACACCATGTCGCAACCAACCAACCAAAAAAACCGTGTTGCAATTTTCTCCGGGATTACAATCCCGGGATCGTGAGACAATCCTGAAATTTCCGGATTAAGGAATAAAGGTTTCGAATGACATCTTTTTGTTTCATTAAAGTCTCGAGAAAAGATTTTCTTTTCATGCATTGTTTTCTGAACTCAACGATAATTTTATTGTTCTATAAATAACTTAACGCTCAATGAGGGACTAAAATTTTCAAAATCATAACAATGGAAGAAAAGATACATAAAGTGATTTAGAGTTTACGACTTTAGTTCTAAAAATAATTTTAAACATTTTAATCCCCAAAATGAGCATCAAGTTATTTATAGAACAATGAAATTAACTTTGTCGACATCAGGAAACAATACAATGATAGAAAGACTTTTCTTCAAGACTCGAATGAAACAAAATAGATATCACATGAAACTTCTATGTTATTCAAATACTAATATAAATACTCATTCGTTTGTTCGTCGATTTTATCACGTTTGCTCGTTAAATAAATTTAATGACCAAACATAAACAATTATAATTAAATTGTAATCTAATTTGTTTAATTAATTTTACTTATTATTTGTTATTTTAAACAATTTCCAATTTTTTTATGATCCGGGATCAATACCGGGATCCCGGAATCGCTCCGACACGATCCCAAAATCCCGGTATTCAAAAAACCTTCCGGGATTGCAATCTCTAGTGGTTTTTTATTTTTAAGTGTTATTAGGTTGACGCTGCTGCTTATCCCCTGGTATGTTTCCACCTGGAGCCTTTTAAACCTAAAAGATGATACGGGTGGTGAATATTCTATATGGATGATAATACCCCCTGGGAATTATGTGCATATCAAGCATTTTCTAACTTTTTTTGTGTAGTTAATTGTGTCTACCATGTATAGAGCCACGCTGCAGTTATATTATGAATGTAGCACGTATGGGAGAGCGCGGGGAAGGATCGCGCTCTCACAGAATACCAATGTAAAATAGCAGCTTGATGCTGCTGTGTTGCGTATGATGAGTGTAGAGAACCGAAGACCCATTTTAATGCGATTGAGGCAGTCTCAGGGGTGACAACGCAACTTCATTTTGCTTCTTAATCGAGGTCAAATGTAAATGTCTACAGGCCACAGTATCCACTTACCATCAGGTGAACTTTGTGCTTATTAGTCACCCTAATTCTCTCATAATGATATGATTGTAAGCGGTTCTTTCTTCAAAATATTATAAAATCCTATTTCTTACACCGCACCGTCGCTACACGATCCCTGTTAGATTTGTTCTGTAGGCAAACAATAAATTTGGGAAGGTATTCCAGTCTAAATTAAATGGGACTTTTAAATAGAGCGAATAGTTTCAGCACGGAGAATTGGAAATATGTTCAAAGATATGCAAATTAAACACAAAAACGAGGGGTGATCAAATAGCTCAATGATGTGTAATCCGTCACGGAGGTCTCATGCAGGGATGTTAGTCGAGAATTTATTTCATAAAAGCCGTGAACGGTGTTGTTCTTCACACATAAAAAAATATGATGATGACTTGTAATGGTGTTTCAACCTAGTAGAAACATATCTTAGACTTTGTTAACCACGCTGCAGCACTGCATAACTTGTCACGACCGGGGATTGTGCATGCTCGCACAGAACACTAGCGTCAAATGGAATTACGCTGCTGAGTGACAAAACCGGGGAAGTTATACTTGTAAAGAGGCATATCAGGCGCATTCGATTTTAGTCCTTAGGGGTTGGGTCAAAGTTTCTTAGTTTACGTTTATTTTGCTTCCGCAACACCCCCTTGTTTTAGATTTACTTAAAACATGAAAAATTGCGAAAGGCTTTTAAAACGGGAGTACCCTTAACTGTTTTTGAGGGCTTAATATATCCCAATATACATTCCCATAAACGCTGGTTTCATCACGATGTTTTCCTCGCCACCAGACACATCTTGGTCAATCGGTACTTTAAATTTTAATTTAATTAGTGTCGGCGGTATTCGAACTGTGAATCATGAACTGAGAAATTTTCTGCGAGCTTAGTCTCTAAACTACCACCGCATTATATTAATAGGCATGGACACAGTAATGTGTTAAAATTTGTGACGTGATGATGAAGTGATGATAGCATAAGAGACGGCATCATCTATGACTGGGTAGAGCCATGGGTGACGTAAGAGGTAATACCAAAAAACTACAAGAAATAAGATTACTCCTTACAAAAAGGCCGGCGACGCAGCCATTCCCCTGGTGTTGCAGTTGATCATGGGCGGCGATTGATACTTAACATCAGGTGAGCCGAACGTACCACCTTTTTTAGAAAAAAAACCTTATGGCTTTTTATAGGCGACGATATAACCATCTCGCTTATGTCAGACGTACTATAAGAAGATCGGCGACGGGCAGCAGCGTCCAAGGTGCTCACGTCTGGTACTGCTCCCGTCCATCCGGCTGCAAAGAGTGATGATCAAGCCATCACTAGGCCAAATCTTATCTAGGAAGAGAAAAGGCCTATTTCGAACAGCGTTTTTTTCTGGCTAATTATGACGGTGATATTTATGAATGATGATTTTAAAGATATTCTTTTTCTATACGTGATAACAAAACCATAAGCTTGCAGTTTTGATAAAAATCTTAATTATTGGTACCTATAAATGATATATAAAATATGTGTACAGCGCTGCTCTGTCACACGAACAATTAAAAAAATATAGTTAACTTTAAAAAACATTAATTTACATGTTTTAATTCTTCCTTCCCTTTCCATCATCGCACACCCAGGTTCTCGGCGAGTCTCTTTTGTTCTTCACGCCTTCAAACAAAGTACAGCAAAGAAGCGGAATAATTTGTTTGTCTTTCCATCCGAATGCGATATGGATGTTTACGAGGCAAGAGAACATAAGCTAAATCAGTGAGCTTTACCACCTTCTAATACCTGTTAAATATATTTTGTTAGACTATATAATTGTTCTACATATCACGGCAATTTTTCAATATTAAATAAATACATGACATACGTAGGCGGTCCCATAATGAATTGGCCTAACTATGAACCAATGAAGGAAATGAAACGAAACCAATTTTATTTTTCAATATAATCACCATGAATACTAACACACTTCTGACATCTGTGAATCAACATCTCTAAACCTTTATAAAAATAATCACATTTTTATCCTCAAAATGACTGAAGACGGCCGCCTGCAACTCTTCCTCGCTTGAAAATTTTCTTCCTCTTAAGTCCCGCTTTAAATTTGGAAATAAATAATAGTCGGACAGGGCCATGTCTGGACTGTAAGGTGGATGTTGAACTTCTGTGAACCCGCATTGACGAACTGCATCCTTCGAAACACCAGCGGTATGAACAGGGGCGTTGTCATGGAGCAACAGGACACCTTTAGACAGCTTGCCTCTTCGTTTTTCCTTTATCTTGTCTCGTAATTTATATATTAAAGAAGCATAATATTCGCCGTTCACGACTGTATTACGTTCTTTAAAATCCACCATCAAAAATGCCTTGAAAATCCCAAAATATTGGGCACATCAGTTTTTTAGTCGATTGTTGCACCTTTGCCTTTCTAGGGGCTTTTCACCCTTATAACGCCATTCCATTGACTCGCGCTTGCTTTGTGGATCATAATACAAAATCATAGTTTCATCACCAGTCACTAGCCGCTCGATCACAGTCTTTGGATTTTCGCCACAAAGATCCAAAAACTCCGAAGCGCAGCGCACTCTTTCCTGTCTCTGTACCGCTGAAAGAAGTTTCGGTACCCATCTTGCACTCACTTTTTTCATGTGAAGATGTTCATGGATCGCGCGATGAGCGGTACTCTTAGAGAGCCCAAGCCTTGCTGCAATTTCTCTAATCTTCAAACGGCGGTCACTCAGAACCTCCTCTTCGATAAGAGCAATCGTTTCGGGAGTGAGCACTTCCACAGGTCGACCGTCGTGGCCAAAGTCTTCGACGGTTTCTCTCCCGAGACGAAACTCTTTCACCCAATTTTTCACTGTGCTATAGGAGGGGACAGACTCCTTATACACGCCATCCAATCGTTCTTTTATTTGGGCAGGGGATAAACCTTCTTTAAACAGAAACTTTTATGACACTTCGATACTCAGTTTTCGACATTTTGAAAAAATACGCGACTCTCGTTATTCAAATGCCTGTTAAACTAAGACTAAGCATTTCATGTCGATGCATGTTTCTTATATTAAGTGCACGATAAACGTACTATTTAATGCAACACAACATGTAGCGACATGTCGCGTTGAACTATATCAGGCCAGTTCATTATGGGACCGCCTGGTAATTTAGTGTAGCCGCTACAGTCAAAGTTTCATATTGCACCTTGATATTTGGTGGTTTCCGAATCACTATAAACATTAATTGAACACGTTAATTCAAGACCATCTCTGACCTTTCGAGGTTGTTAATTAACCCTTTCGGAGATAGCATAGTAATGTACCTATAGATTCCGCTGAACAAGTTTGAATTGTATACGTGCGCATGCTTCGTAATCACGTACCTATCTTGTATGGGGTTTCCAGGTTAGTAGTCATTTATTTATTGTCATACGAATTGTGTTGTTTTACTATAGAGAATGGTATTTTTTTTTACCGCAAACATCATAACTGTAAAAATTTGAATTGAATTTAATTAATAAATATGAATTCAAGTAAATATACGTAGTTTTTTAAAATCCCTACAGGTTTAATATAAGTAACATTTTAACGGAGAACCTTTAGGGGATACAGCCATTCTTCATCTATTTTATGTTTATAGCACGAATGGGTCGGCTCAACCGGGGAAGGACCACGCTCTCACAGCGTGGAAACGAGACATTACATCTTAGCCCTCAGGTGTGACAACACATCTGCATTTTGATTTTTAATCGAGGACAGATGTGGATATCTATGGGCCACACAGCGGCAACTTATCATCAGGTAGACTGTGTGCTCGTTTGCTACCCTTTTCCTATAAAAATAAGAATTGAAGCCGTTTTGACGGTATCTGTTGTGTAGGTCTATCGGTTTCATCAGAATAAGTAGAATGTACGTAAGCTGTCCGGCTTCAGGCACAGTAAGCATGGTTGCAACAATCACATATTCTCTTGTTTTTTTTTTGTTAAAAGTCTCTGAGTGGGCTACATTTCTCTAACCCATACATTAGCTACTGAAGGAGATTTTGCCATATATGCCACGTTAACAGAACGCGAGTAACCCGGGTTCGATCCCCACCGGCACCAATGAAATTGTTAATTGCAATTTTAAGTGCTGATTTACCACGTACTCGGCAGTGAAGGAAAACATCGTGAGGAAACCTGCATGTCTGAGGAATAAGAAAAAATATTTCGAAGACATGTGAAGTTCGCCAACACGCATTGGGGCAGCGCGGCGGATACTTCTTTGTCCTAAAACCCTCTTTTTTTACTTTTTTTACTTTTATGCCACGTTTGGAAGGTGGGTTGGAACCGCAGTATTTTATCGGGTTGTTATTTATTTTATTTAGAATAATCAAGAAGACAAACAATATTTGTTAAATTAAAATATTTCTATTCTAGAACTAAGAATTAACTACATCATTGTAGTCGATCGAAAGTCCACTGTTGAACAAAAGTTTGATTCAAAATATAAAATATATTCCATATTCAAAATGGAGATATTTGCCGTGGTAGTTACGCTTGTTAAGCGGGTCGGCGTCCGTAGTTCTTTTTTTAAATTATAATTATTTAGTTGTTGAGCAGAAGATGCTGCAGCCTTGTCCTGTTGCAGTTTTCTCCTGCCACCTCTCCGTTACGATAACGTGGTGTGATGGATTCTAGTAGACTGCAGTATTCTCTTATAATAAATTTAATAATAATACATTTTAGAAAGTCGGTCGTCAAAAAAGAATAAATTAATAAAATATACAACGAAACATTGTTAGAAAACATCCAGGTTTCATAACAATGTTTCGTAAATTAATATCCAAATTTTTCTTGTTTGTATTTCCATAGGTTTCGATAGGAATCGAACTCTAGTCGATGAAAGTCGAGCGTTTATCCCCTAAACTACAAAGACTTCATGAGAAATAGTACAGAACGGGGAAAAGAAAAGATTAATATATTTGAGATAAAAAAGAGAAACGCACATTTAATATATATTGGATCAGATTACAGAAATAGGTAGGTTTCTGTCTGCGGTCTTTTAATTAATAAATATGTTCAATCAACAATCATTTCTGTTAAAATTATGTTTTTTGTCTTCATTACATACATCAGTTAATATGTATTTGACCGTATGGCTCATTAGTTAGAGTATAATATGTATATTGCAGCAGGTTACATGGGTCCTCAGACAAACCAGCCATTTGCGTCTAGGATACGGCATAGGTACCACTCACGAACAGACTACTTCAGTCTGTTGTGTATTGCCGCCATCTACACAATACAAATTTCGACTGTCGATAAATTGAAAATATATCCTGACCCAGAGCTCGATAGCAAGCAGATATTTCGATATTATAGACAGAAACTTCAATTTTATTTATATGTGTATAGATTCAGTTATAAGAGAATATCCCTATTAATCAGTAGGCTTGTACTAATCACCTTGCATCAATCACTGTAATATTTTTATAGAATAAGGGTGACAAAGAGCACACATTCCATCTGATGGTATGTGAATGCTGTGACCCAAAAATATCTGCATCTTTCCTCGATTAAGAAATCAAAATGCAGATGCGTTGTCACACCGGAGGACTACAATGGAATGCCTCGTCTCCAGTCAAGAGGGTCCCCAGATGTCCAATGTTACCATACGCAAAATAACAGCATTAAGCTGCTATCTTACGCTGATATTCTGTGAGAGCGCGGTTATTCCCTGGTCGTGCCTACCCATTCGTGCTATAACCATAATTTCACTATAGCATGACTCTACCGTATATAAAAAAATCAAAAGTAAAAGGCATTTCTACTCAATTTTTCTCTTGTTGCATCTTGAAACGAAAACAGGTTTCATTCAAAATCAGCGCTGAAGCTAAAGCCCCATTTTTTATGCTGAGGAACCATTTTGACAAAACTTTATCCCTTTTTACTGGAAACGAGGCATTTCATCTTAGTCTTCAGGGCTGGCAACGCATCTGCTTTTTGATTCTTAATTGAAGATAAATGTAGACGACTATGGCCACAGCATCCACTTACCATCAGGTGAACTGTGTGCTCGTTTGTCACCCTTATACTATAAAAAAACTTGAATTTAATTAGTTAGAATACATTCGCTGCCGACTACTGGTGGATAATTCATAACTCTTTGTAAAATAATTGATTTACCTACATTGTTTTTCTTGTGACACTTTTCACTGCAAACCAGGCTTTCCATATTAGTTACGTGTGCATTTTGATTCGTAATCGAGGATAGATGTACATGTCTATGGGCCACAGTAACCACTTACCATCAGGTGAACTGTGTGCTCGTTTGTCACCCTTATACTATAAAAAAACTTGAATTTAATTAGTTAGAATACATTCGCTGCCGACTACTGGTGGATAATTCATAACTCTTTGTAAAATAATTGATTTACCTACATTGTTTTTCTTGTGACACTTTTCACTGCAAACCAGGCTTTCCATGTTAGTTACGGGTGCATTTTGATTCGTAATCGAGGATAGATGTACATGTCTATGGGCCACAGTAACCACTTACCATCAGATGGACTGTGTGCCCGTTTGTCATTCTTATCGTATTATCAAATGTCATATTTAGTTTCGTTATTTGTTGGTGTTGTTTTTGTATTACCCGGTTTTGCAGACATTTTACGTGTGTGTGAATTGTGTCATTGTATGTAAGTGCTGTCTGTAATACATTAATTAATAACTTAATTGATGACGTATCTGAATCCACTGCTATTAAGTGCGCGGTCTTAACCATTAGGTGTCTTTCGCCTATACTCAGATACTTTTTAGTATTTTTTACAAATGGAATTCTAAGGACAACATCTAACTAAACTCCCTACCGATGTGACCCTCCGGTCGTCGAATGTGATTTACGTGAATATTACAAGAATAATAAAAATGTGAAAAAGATGTTAATAAAACCAGATGTGCGATGCAATGGCAATATTACAGATGTAATTTATAGAAAATATGAATTGAATAACAGAAGCTAGAGACATGATTAGAGATGCAAAAAATGGTATCTGTCTTGTAAGAGCGAAAATTTTTACCTCTTAAATTTTAACCTCCTTAGAAAAACACTAAGATTTTTGTATATTTTTAAATGATGAAAATTCTAATTTATCTTTATAATGAAAAGTTAAAAATCGCAGGGCCAACGTTATAGACTGTATTAGGGCAACAAATTAATTTACGTCAAACGCTTACTCAGCCTCAATTATATTTTTTAAAGTCCTTCTTAGTTTCTTGCTGGTACGACCCAGGACAGAAGTATTTTTTGAACCAGGGGTAAATTAAACTTAAGAGGGACTTTTAATAAGTATCATTGATATTCTATATTGAATAAAAAAATATCAGCTTAAGTTTCTTCTGAGTTACCACGGCTTTTACGGAATACATATAAAAATAATTTTATTTATGTACCAATGGTTTATAAAAGACCTCTGGTCTTACCATAATCAACACAAAACCCAGGGTTAATATTTTGATGAAATTTTGACTATTTTTGTGAACTATCTTAGAAATTACTCGGAAACTGATAACAAAATGTCTTCATCTCACCACACGATATAAAGGAACATAAAATTAAAATATCAAACCGTTATTCACGTATGTAATGAATTCGAACATTTCATTCTCCCTCTGTGGAGCGTGTGCTCGTAAATTGTATGTTATTGCAGTTTCATTTGAATACGTTTTTGTTTTTCATAATAAAATGAACATTTAAAAAATGGATACAATTCGTTTAGGCCTATTAAAATTATAATATTCAATATCTAAGAGGATACACTACTCCATAATTATCCCTATGAGTTGTCAACCCTAACAGATTGTCAACTCTTAGTGATAATTATGGAGTAGTGTTTCCTGGGTGCCCTAAGAGTTGACAGAGGAAAAAATGGAATTTCGTACGGTGATTGTAGAGAACCAAGACCCTTTTTGCTGGAAACAAGGCATTCAATCTTAGTCTTCAGGGAGACAACGCATCTGCGTTATGATTCTTAGTCGAGAATAAATGTAGATGTCTATGGGCCACAGCATCCACTTACCATCGGGTGAACTGTGTGCTCGTTTCGTCGTCACCCTTATTCTATAAAAAACATTTTAGTCGATAGCTTAGATTTATGATTGCGTTGGTCTCGTGACTTCGTGATAACATTGCGAGGGTGCAGGAGGTAGAAAGGACTGGAAGAGACACCAGGACGTGCTTTATTAAAGCAAAGCGAGAGATTGCGTTCCCCGTTCCACGTTGATTGTGACCACCGTGGGGTTTTAGCCGGTAGTAGACCGGCATAATTCGCTGCCCCTGCAGCGGAAGGTATCCATGAGGATTTTCCCACGATTAAAAAGGTTTTATGCTAACCTTATATTTATTAGTTCACTCAAAAGGGTCAATAAATAAACTTTTGATAAATAGTAAAAAAAACGACTTCAAATAACTAAACTGGATAAAAAAAATTATTTCACTTAATGGCTTCTGAAGCCGGAAGCTTTAATTCTTCTATACATATACAAAGGAGCCTTAAAACCTCTCAGAAGTTAGAGAAGGACTGTGCCCAGAAGTTGGTCGTATATAGGCTGTAACTTTATTTACAGTCCTAGAACCGACTTCGGAAGTTATTATTTAAAATAATTTTATTCTTTTTTAGTTATTTAAGAGGTTCTCCCATATATTGCTTCATAAGGTGGATATTTTCCATAGCCGCAGTTTTTATTATTTTGAGATATTGTTAGGAAGATGCTGCAGACCGTCTTTTTTTGTATTCCACCTGATGGTGAGAGTGATGCTTTGGTTTTTAGTCATTTGAACCAAAATGCTGATGCGTTGTTAGCCCTGAGGACTAAGATGGAATGTCTGATTTCCAGTAAAAAAGTCTCCGAATCTC
The DNA here is from genome assembly GCA_907164705.1 of Parnassius apollo. NCBI lineage: Eukaryota > Metazoa > Arthropoda > Insecta > Lepidoptera > Papilionidae > Parnassius > Parnassius apollo. The sequence goes on along the minus strand of CAJQZP010001629.1, from coordinate 53,623 downwards.
TACACTCACCGTATGAAACACATCAGTATTAAGCTGGTATTCTGTGAGAGCGTAGTCTTCCCCGGTCGAGCCGACCCATTTTGCTACAACCATAATATACCTAGCTGCAACGTGGCTCTACTACGTATAGTATATATAATAATATAGGTGAGATGTAAGTTAGTTTATCACACCAATTCAATAAAGCAAACCAATATAATTGCATCCCCTCATTTTCACCTGAAGAAGCAGAATTTTTTTACGCATCAAGGCTATAAACCTCGAAGTTGGTTGGACTTTTTATAGAATTAGGTCACAAACGGCACACAATCTACCTTATGGTGAGTGGTTGTTGTGATCATAGCCATCTCAATCTATCCTCGATTAAGAATCAAAACGCAGATGCGTTACTAACATTTGAATAAATAACTTCACCAATGGCGAACCTTTTTTTAATAGGATAAGGTGACAAACGAGCACACAGTCCACCTGATTGTAAGTGGTTACTGTGGCACATAGACATCTAGATCTATCGTCTATTACGCAGTTGCATTTTCACCCGTTTTTGAGGACTAATATTGAATGCCTCGTTTTCAGTAAAAAGGGTCTCCGGTTCTCTACTCTCACCATACGAAATACAGCAGCGTTATGCTTTGGATACGAAATGTAACCTTAAAACTAAAAATATGAAGTTCTATAGGCAAAAGGACACCCTACGACCCTAAATAAATCCATAGTGTCTTATTTTAAGTTTACACATAAAAACGTTCAAAATTTTTTAATCAGTTTATTGATGGTATTCACACACAAAGAAGACGACGGCGGGTATTAGAAGCTGTGGGAAGCGGGTGTGGCGTAGCCCGTGCGCCCGCGGCTGTCTCTACTTCGATCTCAAGCACAATCGTAAAAGCTCACCTAAAATAATTAATTATCTAATTGTAAATACTCAGCGAATTAACCTATTTGATTATTATACAGGTTCTAGTTCTAGGATCTAACAGGAACATAGGTTTAGCCTCTTTTCGACAACATGACACAATGATTTGTGTATCGTGGGACTAAGTAGCTTTAATGTAAAATGCTAAATGCGTAACAAATTGGCAAACTTCCAGCATTGTGTCGAGTCAGGATTAATACTTCATTTTAATGGATGGAGCTTTAATAATTACGGCATCCAAATTTGCTTCGTAAATTTTGAAAGAAATAATACCTGATGACACGAAAAACATCACGTAGTCCTGTGTGGGGATTTGAACCCTGCGCCACAAAGCCGTATCATTATTATGCTAATGCTAGTATAGAAAATCGTTGTAAATTTTTTTAGTATTTTATTCCAAAAGAAGATGAATGAAATATTATTCTAAAGGTGTTTTTATATGTGGTATAGCCACGCTGTCGCTATACTCGTATCATGGTTGCAGCGCGAATGGGTCGGCTCAACCGGGTTGGAACCACGCTCTCACAGAACACCAGCACAAAATATCAACTTTAGGCTGCTGTGTTTCGCATGGTGAGTGTAGAGAACCGGAAAACCCTTTACCTGTAAACAATGCATTCCATCTAAGTCATTAGGGGTGACAACGTATTTGCATTTTGATTCTTAATCTAGGTTAATTGTAGATGCCTATGGGCCATAGGCAGCTTCCACTTACCATCAAGTCAACTATGTACTTATTTGTCAACCATATACTATAAAACAGTTGTGACATAGATGTGCAATTGCGACCAGACGCGACACTAGTACTTATGAATGATTATTATTTCATTTGATTTTTACTCCTGCCTGTATGGAGCTGAAAGGAATTGCTATCTTATAGAAGGGTATTGTAAAAGATATACAGCTTTGATATACGAATAGATAAGTTAAAAGGGATGCCGACTTCAAAAGAGGGTTCTGATTTAGGGCACATCTGGTTTTGACATTTAGAAATTAGGTTGAAATTATTATGTCGGTTCATGAATGTCGTTTAAAACTCACCGTCGTTGTATACCAGTAGTCGTTGTATTGATGTATGAAAAACTTAATAACTGACTGAGCGGACCCGGGACTCTCACCCGGGACCTCGTGACCAGCAATCCAGTTTACGATCACTATACCAACGAGCAGTCAATATTGTTAGAAGCATCTATTAATAGATGAACTTTATAATTTAGGACGAAAATAATAATTTTGTTACTTGTAAATATGTATACCATTGGCTTCTACTGTGTTCACATATTACACCCTATTGTTACTATCGTTAAAAAAGCTAACCGCTATATTGTATACTCAAATAAACTTGGCAAAGCAATAATTAAAAGCGGCAGAGCAATCCCTGGTCGGACAACTCGCACCGCTGCAGCGTGGCTATCAAAGTCTAAGATATGTTTCTGCTAGGTTAAAACACCATTACAAGTCATCATTATGTTATTTAATATGTGAGGAACAACACTGCGTACGGCATTTTTGAAATGAATTCTCGACTAACATCCCTGCATGAGACTTCCGCGACGGATTACACATCATTGGGCTATTTGATCACCCCTCGTTTTTGTGTTTAATTTGCATATCGTTGAACATATTTCAAATTCTCCGTACTAAAGCTATTCGCTATATTTAAAAGTCCCATTTAATTTAGACTGGGTTACCTTCCCGAATTTATTGTTTGCTTAATATTGAACAAATCTGACATGGATCCTGTAGCGGAGGTGTAATAAATAGAAATAGAAATAGTAATTTTTTATTCATTTACGTGGTATTGTTTTTTTACGTGGTAGAGCGTTGCTGCAGTTATATTAGTAGTAAAGTTGTAGCACGAATGGGTCGGCTCGACCGGGGAAGGACTACGCTCTCACAGAATGCTAGCGTCAAATAATAGTTTAATGCTGCTGTGTTTCGTATGGTGAATGTAGAGAACCGGAGACCCTTTTTACTGAAAACGAGGCATTCCATCTAAGTCCTTACGGGTGACAACGCATCTGCATTTTGATTCGTAATCGAGGATAGATTTAGATGCCTATGGGCCACAGCAACTACTTACCATGAGGTGGACTGTGTGCTCGTTTGTCATCAACGCAATCATCTCCCTTTTGAACATTATAGTCAATAAGAGTAAAACGTACGTAGATCAGACCAAAAAATTAATAATTTGAAGTTGAAGCTAACCGTAGTTTACTATGACATTGGTAGATCGAACACTTAAGGACCAGACCATGGGTACTGTACCCGAAACGTAAGAAACTGCGATTTCCAACGCTTGCCAAACGTAAAAACTAAGGTACGAGTAAATATCCCTCCTGTGGGAGATCTGTTGGAGAGGTCTATGTTCACCAGGGAACTTTTTGAAAAGCAGTAGTGAAAATAGTATTTATTAAAAAATCTCACCACCTAAACCATCTGCGTCGATCGAATTATTTATTTATTTATGTTCTATCCTAATTGAACTCCCCTATAAAAATAGTACAAAGTGCGGACTTAAGGTCTATGCATTCTTTATCAGTCAACCCGTGTGATAAATTGATCAGGCCTAGGACCAACGTATTTACATGCTTTCCGAGGCACGGCGTTGAGACACCGCCAACTTCCCGACTCCAGACGGCTACTAAGAATTTCTTGACGGAAAAACTTAACCATCGATTTTTAGCCCGACCCGGGATTCGAACCTAAGACTTCATGATTAGCAGTCGCACTACTGAAACTACTAGACTAACAAGGTTGTCAAAATGGATGTAGTCAACCCTTGTAGTGGTAAATTAAATATCGTTATACGCATCTTTAATTTAAAAACATATTTAGTATCAAAAAAAATTAGTTTTACATATATTTTTGCGTGTAATTTTACATTTTTTTATAACTGACGGTACAGGTGCTTTACACTTCCCATGGTCACGGGAACGCTTGGTCATGCGAGCTGCAAAGCGGTTAAAACGTCGGTTATTAAAAAAAATTATTAAGGGGAGAAAAAATCTGTAACACTAGCTTTATAAACAAAACATTAGTTACAAGTAGCTGTCGTCATATCCACACTAATCTATCTCTGTAAGTACATCAGAAACAATAGATTGAAATCAGTGCCGCATGAGATTATGTTTATCTTTTGAAATCTTTTTTTATCGCATCAATTATTTTTTCTTGAACGGTATTTTAAATAAATGTTTTTTTTTAAATATCTGCAATCACTTTGCGCCAAAAAATATAAAACAGAGTTAAATAGGTGGTCACTATTATAGCCTACAAAATGTCCACTGCAGAACATAGGCCTCCGCTCAGGTTGGTCCACAGTTCGATACCACGCTTCGCAGGCAAGTTGACAACCCTAGACATTGTTTTTAGGGTTCCGTAGTCAACTAGGAACCCTTATAGTTTCGCCACGTCTGTCTGTCTGTCTGTCCGTCCTCGCTTAATCTCTGTGACCGTTAGCACTAGAAAGCTGAAATTTGGTATCAATATGTGTATCAATCACGCCGACAAAGTGGTAAAATAAAAATTGGAAAAAAATGTTTTATTAGGGTAGCCCCCCTATATGTAAAGTGGGAAGTGATTTTTTTTTAATTTCAACCCTAACGTGTGATATATTGTTGGAAAGGTATTTAAAAATGAATAGGGGTTTACTGAAATAATTTTTTGATAATGTCAATAATTTCGGAAATAATCGCTCCAAAAGTAAAAAACAATGTGTCTCCCCCTCTAGTGGAACTTTATAAGGACTTTCTAGGAAAATCATTTTGAACTTGGATGGAAACAACAGTACCCACTACCGGGAGCAGTTGCAAGAGCGCGGACCACCTTTAAACTCATAAGTGGGAACACTTATTGTGACGGACGGGAAACTACGGAACCCTACACCGAGCGTGGCCCGACACGCTCTTGGCTGGTTTTATTTAGTTTCTATTGGGGAGATGCTGTTTTCCGTCATCTTGTTTGTTTCCATGTGTCGCCTCTTACGACAACCACGAGATGATATGGTGTAATGGATCAAAAATTCAAATAAAAATTATTGCAGACCTTTACTGTAAGCTTACATTTGGGTCTAGTTTTAATTTTGTAGTTGTAAGTTTTATGAAACATTTGTTGTCCACGTTGCATGCCGTGGCAATCTTTAATTAAGACGATACTTAGATACAAACTTTCCCGTTATTTCTAGTATTTACATTGTGTTCGTGTATGTCTTGGCGGTTGTCCTAAATAAATAAATAAATAAATAAATACGAGTAAATGGATATTATTCCACCGCCACTGCACGCTCTGAATACATGGTAGAGCTCGTGTTAGGGAAGTCCCCTGTTTGTTTTGTCATGTTTCAGAGGTCTATGGGCTGAAAGAGTCACCGTTCCGTCTTCTGGTAAGCCTTATATGTGTCACTTTACTGTTATAAAAAGCCGTTTCGAACAGCTATTTATCATCTTTATCATTACAACTCAATCTACAATCAAATCTAAAAAAAGACGTGAAGTCTTTTTTTATAGCATATTTGTCACCCTGTCAAGCGAGTACAAAGTATGTTATTAAATAATAACGCCGCTATATTGGTTCGGCCTTTGACATGAGCAGCCTTCGTAGCGGCCGGTGTTTTAAGAAGGTGAACAAACAGAATGAAAGCAACCCTTATTTATCAAGACATAAAGTACATTTTTAAATGCTAAAATTTACTGCGAAGTTCAGACTAATTACTAACTCAGATTTTAAATGCTATTTGTCTGGAGATTTTGGGTGTTGTCGGGAGTCTGGAGATAATTTAAAATGTCGGAAGAATCCAGACGAATCCCAACCATCTGGCAACCCTATATGTAGCCTTATTTGTTTGAAGATAGCTGTTGATATCTATGGATATAAGTTTATTCGTTACTTTTTACTAGAATCGAGGCATTCCTTTTTTTCCTCAGGGGTAACAACGGATTAATATTTTGATCCTTTATTGAGGATTAATGTGGGTGGTTTATGGGGCACAGCATCCACTTACCAGCAGATGGACTGTGTGCTCGCTTGTCACCTAATGATATAAAAAAATCTAAATATCGATTCAATTATCTGAAATTTTTAGTTGGGGTAATTAACCAAAATATTTAAGAAATCTATTAATAAGTTTATGTAAAATATAAGCTTTTTATAGATTACGGTGACAAACAAGCACATAGTCCACCTGACGGTAAGTGGTTGCTGTGGCTCGTAGACACCTAAATCAAAATGCAGATGTGTTGTCACCCGTGAGGACTAAGATGGAATGCCTTATTTCCAGTAAAAAGGGTCTCTGGTTATCTACACTCACCATACGAAATACAACAGCATAAAGCTACTATTTTACGCTGGCATTCTGTAGAAGCATGTTCCTTCACCGGTTGAGCCGACCCATTCGTGCTACAACTATACTACCAATATAACTGCAGAATGGCTCTACCACGTACTCTATAGTAAACATATAGATACAAACTTTATTCACCCTGTAATGGCAGTTTAAGAATATCCACTATCCCATATCGTCCCGTGGGTGCCGTAAAACCCAATAGAGGGAAACTGACACTGGTGAAGGCCAGCAGTAACTCGGTAACAACAGCACAAAATAATTAAAGTGCGGTCCCCAACCCGCCAAGCGTGGCGACCATGGCACAACCATGAGATAATTTACCGAGAGGCCTATGTTCATTAGTGGACTTATAAAGGCTGTACTGGAGGGACCGATAAGTGTAATTAGATAATAACTATAATTAATTAGAGTTCGTACAATTTTACTTTTCTACAACTTTGCAATGCAGAACACGTCTTGATATAAATTGAAAGTCAAAATTCGGCGGCTTCACAATTAGAAACCTTAATTAAAAATAAAGGACATTTACAAAGCCGTTGAGTTCGCGGAGAGTACAAAGTGATTTCGCAAGATGCAGTCGTTATTTTTAATGTGCCTACATTTACAAAGGAACTCTAATGTGTAAGTTTCATAATTAGTTAAAAATTTCGAATTGTTTTTTTGTAAGGAAATAATATGAACGTGTTATACGTGGTGGAGCCACGCTGCAGCTATATTATGGCTGTAGCTCGAATTGATCGACTGGATACGGACTACGATCTCACAGAATACCAGCATGAAATAGCAACTTAGCAGCATTGAGTGTGTGTCTAGTGAGTTAGATAACCGGAGACCCTTTTTGCTTGAAACCTTTTTCCTAAAGTGATACCTATCTAAGAAAAACTCCAAATGCAAACTTAGCTAACCAGACGTTAGCTAAGTAAGACTCACTTTAATCAAGTCTATACTTACCGTCTATACTCGGATACTTAAATAAACATCCCTTTTTATTTTACGACAGGTGAGGTTTTGGACAAAATTAAAATAAAACTACTAGCGTTATGGTTTATAAAAGGTTTTATTTGGTTTAATACATCGAATACAAAACAACGAATAAATAAACTCATATGTTACCTCAATCAGATCTTAATAAAATTAAGGCGCTACTCCTAGCGAACGACTCTCTTTATAAAGTTGAATTTTGGTTCTTAAAAAATTAAATAAATAAAAATGTTCATTAATAAATCGCCTATCTTTCAGTATCAATAGCAAAATAAAATAATGCTTACTTTATGAGGCGGTGCATGTTATCAATAGTTATTTCGCATTTCTGTGGTTTAGTTGCAGGAAGATTCATCAAGTATTTTACTTTAATAAAATTGGCTGTAATTGAAACTAAATTACGTAGAAACTTAATAAATTTATTATGAGTTGATATATCTTTTTAATAACAAGTAGATGGCTCCTAAAAACGTACAAATAACGACTAGCGCGGCATTGTTCTCAAACACGCGTCTTAAGCATGTGACACAACCACAACCTAAACAAAACAATAATAATAAGTTATTTTTTTTTAAACTGAATGGACAAGTGAACTCATTCTCCAGCTGTTGGTTAGGGCTACTGCAGTTCACGGACACCTGCAGCAAATGCATGGTTCATTCATTTGTTTTTTTTTAGAACCAATCACAAACAATTGACGGTACCTTGTTAACCCACGATTTGATTAAATTGTGAATGAGCTGCAAACCGACCGAATCCCGAATAATCTGAATAAACAGGCGAATCGAATTAACAATGCAGACTGCAGAGTATCAGGAGTGTTTATTATTTAAATGTTTTTTATTGTAATATTGTTACTTCAAGTAAAAATTATTTTACATTTTATTATATTTATTTGTTACATCTATCAGTTAAAATATCATTTCGTAGAGTTTACTAAAAATAACACTTCAAAAGATTTCATGATAAATGATTTATTTAATATGATAATTTTCAACCACCTTATATAAATATAAGATAGATAAAAGTTTAATTTTGTAACAAATAAATGTTACAATTCCTATTTTTAGACATGTAACCTAAGATAAAATTGTGTATTGTTAGGAATGAAATTTAAGAATAAAGAAATTTATTAAATATATGATAACTTCAGGTTTTTATATTTATGCCATCTAGTGTCGATTGTATTTACCACCTTGAAAGTCAATAAGTTTTAGTTCGATAAAATGACTTTATTACCTAAAGCATGTAATAGATGGCGCTATTGTAAATCTCAAATAGAAACTTTTCGTTTTCCAATAGATCTCACAGACTCACAGAGTATTGGAGCCTGAAATGATTTTGAATGATAGATCCGAATGTACCGGTACGTGTGACGAAATGTACTAGAATGAATGATTGGCACGTGTCTAGTTCACAGCGTGTACTTATATTGATTATCCTGTATGCGTACCCTTCAGACCTGAACATAGCAGTGGACGCGCTGCTGTTGGGCATAAATGGCTACCTGAGCAGGATAACTGTGTGTCTTGTACGTGATAAAGCCACACCACTGAGGTTCGTGTGGATAATATGGTCACCTTAAGCTTTGCCGCCCTATAAGACCAAAACTAGGAAAAAAACAGAGACAAAAATACAAAGAAGTATACTGTTATACTGTAACTAATATATTAAGAAAAATACCATAAAAGTCTTATCAATGATTAGGAATACTTCTTAAAATCAACATAAAAAAATCAACTACACTTTACCATACTAAAATCGTGATTAAAACTACTTACTTATACGGATTTTATCGCGTTTATTTTTGCTTTTAATTACTTTTATTTTCAATTCCCGACGTTTCGGGCGCTTTCCAGCACCCATGGTCACGGGGGACTGAGATGACTGACGTCCCGATGTCATTGTTAAACCCGGAGTACCTTCAGCTTTTTTAATTATTGTTTATGGTCCGATCTATGCAAAATGAACTGACTATGTCTTGAGGTCTTGCAGTGGTATGCTTGGGTTTAGTTTTAATTTTATTGATTATAGGATCCCAAGCAGGTGGTAGTACCCAGCCTCCTTCTCTATTGAAATTAGGATGTTTTTTAATTTCAATAGTCTCACGTATCATACTTGGTAGGAATCGGTGTTCTTTCACAAGGATTTGTGGTCTATCAAATCTGATGTAATGGTTGGGGCCGTCCAGGATATGATCACAAACTGCAGACTTCCCGGAACGTTGATGCTTCACATCAGCTATATGTTCTTTTACGCGGGTTCTAATTGATCTTTTTGTTTGTCCTATATAAGAGAGACCACATTCACAATCAAACTCCTGCATCTTGTAGAGGAATATGACACTTGACGGATGGTAGGAACTGACTAATTTTCTTCGGCGGCTTGTAGAATGTTCTAATAGAAGCTCGCTTCAAGATATAGCCAATCTTGGTTGTGACACCTCTGACATATGGTAGTACAGCAGGTATACGCTTGACTGTGACCGGCTTCACTCGGTTACTGTGACATAGGCGCGGGCCCCGAAGCTTGTTGTCGTGCAGAACTTGCTTGACGTGCTGAATCTCAGCGGCCAGGTGTTTGCTGTCACAGATCCCTCGTGCTCTCTGTAACAAAGATTTGCCCACGGTAGCTAACTGTGAAGGATGGTGGTGAGATTCACCGTTTAAATATCGGTTTGTATGGGTCTTTTTCCTATACACAGTGTGACCCATGGTGTTGTTAGGATTTCGGATGACTAACACATCCAGGAAAAGTAAGGAATTATTTGCCTCTAACTCCATACTAAATTGAATTTTAGAGATTATGGAATTAAGATGTTCTAAAAATGCAGTTACTTTGTCTGATGGTAAAATTGTGAAAGTATCGTCTACGTACCGCTTGTAGATCCTTGGTGTAACAGGTGCAGTAAGGAGGGCTTTCTCCTCAAAGTCTTTCATGAATATATCGGCGATAATGGAAGATACAGGTGAGCCCATCGCAACATCATCTACTTGCTTGTAAAACTCTTCCTTCCAATTTTATTAAAAATAAAAGTAATTAAAAGCAAAAATAAACGCGATAAAATCCGTAAAAGTAGTTTTAATCATGTGTAGTGTTCGCGTAAATATAAGAAATCATTACGTACTAAAATCGACTAAAATATTAACTATGTCGACAAAGCCGCGCTTTTTTACCCTTTGTTATTCGATCTACTCATGTGGAGCTATCGTATAACATGGCATCTATGCAAGCAAGGCTGTAGTTTTTGAGTTATTAGAAAGTGACCATATCACCTTCACGTACTATTTAATATATTAACTCGACTGAGAAATATCCACGCTCTATCAGAACACCAGAGTTAAATATCAGCTTAATGCTGCTGTGCTTCGTATGTCGACAGTCAAGCAACGGTGATGCTTTGTACTGGAACCGACGCATTCCACTTCAGTCGTCAGGTGTGACAACGCAGCTGCATTTTAATGATAAATGTAGATGCCTATGGCCCACATAATCCACTTACCATCAGGTGGACTATGTGCTCATTTGTCATCCTTATTCTATAAAAAACATAGTTGGATGTGTGATAGTGTACGTTTTAATGCCTGATGCTTTATTTCGTTTCATTCATCCATTCTGTTATTGGTTAACAGCCTATAAAAGTGCACTACTGAACATGTACCCATCCAAAGATTGCCTCCAAAGAAAGAGAAGGGATTTTTCTTAATCACCACGCTTCGCGGGTGGATTGGCATCGCAGATTATTATTTTTATTAAAATAAAATGTTTAATGGCAAATATCTGGGGGGCACGGCAGTAGATAGAACGTGTAAGGGATGAGCCTTATGTTTGCATAAGGGAGAAACTGAACTACTATGAAGAAAGGTAATTACTTCGACATCTGTCTGGCTAATTACTTAATTGATGATAATTGCTATTTTAGACTAACAGGGGTTAAGACGAAATTATAGAAGTTGCGAATTAATAACTATATTGTACGGTGCGGGGGCGACGAACGATTGCTTCTTCGACGTCCGTAACAGAACTAGAAGCCTAAATTTTCAGAAACCAAGCAGGCATTGTATAGAAACTGTATATTTCAAATTTCATTCAATTTGAACCAGTGGTTTAGGAATTATAGTAAGTCAAAGTTAATTTTAATTATTTTTAGTCAATTAATTTTAATTAAATTCAGTCAAACTTAATTTTGTCATTCACTGACTGGGTAACATACAACATCTTAGTGTGATCATATCAATATTAAACATCTTTTAGATTTTAAATAAAAAGATTGACTTGGCAATCGCACTTAACAATCTAATTTAATATAATATGTATTACTTGGGAGATACGTTGTGTTTTCATGCGATGGTGAAGTCAATCTATTTATTTAAAACATAAAAGATTTTTAATATTGATATGATCACAATAAGATGTTGTTATGTTAGCTAATTACGTAATAACTTGAAACAGAAGGACCCTTAAGTAGAGACTGAATAAATTAACCGACTTGGTATTACGCGGATCTCACATTTTTTTACGATAGAAGAACTGCGTTGCGAGACTTGGCTTTTTTACAAATTATGTTTTTGATGGCATCTTATATTTAAAATAAAATTAAGCATATTTCAAATACTTTGTGTAACGTATAAACATAAACTCTCACGCCTGTCATCCAGAGGGGTTGACCTGTCATTCAGATTCAGCTCTAGCATAGTTCTTAATGACCGCATTTCTACAGCATTTATTCTTATCTCGTAATTCATCTGCCACGCCCAACTCTCACTACCATACATAAAGGGACTAAGACAGCATTGTGAATTGTCATATGTGGATTTATGAATTGCCATTCGTATAATACTAAAAAATAAATATTTTTACATTCTATAAAAACATTTTTTTCCTAATTTTGCATTTCTAGTTATTTAATATTAAAAAACTTCACCGACTTATTCGTATCTGCAAGGACCATCAATATTCCTGTTTCTTTTTCTTTCTAAGTAGAGCCATATCCACTCTAAGTCTCCATTACTGCGACGTTTAGGCTTGAAATTGAATTTGTTCTTGCGTATGATTCTGAAGTTTATTTTTGTCTTTACGAATTGGGTCTTAAGCGACTTTATTTCGTATTCATTTACTTGTACTTGTTGTTGATTCCCAGTGTTACATGTTTAATAATCTATTAAATAAATTAATGTTAATTAAGATATTTTTTAAAATAGAAGTGACAAACGAAATTATATCCATGGATATCAACAGCCATCTTTAAACAAAGAAGGCTACATATAGGGTTACCAGATGGTCGGGATTCGTCTGGATTCCGCCGACATTTTAAATTATCTCCAGATTCCCGACAACACTCAAATCTCCGGACAAACAGCATATACAAGCTATTTATACAATGAATGAAATGTGAAATGAAAAAAAGAATGGGTCGGCTCGATCGGGGAAGGACGACTCTGTTACAGCATACCTGCGTAAAAAAGCAGCCTAATGTTGTTGTGTTGCGTATGGTGAGTGTAGAGAAGTGGAGACACTTTTTTATTGGAATAGAAGCGTTCCATCTTAGTACACAGGGGTAACAACTCATTTGCATTTTAATTCGTAATCGAAGATAGATGCAGATGTCTATGGGCCACAGCAACCACTAACCATCAGGTGGACTGTGTGCTCGTTGTCACCGTTATCCTATAAAAAAGTTGTTCATCTTCGTAGGTCTTTTTTCTCTTCTTACCTATTTCTGGCATCAGAAGTGCATGGTCGTATATGTTCTGATCTTAAGTGTATAGAGAAGCTGTATAATTATGGACTATGAATTTCATGTTAGTCCTCAGATACGACAACGGATGTGTGATCTTCTTTGTTTAAAGTTAGTTCCAGGTGTCCCTGGGCTACAGTAGCCAACTGCTATGACTGTAGGTATGTTTATGGCCTCATTTTATAAAAAAAATAAAAAAAATAAACAAAGTAACATATACAACTAATATAGCTGCTGAATGGCTCTACCACGTCCACCTAAGCTGAAAACAAGTCCTATAAGTTATTTTGACAATCCTTGTATTAATCTTTAGTCGATAGCGCTCTCATTCTGCTAAGAACTAAGAATAGATAACACTTTATACCATTATCTTATTACTAATTTATCAATTTACTTTTGCCAGTAAACTTCATCACTTGACTACTGTCATGGGCCAATTCTAACACAAACATTTTTAAGCTTACATGGAGAAGAAAATGAGAGAATTTTTAATGTTGATATATGCTTTCCAAATATTTTTGTTAAAACAAATAAACCTATTATTACCGTCGTGACTGCAGGGAACCAACTGGTGCGTTCCGTTTTTAAGTTAAAAAAAAGCCTGGAGCACAGTTCGCATCCTTTACTTTTGGATGCAGGGATCCGTGGACATAATAGCTACATCATTATAGTCAATCGAAAGTCCACTGTTGAACAAAAGTTTGATTCAAAATACAAAAAGTATTAATATTTCATATTCAAATGGAGAGATTTGCCATGGTAGTTACGCTTGTTAAGCGGGTAGGCGTCCATAGTTCTTTTTTGTAAATTATAATTATTTAGTTGTTGACCAGAAGATGATTCAGCCTTTCATGTTTCAGTTTTCTTCTAACACCTCTCCGTTACGATAACGTGGGGTGATGGATTCTGGTGGACTGCAGTATTCTCTTATAATAAATTTAATAATAATACATTTTAAAAAGTCGATCGTCAAAAAAGAATAGATAAATAAAATATACAACGAAACATTGTTAGGAAACATACAGGTTTCCTAATAATGTTTCGTAAATTAATGTCCAAATTTTTTTTTGAATGTATTTCCATAGGTTTCGATGGGAATCGAACTCTGGTTGATGATGTACTAATGAAAGACGAGCGTTTATCCCCTAAACTACAAAGACTTCATGAGAAATAGTACAGAGCGGGGAAAAGAAAAGATTAATATATTTGAGATAAAGAAACAGAAACGCACATTTATGGATCAGATTACAGAAATAGGTAGGTTTCTGCCTGCGATCTTTTAATTAATAAAAATGTTGAATCAACATTCATTTCTGTTAAAATGATGTTTTTTGTCTTCATTACATACATCGGTGTAATATGTGTTTGACCGTATGGCTCATTTGTTTGAATATATGTATATTGCGGCAGGTTAGAGGGTCCTCAGAAAAACCAGCCATTTGCGTCTAGAATACGGCATAGGTACCACTCACGACTTAAACTTTTACGCCTAGTAGATCGCATTAGTAGGTTTCAGTCTGTTGTGTATTGCCGCCATCTACAAAATACAAAGTATGATTGTCGATAAATTGAAAATATGTCCTGACCCAGAGCGCGATAGAAGGCAGATATTTCGATATTATAGACAGAAACTTCAATGTTATTTATATGTGTATAGATTCAGTTATAAGAGAATATTCATATTAATCTGTAAACTTGCTCTGTAACTTATATTAACCATCTTGTACTCACACTGTAATATTTTTATAGAATAAGGGTGACAAAGTGCACACATTCCACCTCATGGTAAGTGAATGCTGTGACCCAAAAATATCTGCATCTTTCCTCGATTAAGAAATCAAAATGCAGATGCGTTGTCATACCGAAGGACTTCAATGGAAGGCCTCGTCTCCAGTTAAGAGGGTCTCCAGATGTCCAATGTCACTTTACGCAAAACAATAGCATTAAGCTGCTATCTTACGCTGATATTCTGTGAGAGCGTGGTCATTCCCTGGTCGTGCCTACCCATTCGTGATATAACCATAATTTCACTGTAGCATGACTCTACCGTATATAAAAAAAATCAAAAGTAAAAGGCATTTCTACTCAATTTTTCTCTTGTTGCATCTTGAAACGAAAACAGGTTTCATTCAAAATCAGCGCTGAAGCTAAAGCCCCATTTTTATGCTGAGGAACCATTTTGACAAAACTTTACCCCTTTTTACTGGAAACAAGGCATTTCATCTTAGTCCTCAGGGCTGGCAACGCATCTGCTTTTTGATTCTTAATTGAAGATAAATGTAGATGTCTATGGCTACAGCATCCACTTACCATCAGGTGGACGGTGCTCGTTTGTCACCCTTATACTATAAAAAAAACTTGAATTTAATTAGTTAGAATACACTCGCTGCCGACTACTGGTGGATAATTCATAACTCTTTGTAAAATAATTGATTTACCTACATTGTTTTTCTTGTGACACTTTTTACTGCAAACCTGGCTTTCCATATTAGTTACGGGTGCATTTTGATTCGTAATCGAGGATAGATGTACATTTCTATGGGCCACAGGAACCACTTACCATCAAGTGGACTGTGTGCTCGTTTGTCACCCTTATCGTTTTGTTACGCGCTCAAGTCGACGGCACTAGCGCCATCTAGTCTCGAACCGAAGAACTAAACTTCTTGAAATTGAAACACGAACTCTCAGTACCTTGCGCGTGTTTACTTGAATATTCTGGATATTTCGCTGCTAATTTATATAAATAGGCGCTGCAAGATGCGATCGAGGAAGTATTGGACAAGGCGAGACAAGCGAAGCTTCGGAGCGGAATAAAGTGAATCAGTGTGATTAATTATTAGTGTTTTTAACTTTAATTAGTGTAAAGTGAATTAAAGTGTTAATTTAGGTAATTCTATCGGCAATTTTTATTGTCACGAACCTCAAGCTCGTAACAATTGGCGTCAGAAGTGGGATTAAATCACGCCGATTTTACCTAAGGAGGAAACGGAGGGTGTCCGTACCCGAAGTCAACGCCAGCAGGAGACGGACCAGAGAAGGTTTGGTGGTGCAACGCCGCAGACTTCGGAGGGCCAGCCGCAGGCAACGGAGGTCGGCCCGTCAGTAGCTCCTGCATCCGCAGCACCTGACTTAGGTGCTCTGATGGTGATGCTGCAGCAGCTGCAGCGCGGACAGGAGGAACAGGCCCCCCCGATTGGAAGAGCAGCTGCGGGGCGGACAGGAGGAACAGGCCCGCCGATTGGAAGAGCAGCTGCGGGGCGGACAGGAGGAACAGGTCCGTCGTTTGGAAGAGCAGCTCAAACGCGATAAGGAAGAGCAGATGCTTCTCATGAAAGATATCCACGCTACCTTCGGAAAAGAGATACGGGAGGTGAAAGATAAGGTTGCTCAACATGACAACCGCCTGTCGGAAGCTGAAACCCGAATCGACCAAGTGAACAATCGGGTTGACAACGTAATGGCTGACATGAAGAAATCACTGGATGAACTCAAACTTGGGGATGGAACTACAGCTCCCGTAGTAGCTACTACACCTTCGCTACGTGGGTTCAAGGTGCCACCGTTCGACGGGACTTCTTCCTGGTCAGCCTATAAAATCCAGTTCGAGGCTGTTATGAAGGCGAACGGCTGAAATAAAAGTCAGGCCATGACTGCACTCACCTTAGGCCTGCGCGACCAAGCCTTAACCGTGTTGGAAGCTCTCGGTAAGAAAGTGACCTACGAGCAGCTCCTTGAGGCATTGGAGGCGAGATATGGTGACGCTCACCTGGAACACGTCTTTCGCGCGCAGCTTAAAGATCGCGTGCAACGCAGCAACGAAAACCTGCAGCAGTGGGCCCTTGAGGTGGAGAAGATGGTTCGAAAAACATACCAGTCTGTACCTGCGCTCATTGAAGGGAACCTGGTGCAGACATTCAACGACGGCATCCGCGACCTGGAAGTCAGAGCTGCTGTGAGGCTCGGGCACCACGAGACGCTTAAGGATGCCTTGGCCCATGCACTAGAGGTAGAAGCCGTGCGGCAGGATCATCGTTCCCATCGCGTCAGGGAGGTTGCAGCAGCTACAGTTCGCGACTGCAACAAAGGATACAGCCCTAGGTGCTATGGCTGTGGGGAAAAGGGCCACCTTCAATCCAGCTGCCCTAAGCGAACCGCAGAAAGGGAAAGTAAACGATATCAGGAGGGTAGTGCAGCTAACGGCACTGCCTGGCGGCGACAGGATCATCGTTCACCTCGCGCTAGGGAGGTTGCAGCAGTTACGGTTCGCGACCACAATAAAGGATACAGCCCTAGGTGCTATGGCTGTGGGGGAAAGGGGCCATCTTCGGTCCAGCTGCCCTAAGCACACCCTAGGAAGGGAAGGTGAACGGTCTCAGAAAGGAAGTGCGGCTAACAACACCGCCCAGCAGCAGCAGGAATACGACTTTACTATCAGACACTGGAGCGGGAAACCTCACGGCAACGCAGATGCATTGTCAAAAAGACCTTGTCCTGAAGATTGCAACCATTGTAGTAGGCAAGGTAAGGAAGTGGTATCCGTGAGGATGCTCAGGACAGACCACCTCAGCAACGGGTGGAAGGACAGCCTACGATATGCACAGCAGGAAGATCCGGACATCAAGCCGATTCTGGGATGGATGAAGGCCCGTGCTACCAAGCCTAAGTGGAGGGACGTCTCAGCGATGAGTTCAACCACGAAAAGCTTTTTGGGCCCAATGGGACAGCTTGCTGCTTCAGGATGGAGTCCTGTGCCGTAAATGGACAATGGTCGAGGAGACAGCTGTCATTTGCAAATGGTTGTCCCTAAGCTAAAGTGCCGAATGTTCTACAGCTGTACCATAATGGTCGTTCAAGAGTCCATCTGGGAGTTAAACGAACTTTACTGAAGGTTCGAGAACAGTTTTACTGGGTCCATTATCGTGACGATGTCGAGGATTGGTGTCGTATATGTACAAGTTGTGCGGCTGTGAGGGGACCTCAGACACGAAGTAGAGGAGCATCGAAATTGTACAGTGTTGGTGCACCACGGGATAGGACATCCCTTGACATTGCGGAGCTGTTACAGAAAGGCGCAAAGGGGACTCCTAAGATCGTCCATGTGGATCGCCTGGCGCGTTATTATGGGGTCGATAATGCTCGGGACGAGCATGTCTTAGGAGGGGGCAGTGTTACGCGCTCAAGTCGATGGCACTAGCGCCATCTAGTCTCGAACCGTAGAACTAAATTTCTTGAAATTGAAACACGAACTCTCGGTACCTTGTGCGTGTTTACTTGAATATTCTGGATATTTCGCTGCTAATTTATATAAATAGGCGCTGCAAGATGCGATGGAGGAAGTATTGGACAAGGCGAGACAAGCGAAGCTTCGGAGCGGAATAAAGTGAATCAGTGTGATTAATTATTAGTGTTTTTAACTTTAATTAGTGTAAAGTGAATTAAAGTGTTAATTTAGATAATTCTATCGGCAATTTTTATTGTCACGAACCTCAAGCTCGTAACAATATTAACAAATGTCATATTTAGTTTCGTTATTTGTTGGTGTCGTTTTAGTATATTCCGGTTTTGTATAAATTTTACGTGTGTGTGAATTGTGTCATTGTTTGTAAGTGCTGTCTGTAATAAATTAATTAATAACTTAATTGATGACGTATCTGAATCCACTGCTATTAAGTGCGCGGTCTTAACCATTAGGTGTCTTTCGCCTTTACTCAGATACTTTTTAGTTTTTTTACCAAGTGAAATTCTAAGAACAACATGTAACCAAACTCCCCACCGATGTGACCCTCCGGTCGTCAAATATGATTATCGTGAATATTACAAGAATAATAAAAATGTGAGAAAGACATTACTAAAACCAGATGTGCGATGCAAAGGCAATATTCCAGATGTAATATATAGGAAATATGAATTGAATAATAGGTGGCTAGTGACGAGATTATATTTGCAAAAAATTGTATCTGTCTTGTGAGAGCGAAAAGTTTTAGCTATTTAGTTTTATTTTTAATATTTATTTCTTCCAACATACTACCCAAAGCCGCGACTTTTTCAAATTTTGTCCAGATATTTTGGTCTTCCGATCCGGTTAACCTAGCTACGGATGCGTTGTCAGCCATGTGGTCTAAGGTGGGGATGCCCCGCAGCCTGTAACTATACAGGCAGCACCGCAAGCTCTGCTATTGATCGACAGAAGTGGACAAAAGAGTGGTAACCCAGACCCAGATGGACTCCAAGCCTGACAATAAGTCCTACAGCTAGTAAACCTTAATTTATTATTTCCATTCTTTGGAGAGGAATTTGTTCAGCAGTAGACGTAAAGGGTTGTTATAATAATGATGAAAACTAGCTTTTCGGAAGCACTTTTTATAACAGTTAAATGACAAATAGAAGGCTCACTAGAAGATAGAATGATGACTTTTTTAGCCCATAGACCTCTGAAACATGACAAAACAAACAGAAGACTTCCCTAACACGAGCCCTACCATCTATTAAGAGCGTGTAGTTGCGGTGGAAGAATATCCATTACCCATATAGTCACGTGGTTGTCGTATGAAGCGACAGACAGAAACGAACAAGCTGACAGAAAACAGCATCTTTCTAATAATAACTAGGGTTGCCAGCTTGCCTGCGAAGCATGGTATCTAACTATGGACCAACATGAGGCGGAGGTCTATGTTCTGCAGTGATCTTTTGATAGCCTATAACGGTGACCACTTATTTAACTCCGTTTTAATATTAGTTCAAAGTGATTGCAGATATTAAAAACAAACATTTATTGGAAATACCGTTCAAGAAAAAATAATTGATGCGATAAAAATAAAGATTTCAAAAGATAAATATAAGCTCATGCGGCACTGATTACAATCTACTGTTTCTGATGTGCTTACAGAGATAGATTACTGTGGATAATACGAGGGCGGTACTGAAAATTTCGGGAATCAAGGAAGTGACACAACATTACTATTTAAAAATGTATTTATTGCTTTTCGAAGTATTCTCCGCGAAATTTGACACATTTTTCCATACGACGGAACCAATCATTGAAGCAACCATTCAATTCGGAAGTTGGGGTCTCCAAAATGGCCGTTCTGTAGGCGTCCACAGCTTCTTGAGGTGATGAGAATCTCTGTCCACACAACTTATTTTTTATTTTAGGGAAAGTATAGAAATCACTAGGGCTTAGGTCGGGGCTGTAAAGCGGATGGTCTAATAATTCTATGTTTTCTTGCTCTAAAAACTCTTTTGTTCTGTGTGCGGTGTGAGAACTCGCATTGTCGTCATGGAGGATGATGCCGCGGTTGCAGTTCTCTTTACGGAGTTCAGAAACGACCTATGGCACACAAATGCTAGCATACCATTCTGCATTAACCATTATATGTCCCTCAAGAGGAATAGTCATAACATGGCCGGTTTTGGAGACAAACGTGGCCACCATTTTTTTTGCAACACTCCGTTAACGAAAAATTTTTGTTGGCTTTAACTCATTTTCGAACACCCAAACTCGTGACTGGTTTTTTGTTTCGGGTTCGTACGCGTATATCCAGGATTCGTCACCTGATATGATGTTTTATACAGCATTTGAGGATCCAGCGTGGAATATTTCGAGAGTTCTGACGCACCAAGTAACGCGAGCCGCTTTTTGCTCTTTACAGAGCGAATGCGGTATCCATCGGGAAAACAACTTTTTACACCTAATTTTTCATGCAAGATTATTTATATTTGACTCATGCCAATGTCTAAAGTTTCCTGAATATCGCGGTATATCACATGTCGATCTTCCTCAATCAGCTTACGCACAGTATCAACGTTTTCTTGGGTGACTGCAGTTTTTGGACGACCTTGACGGGGATCATCACTGAGCTTGACACGTCCACGTTGAAATTCAGCAAATCAGCGATAAATTTTGGTTTTGGATGGGGCTTCATCACCAAATGCAGAAATCATCCGGTCAACATACTGTTTTTGTGTTAAACTACTTTGAAAGTCATAATAAATCATCGCTCTTGAATTTTCTCGAGTCAATTCCATTTTCTCAACGACTAAACAAGTTTGACAAAACCTTGTGACAAGACGGAGAATCTTTTTTTAAATAAATAAATGGTATTCGATTTTTAAAACCAAGGAGTTTTCAATTAAAAAGATTTTAATATGACAGGAACAGTCGAAATATTCCATTCCCGATACTTTTATTGCAGCCTATGTATGACGACAGCTTATAACTAATGATTTGTTATCTTTACTCGAAAACCAAACGACGAGTAATAAAGCTAGTTTTACGAATTTTTCTTCTTTAATTTCCCGTGTAGCCGTGGAAGGAAAAGGGGAGATCTCCCGCCAGGCAAGGTGTTCTGCCTGGGGAGCGGCCGACACTCCGAGTGATAGTTCGGAGAAGTTCTATATATACTGTCTATGATTCGGAATGTTGATAGCGTGATTTAAGCTTCGGTGTATTTCGCTTGTGGCGCGACGACAGCGCCGCTACACGCGTGACCATGAGAAGTGCAAAGCTACTGTAACGTCAGTTAAAAAAAAATGAGTAAAATTATACGCAAAAATATCTCTAAAATTAATTTTGTTTTTGATACTAAATATATTTTGAAATTAAAGATGTGTACAACCTTATTTAATTGACCACTACAATCACCGTGCGAAATTCTATTTTTTCCTCTGTCAACTCTTAGGGCACCCACGGGATAATTATGGAGTAGTGTATCCTCTTAGATATTGAATATTATAATTTTAATGGGCCTAAATAAATTGTATCCATTTTTTAAATGTTCATTTTAATATTAAAAAACAAAAACTTATTCAAATGAAACTGCAATATCATACAATTTACCAGCACACGCTCCACAGAGGGACAATGAAATATTCCAATTCATTACATACGTGAATAACGTTTCTATATTTTATTTTATGTTGCTTTATATCGTGTGGTGAGATGAAGACATTTTGTTACCAGTTTCCGAGTAATTTCTAAGATAGTTCATAAAAATACTTATAATATATTACTATTTCATCAAAATATTAACCCTGGGTTTTGTGTTGGTTATGATAAGACCAGAGGTCTTTTATAAACCATTGGTACATAGATAAAATTATTTTTATATGTATTCCGTAACAGCCGTGTTAACTCAGAAGAAACATAAGCAAATATTTTTTATTCAATATAGAATATCTATAATACTTATTAAAAGTCGTCCTTAACTTTAATACCTCTGTTCTTGAACGAACCCCACTATTTTTAACTTTTCATTATAAAGATAAATGAGAATTTCATCATTGAAAAAAATACAAAAATCTTAGTGTTTTTCTAAGGAGGTTAAAATTTAAGAGGTAATAATTTTCGCTCTCACAAGGCAGATACAATTTTTTGCAACTTTACTCATGTCTCTAGCCCCTGTTATTCAATTCATATTTCCTATAAATTACATCTGGAATATTGCCTTTGCATCGCACATCTGGTTTTAGTAATGTCTTTCTCACATTTTTATTATTCTTGTAATATTCACGATAATCATATTTGACGACCGGAGGGTCACATCGGTGGGGAGTTTGGTTACATGTTGTTCTTAGAATTTCACTTGGTAAAAAAACTAAAAAGTATCTGAGTAAAGGCGAAAGACACCTAATGGTTAAGACCGCGCACTTAATAGCAGTGGATTCAGATACGTCATCAATTAAGTTATTAATTAATTTATTACAGACAGCACTTACAAACAATGACACAATTCACACACACGTAAAATTTATACAAAACCGGAATATACTAAAACGACACCAACAAATAACGAAACTAAATACGACATTTGTTAATATTGTTACGAGCTTGAGGTTCGTGACAATAAAAATTGCCGATAGAATTATCTAAATTAACACTTTAATTCACTTTACACTAATTAAAGTTAAAAACACTAATAATTAATCACACTGATTCACTTTATTCCGCTCCGAAGCTTCGCTTGTCTCGCCTTGTCCAATACTTCCTCCATCGCATCTTGCAGCGCCTATTTATATAAATTAGCAGCGAAATATCCAGAATATTCAAGTAAACACGCACAAGGTACCGAGAGTTCGTGTTTCAATTTCAAGAAATTTAGTTCTACGGTTCGAGACTAGATGGCGCTAGTGCCATCGACTTGAGCGCGTAACACTGCCCACTTCTAAGACATGCGCGTCCCGAGCATTATCGACCCCATAATAACGCGCCAGGCGATCCACATGGACGATCTTAGGAGTCCCCTTTGCGCCTTTCTGTAACAGCTCCGCAATGTCAAGGGATGTCCTATCCCGTGGTGCACCAACACTGTACAATTTCGATGCTCCTCTACTCCGTGTCTGAGGTCCCCTCACAGCCGCACAAATTGTACATATACGACACCAATCCTCGACATCGTCACGATAATGGACCCAGTAAAACTGTTCTCGAACCTTCAGTAAAGTTCGTTTAACTCCCAGATGGACTCTTGAACGACCATTATGGTACAGCTGTAGAACATTCGGCACTTTAGCTTAGGGACAACCATTTGCAAATGACAGCTGTCTCCTCGACCATTGTCCATTTACGGCACAGGACTCCATCCTGAAGCAGCAAGCTGTCCCATTGGGCCCAAAAGCTTTTCGTGGTTGAACTCATCGCTGAGACGTCCCTCCACTTAGGCTTGGTAGCACGGGCCTTCATCCATCCCAGAATCGGCTTGATGTCCGGATCTTCCTGCTGTGCATATCGTAGGCTGTCCTTCCACCCGTTGCTGAGGTGGTCTGTCCTGAGCATCCTCACGGATACCACTTCCTTACCTTGCCTACTACAATGGTTGCAATCTTCAGGACAAGGTCTTTTTGACAATGCATCTGCGTTGCCGTGAGGTTTCCCGCTCCAGTGTCTGATAGTAAAGTCGTATTCCTGCTGCTGCTGGGCGGTGTTGTTAGCCGCACTTCCTTTCTGAGACCGTTCACCTTCCCTTCCTAGGGTGAGCTTAGGGCAGCTGGACCGAAGATGGCCCCTTTCCCCACAGCCATAGCACCTAGGGCTGTATCCTTTATTGTGGTCGCGAACCGTAACTGCTGCAACCTCCCTAGCGCGAGGTGAACGATGATCCTGTCGCCGCCAGGCAGTGCCGTTAGCTGCACTACCCTCCTGATATCGTTTACTTTCCCTTTCTGCGGTTCGCTTAGGGCAGCTGGATTGAAGGTGGCCCTTTTCCCCACAGCCATAGCACCTAGGGCTGTATCCCTTTGTTGCAGTCGCGAACTGTAGCTGCTGCAACCTCCCTGACGCGATGGGAACGATGATCCTGCCGCACGGCTTCTACCTCTAGTGCATGGGCCAAGGCATCCTTAAGCGTCTCGTGGTGCCCGAGCCTCACAGCAGCTCTGACTTCCAGGTCGCGGATGCCGTCGATGAATGTCTGCACCAGGTTCCCTTCAATGAGCGCAGGTACAGACTGGTATGTTTTTCGAACCATCTTCTCCACCTCAAGGGCCCACTGCTGCAGGTTTTCGTTGCTGCGTTGCACGCGATCTTTAAGCTGCGCGCGAAAGACGTGTTCCAGGTGAGCGTCACCATATCTCGCCTCCAATGCCTCAAGGAGCTGCTCGTAGGTCACTTTCTTACCGAGAGCTTCCAACACGGTTAAGGCTTGGTCGCGCAGGCCTAAGGTGAGTGCAGTCATGGCCTGACTTTTATTTCAGCCGTTCGCCTTCATAACAGCCTCGAACTGGATTTTATAGGCTGACCAGGAAGAAGTCCCGTCGAACGGTGGCACCTTGAACCCACGTAGCGAAGGTGTAGTAGCTACTACGGGAGCTGTAGTTCCATCCCCAAGTTTGAGTTCGTCCAGTGATTTCTTCATGTCAGCCATTACGTTGTCAACCCGATTGTTCACTTGGTCGATTCGGGTTTCAGCTTCCGACAGGCGGTTGTCATGTTGAGCAACCTTATCTTTCACCTCCCGTATCTCTTTTCCGAAGGTAGCGTGGATATCTTTCATGAGAAGCATCTGCTCTTCCTTATCGCGTTTGAGCTGCTCTTCCAAACGACGGACCTGTTCCTCCTGTCCGCCCCGCAGCTGCTCTTCCAATCGGCGGGCCTGTTCCTCCTGTCCGCCCCGCAGCTGCTCTTCCAATCGGGGGGCCTGTTCCTACTGACGGGCCGACCTCCGTTGCCTGCGGCTGGCCCTCCGAAGTCTGCGGCGTTGCACCACCAAACCTTCTCTGGTCCGTCTCCTGCTGGCGTTGACTTCGGGTACGGACACCCTCCGTTTCCTCCTTAGGTAAAATCGGCATGATTTAATCCCACTTCTGACGCCAATTGTTACGAGCTTGAGGTTCGTGACAATAAAAATTGCCGATAGAATTACCTAAATTAACACTTTAATTCACTTTACACTAATTAAAGTTAAAAACACTAATAATTAATCACACTGATTCACTTTATTCCGCCCCGAAGCTTCGCTTGTCTCGCCTTGTCCAATACTTCCTCGATCGCATCTTGCAGCGCCTATTTATATAAATTAGCAGCGAAATATCCAGAATATTCAAGTAAACACGCGCAAGGTACTGAGAGTTCGTGTTTCAATTTCAAGAAGTTTAGTTCTTCGGTTCGAGACTAGATGGCGCTAGTGCCGTTGACTTGAGCGCGTAACAAAACGATAAGGGTGACAAACGAACACACAGTCCACTTGATGGTAAGTGGTTCCTGTGGCCCATAGAAATGTACATCTATCCTCGATTACGAATCAAAATGCACCCGTAACTAATATGGAAAGCCTGGTTTGCAGTAAAAAGTGTCACAAGAAAAACATTGTAGGTAAATCAATTATTTTACAAAGAGTTATGAATTATCTACCAGTAGTCGACAGCGAGTGTATTCTAACTAATTAAATTCAAGTTTTTTTTATAGTATAAGGGTGACAAACGAGCACCGTCCACCTGATGGTAAGTGGATGCTGTAGCCATAGACATCTACATTTATCTTCAATTAAGAATCAAAAAGCAGATGCGTTGCCAGCCCTGAGGACTAAGATGAAATGCCTTGTTTCCAGTAAAAAGGGGGTAAAGTTTTGTCAAAATGGTTCCTCAGCATAAAAAATGGGGCTTTAGCTTCAGCGCTGATTTTGAATGAAACCTGTTTTCGTTTCAAGATGCAACAAGAGAAAAATTGAGTAGAAATGCCTTTTACTTTTGATTTTTTTATATACGGTAGAGTCATGCTACAGTGAAATTATGGTTATAGCACGAATGGGTAGGCACGACCAGGGAATGACCACGCTCTCACAGAATATCAGCGTAAGATAGCAGCTTAATGCTATTGTTTTGCGTAAAGTGACATTGGACATCTGGAGACCCTCTTAACTGGAGACGAGGCCTTCCATTGAAGTCCTCCGGTATGACAACGCATCTGCATTTTGATTTCTTAATCGAGGAAAGATGCAGATATTTTTGGGTCACAGCATTCACTTACCATGAGGTGGAATGTGTGCACTTTGTCACCCTTATTCTATAAAAATATTACAGTGTGAGTACAAGATGGTTAATATAAGTTACAGAGCAAGTTTACAGATTAATATGAATATTCTCTTATAACTGAATCTATACACATATAAATAACATTGAAGTTTCTGTCTATAATATCGAAATATCTGCCTTCTATCGCGCTCTGGGTCAGGACATATTTTCAATTTATCGACAATCATACTTTGTATTTTGTAGATGGCGGCAATACACAACAGACTGAAACCTACTAATGCGATCTACTAGGCGTAAAAGTTTAAGTCGTGAGTGGTACCTATGCCGTATTCTAGACGCAAATGGCTGGTTTTTCTGAGGACCCTCTAACCTGCCGCAATATACATATATTCAAACAAATGAGCCATACGGTCAAACACATATTACACCGATGTATGTAATGAAGACAAAAAACATCATTTTAACAGAAATGAATGTTGATTCAACATTTTTATTAATTAAAAGATCGCAGGCAGAAACCTACCTATTTCTGTAATCTGATCCATAAATGTGCGTTTCTGTTTCTTTATCTCAAATATATTAATCTTTTCTTTTCCCCGCTCTGTACTATTTCTCATGAAGTCTTTGTAGTTTAGGGGATAAACGCTCGTCTTTCATTAGTACATCATCAACCAGAGTTCGATTCCCATCGAAACCTATGGAAAAACATTCAAAAAAAAATTTGGACATTAATTTACGAAACATTATTAGGAAACCTGTATGTTTCCTAACAATGTTTCGTTGTATATTTTATTTATCTATTCTTTTTTGACGATCGACTTTTTAAAATGTATTATTATTAAATTTATTATAAGAGAATACTGCAGTCCACCAGAATCCATCACCCCACGTTATCGTAACGGAGAGGTGTTAGAAGAAAACTGAAACATGAAAGGCTGAATCATCTTCTGGTCAACAACTAAATAATTATAATTTACAAAAAAGAACTATGGACGCCTACCCGCTTAACAAGCGTAACTACCATGGCAAATCTCTCCATTTGAATATGAAATATTAATACTTTTTGTATTTTGAATCAAACTTTTGTTCAACAGTGGACTTTCGATCGACTACAATGATGTAGCTATTATGTCCACGGATCCCTGCATCCAAAAGTAAAGGATGCGAACTGTGCTCCAGGCTTTTTTTTAACTTAAAAACGGAAAGCACCAGTTGGTTCCCTGCAGTCACGACGGTAATAATAGATTTATTTGTTTTAACAAAAATATTTGGACAGCATATATCAACATTAAAAATTCTCTCATTTTCTTCTCCATGTAAGCTTAAAAATGTTTGTGTTAGAATTGGCCCATGACAGTAGTCAAGTGATGAAGTTTACTGGCAAAAGTAAATTGATAAATTAGTAATAAGATAATGGTATAAAGTGTTATCTATTCTTAGTTCTTAGCAGAATGAGAGCGCTATCGACTAAAGATTAATACAAGGATTGTCAAAATAACTTATAGGACTTGTTTTCAGCTTAGGTGGACGTGGTAGAGCCATTCAGCAGCTATATTAGTTGTATAGTTGTAGCAAGAATGGGTCGGCTCGATCGGGGAAGGACGACTCTGTTACAGCATACCTGCGTAAAAAAGCAGCCTAATGTTGTTGTGTTGCGTATGGTGAGTGTAGAGATGTGGAGACACTTTTTATTGGAATAGAGGCGTTCCATCTTAGTATACAGGGGTGACAACGCATCTGCATTTTAATTCGTAATCGAAGATAGATGTAGATGTCTATGGGCCGCAGCAACCACTAACCATCAGGTGGACTGTGTGTTCGTTGTCACCGTTATCCTATAAAAAAGTTGTTCATCTTCGTAGGTCTTTCTTCTCTTCTTATCTATTTCTGGTATCAGAGGTGCATGGTCGTATATGTTCTGATCTTAAGTGTATAGAGAAGCTGTATAATTATGGACTATGAATTTCATGTTAGTCCTCAGATACGACAACGGATGTGTGATCTTCTTTGTTTAAAGTTAGTTCCAGGTGTCCCTGGGCTACAGTAGCCAACTGCTATGACTGTAGGTATGTTTATGGCCTCATTTTATAAAAAAAATAACTTTCGCACCAGTCACGCGTATTATTCCTACTCACATATCTCTCACGTATAGGCAATAATAGTAACTTACCTTTTTATGATTCTTGAAGGTTAAAAAGCTTGCCTTACGACACCGCAGAGTATGAATGCAATTTATGTAGGAATATTTCTCATGGATTTGAGAATCTGAGAAAAGATTTTTTATTATCACTAATTTAAATTAAACATAACATGTTTCACTAATTAATATTACGATAACAGCTAAAACAAGCGGCCTGTATATAGGATCCATGCGCGGTGCATCCTGCAATAGCAGATCACTCACTTATGAAACAATAAGTGTATTTCTTTTTTTACTACACCCTCATATTTCTTACTGTCGGCGATATCGGTACATGGTAAAGTTTCTATAAACTTATGTTTGTATCGTAACGTAATGTGTAATTAATAAATATTAAAAATAAATAACAAATAATTTATAAATGACATTTAAAAAGAATAACCCACTTACATTATTGAATATTAAATATTATTGACGATTGCTTTAAAATTGTATTTGTAACACGTGGTACAGCCACGCTACAGCTGTATTGTGATTGTTGCACGAATGGATCAGCTCGACTGCTAAAGAAGTACACTTTCACGGTATACCACCATAAAATAACAGATTACTGCTGCTGTGTTTCGTATGGTGAGTTTAGAGGACCGGATACCTATTTCATTTGAGATGAGGCAATTCATCTTGATCCCTAGGGGTGACAACGCATCTGAATTTTGATTCTTAATCGAGAATAGATTATGTCTACAAGTTACAGTATAATTTACCATCAGGTGGTGACTATGTGCTCTTTTGTCACTCGTAACCTACGATAAATGAATATTAAAAATACATATATATAAAATACATATATTACATACATACATACATATATATAAAATACATATAAAATACATATATTAAGGGTTCCCCCAATCTTACATGGAACCCATATAATTTAATTATCATCGTCTACTATTAGAAGTCACAAGTTCTTGTAAAAATTTCACGTTTGTACTGTTTGGACATAGCGTCACGCTTGTTATTCCCGAGAGAGTAGTCAGAATCCAACGAGCGAGCTTCTTGTATCATGTTTAGCCAAAACCGTAGCTTAATATAGAAAATTGTAAAAGAAATGATAAACGGCTAGCTCAACGCCTACACAGTTACTAACACAATACTCCGTTAGTCGCGTTTTACGCTATTCTAGGCAAAAACATAGTTGGCACATTCTTTTTTGTTATGTGCTACATAAATACGGATCCTATAAGTCCCAGGCAAACATGAGACTACCTACGAATTAAATTAATATTTAGGAGTATATTCTTAGATACAGCTCGTATTACTAAATATACATAGAAACAAAAACACAAAAAGAAAGTTTTTTATTCAATATAGATTGTAAACAATACCTTATAACGCGTGTCCAACGGATCCACAGACGGTGATCTTAATTAAATATCGCTCGCTTAATTTCTTAACGAATCAATTGTTTTATTTATTCGTTAAATTATTACAGCCTATCAAAAGTGCACAGCTGTACATAAGCCTCCGCCATAGATTCTCCCATAGGGAGAAATTACCATAGTTGTCATTCTTGCCTCCCGGGGTTGGCAACGGCAGTTTTTTATTTAAAGTTAAAAAGTTAAAGTTACAGCATATACAATATGTAACGTAATTAACGCACACCCTCAGACATCCCAGTTAGTATATTATGTTATAACCATAATACATACACTGAATTTTTAGTTAAACATTTTTATGCACTGTATATTTATCAAACTAGTTATACTCTATATTCCGGAAGAATGTTGTGGTCACAGTAAAAATCCACGAACGCCAAGACTTTAACGTGATTGAAATAAAGTTCATTTTTCTTTATTTTTATTGAATGACAGAATTAGTAATAATACAAATAAAACTGCACTCTCAAAAATCTTATTGCCTTAAGTTACGATCCATTTCAGTTTGTTTTGACTGTACAGATTTAGTGTGACTGTAATTTACGTAGTTTTAATTATTTTTGGTATAAAAAATTACCTATATTAAAAATGATAGGAATCGATTCAGTAAACGATTCTGAACAAACTACTTTCTCAAAGTGCGTTAATTATGTAACGTGTTGTATATACGACCCACAGGCCTCCTTTCACATCTGAGAGGATTTTAGGGCAATGAAATGTCCGCCGCGCTGCCCCAATGCGTGTTGGCAAACTTAACGTCTTAGAAAAAAAATTGTTATTATTTCTCAGACGTGCAGGTTTCCTCAATGTTTTCCTTCACCGCTGAGCTCATGGTAAATCAGCACTTAAAATTTTGATTAACAATTTCATTGGTGCCGGCGGAGATTGAACCCGGGTTGCTCGAGTACTGTGAAATGTACAGCAAGCGCTTAACCCCTGAGCTACCAAGGCTACAGTTTTTTATTTATTTTTTGTTTACTATCAGAAGATGTTGCTGTCCACCTTCTGTCTCAGTTCCCCCTGTCACCTCTCACGACACCCACGGCACGATATAGTGCAGTGGATACTCTTACACCGCCACTACACGGTTAGTATTTTTATTGTTGTCATCAGGAACATGCTGTCCGTGTTCTGCTTCAGTCTCCCTCTGTCGCCTCTCACGACACCCACGGCACGATATGGTGCAGTGGATACTCTTACACCGCCACTACACGGTTATTATTTTTATTGTTGTCATCAGGAACATGCTGTCCGTGTTCTGCTTCAGTCTCCCTCTGTCGTCTCTCACGACACCCACGGCACGATATGGTGCAGTGGATACTCTTACACCGCCACTACACGGTTAGTATTTTTATTGTTGTCATCAGGAACATGCTGTCCGTGTTCTGCTTCAGTCTCCCTCTGCCGCCTCTCACGACACCCACGGCACGATATGGGGCAGTGGATACTCTTACACCGCCACTACACGGTTAGTATTAACAATAATAATAACATATGGGATGGTCTGCCAGCCGGAATTATTCCTTTAGTTATCTATGCTAATCAGCTAATGTCGGTCAGCCTGTCGGGTCATCTGAGGCGACAGGGACTCCGTGACGGACCGCTCCCGGCTCTAATGCAGAAGGCAGTGCTCCTCGATACCACCCGCATCGTCTGCCGGTTTCTTTCCCTTTCCCCCTAAACCTCGGCCGTTTGGTCTCCCCTGCTGAGGGCTTTCATCTGGTTGGACTTTTATTTATTTACGTATTTTTTTTGTATTTATTTTATTTTATTTTTTTGATATTTATGTATATTTATCACTTTATTTTCGTTTATAATTAAATATTTATAGAACCCAACCAGATGAGAAACTATATAGATACCCCAAAATAAAAATAATAAAACTTTATTTCAGACAACAGTCCATAAATTGGTAAGTAACATAACATTGTTTAATATAATTAAATAAACTTTTTTTTTCCTTTTATTTTAGAATTAGACCGCCGTGTTGCCCCAGTGGGTGTTGACTTTACATGTCTTCAAAACACTTTGTTTCCTCAGATTAATAAATTGCAATTAACAATTTCATTGTCGGCAAGCATCGAACTCGAGTTGCTCGCGTACTATGAGATTAACGACGAGCGCTTTGCTCTGAGAAATGAGATTTAATTGCATTAAAAAATATTAAGTAGTAGTTATTTATTTGTCATTGGTGTATTACTTAATAAACTGTCCTTCACAACCACACTGCCGAACATAGGCCTCCTCTAAGGTATGCCACAGCCTTGAACCACCTACGACCATTGACTTCCTGCATATCTTACCAGGTTGTCACTCCATCTAGTGTGAGGCTGCCAAAAAAACATCAAGAGCAATGATAAAAACCGCTAAGGTTTATCGAAATTGCCTAGTCCTGCACAACCATATTTAATATATAGATCGCTGGTTTTAATTTATACTAATTAAGATCGTAAACACCTTTTATATTTAAAAAGTAATGTAGTGCCACGCAGCAGCTACATTATGGGTGTAGCACAAATAGGTCGGCTCGAACGAGTCAGGACCATGCTAGCACAGCTACAGCTTTTGCATTTTGCAGCTTTGGTTTGTCACCCTATCCTATAAAAAAAAAAAAAAAAAGCTTAGCGTTGCTGTGTTTCTTATGATGAGGGTAGAGCACAAAATTAAATAAAATTGAATTGAATTGCATTGAATTGATTTTTAAGCACTTAACTAAGTTATCTAACCTCACTCTCCGATTTCCCTGGCGTTACCGATATTTATTGGCGACTGTGATCACTTGCCATCAGGTGAGCCGTATGGTCGTGTCCTCTTCTCCCATACTTCAAACAAAGGAGGCTTTTATAAGTGGTACAGCCATGCTAAATTTATATTGTTATAGTCAACCAAATCTAATAAATAATACCTTTTGACGTTTTTCACCAATCAATCCGCAATAACTTTGCACAAGCGTTACGTAAATTTGAAGAATTATGAAGTTAAGTATCTATATTTCATTACAACGTGTGTAGCTTTTTATCACTAATTTTAATTCGATTCTTTCAAACAAAGCAAAATAACTTAAAAATAACCAGTATCAACTTTTTTTACTTGACGTCGTTTCAATGATATGTCGCTATGTATGTTACCGTAGTGTTTGGATGATTAAAATTCATTGTTATGCGAATATTCAAATAATCGGTAAAAATATTGAAATAATCGAATACCATTATTTTTTAATGTATTATTTGTTTAATTCATTTTTTATTTTTAAAATTCCTTATATTACATGAATCATGAATAAAACAAGTTTATTTTTTAATTTCGACGTAAATTTCTGTAGGCAAAAAAACTCATATGCAAGGCCGCGCTGAAAAAAACCAGTACGTAATTTTAATCTCCCGCCATTTCGGAGGCTTACTGTGTGTAATTTTGTGATTTTACGTTTGTCTTCTTAATTTCTGACTCGACTTATACTTTTTGGACCGTTTCTTCTATATCTGTTGAAGCAATCCATTGCCCAATCATTATTTGTGACATGAGCACATCATGTCACAAATAATGATTGGGCAAAAGTGGTAGAAAACTCAAAAAAAATTCTAGTTGTACTGAAAGTGTTTGAATAAATATATTTTTAGTCTGGTTTCAATCTTAAATTTTTATAACTTTGCCTCTAGAAATAAGCACTGACAACAAATAAGAAGAAACTGATAAATCTTGTGATTTAATTTATCCCTTTTTAATTTATTCTGGTATTATTCAAACCAAACTGTAAATGGTTACCAACTCTAAATAATCGATATCGATTTTTTTAAGAATCGAATATTCTACGTTCCCATTTTTTGTTTGGCATACTTGGTGCAATAAGTCTGACAGCTGTCAAAATGTATTTCTTACATTTGGTTGACTATAGTATAGTTGTAGTATGAATGGATTGGCTCGACCGGGGAAGGACCACCCTCTCACGGAATACCGGCGTAAAATAGTAGCTTAATGCTGCGGTGTTTCGTATGCTGAATGTAGAGAACCCACGACCCTTTTTACGGGTTACGAGGCATTCCATCTAAGTTCTCAAGCGTGACAACGCATGTTAATCGTTGTTATTTGCAGACGACCTTAAGTTATCGATGGATATAGGTAGTTTGGAGGACCGTGACAGTCTCCAAGACGATATAAATAGTGTTGTTGAATGGAGCAAAGATAACAAATTACAATTTAATATCGCTAAATGCTTAACAATATCTTTAACGCTCAAACATATGCCCATAGAGTATACATATTACATTGTAAGACACGTATGTCTAGGGTAACGCAAGTCGGGGATTTTGGAGTAATATTTTCTGCTGATTTAACGTTTAAGGATCATATTGTTGAAACGTGTAAAAAGGCTTTTAGAACTCTAGGTTTTACGTTACGTACAGTTAACGGTTTCACAAATGTGCAAGCTATTATAGCTTTGTACAACACACTAGTTCGGAGTCATTTGGAGTGTAATTGAATAATTTGGGCTCCTCATGAGAAGAAGTAGGATCTGATGCTGGAGAAATTACAAAACAAATTTTAAGGTATTTTTATCTTAAGTTATATGGGGTGTACCCTTTTTACCCACTGCAATATCCCACATTATTTGTTCTGGGTATGGTGGGATAGAATCAGCTCAGGGTAAGGAGAGAAGTTAGACTAATTTCATATATTTTTAGGTTCTTAGGGGTAGGTTTATTAATAAGAATATGTTGAAGAAGATTAATATTTGTGTTCCGGCTAGGTATATATGGCGGCAGCATCATGCTGCGGCTACACTAACGAGCAACGTCAATGCCCATAAACGCAACAATTATTGCCTTAAATTTAACGCGATAAAATGAGTGGCTACACTTGAACGGTCAACGTCGTTTCCCGTTGAACGGCATTAAATTTGCCGTTGAACGGCCTTAAATTTGCCGTTGAACGGCGTTAAATTTGCCGTTGAACGGAGTAAAATGTTTTGACCGGGGAAGGACCACGCTCTCACAGAATACCAGCGTAAAATAGCAGCTTAATGCTGCTGTGTTTCGTATGGTGAGTGCAGAGAACCGGAGACTCTTTTTACTGGAAACGAGGCATTCCATCCTAGTCCTCACGGGTAACAACGCATCTGCATTTTGATTCGTAATCGAGGATAGATATGTAGATGTCTGTGGGCTACAGCATCCACATACCATCAGGTGGACTGTGTGCTCGTTTGTCACCCTATCCTTTAAAATAAAAAAATAAACAAAGAAAAAAGAATACAAAGAAAAAGAAGATGGTGGATGCTACAAATGCACAGGAAACGTACACTGTAAATCTATTTATGTTTTATTTTGTTATCCCGCACCCAAATTGCACTTGAAAGGCGTCCAATGGTTTAAGCTAAATAATAAGACAAATGTAAATATAATTTAATGAAATAATAACTAATAAGCCAATCATAAATACTGGTCAAGTGCGAATTAGATACACGTACCCAGGGTTTCGTACCACTGTACACTATGAACTTTGACCTGCAAAAATTGTTTTTTTTTTCTCCTGCTTATTATTCTTAGTTTCATACCGTAAAAGTACTTTTGAAATATTTTTTTTTAATTAAATCTCGAAAAGTTTCTCGAAATCATTATTCCACTCCATCGCAGCCATACGTGCAACCCCGTGGCACTCACACAGAACACATATACCCCTAAAGGGGAAGAATAACGACTCCACACAAATTTTATGAGGAATTTTTTTTTACCGATGGGCGCCATCTGTGGACAGCCCACGAAAACTAAACAGTAGAAGCTAGGGCGGGAAATTCACAGCACAGTGCATTTTACAGTGCGTTTCTCGATATTTTCCTTCAAGATGGTCAATTGTTGCTCAGCAATAATTGACATCTGAACAAAATCATTACCGAGAAACACAGTGTACATGTGCATACAATGCTGAAAGCAAAATTTAAAGAAACAGTCTAATAAAACAAACATTAGTGTATGAATTTTTTATTTCGCATGATATTAATTATAATTTATCAGATTTCATTTGGGAAACTATGAAATCTTACATAAATAAATGTTTTTGGATTATATATACATTTGGGACAAAAGGTTTTCACAAGTCACAAGTAACGTGTATTTAAACAGTTAATCTTAAACATAAATTAAGCGTAATCTAAAAATGAGATTATGCATGCAATTTGAAAATACAGCAAGCAAATTCGAACATAATTATAAATATAAAGTAAAGTTACAGCCTATATACGTCCCACTGATGGGCACAGGCCTCCCCTCATTTCTGAGAGGGTTTAGAAATATGGAAATTACAAATATAAACAGGTCTATTGCATACAATTATAATATCAAAATCTAGACAAGGTGAAACACAAGTTACATTTAACATACCCGTATCATATTATTTAACATGTATTATTTCAGTTTAATATTATAAATAAAGAAATGGTTAGGAAGAGACATACTTATTATTTTGGTTGAAAGTAGACAAATCTGACAATGTAGCTACATTATCGCCTATTTATGAAACTTGGAAGCTCTACATCTTCCACCGTACTCACCAGAACTTGCGCCTTCGATATCCTAGATACAGTACAATATGCCTTTAAATAATTTGTTGCCTCCCGTCCAGCTGCTTTCTTCAAGAAGGGCATCAATAAACCGCCACTGCGTTGGCAAAGATGATTCGATTGCGTAGGTGATTATTTTGATTAATAGAAATAAAAAATAAATAAAAAATAACGTTAACTTATTTCCTATGAAATAAGGTAAAGATCCATAGGTAAAGATCTAATAATAGAAACTATTATGGTTTGTACGTTCTTTCGTCAACCTGCAACAATAGAAGAAGAAAAAAAATACCCCCTAAAAAAGTCACATTTTAGAAAAATAAAACACAAAAGTTATTGTGTTGAAATATGGCAACTTAAATTTATAAGAAATACTGAACAAGTCAAGAGGAAGATTAATGAATAGAAAATTAGTTGCACAAATTAAAAACAAACAATACGCAGCACAAGCACAATACTCGCCGCCAGAGTCTCCCCCGCCAGCTGTTCACCCTTTCCGCCCTATTGAAGTAATTAAATTTTGCAAAGATTTATTAATTAACAGATTCATTATATTTTTGTAGGTTTAAAGAATTTTTAATCAAACATATTAAGCTTCCACGTTCCGTAACAGAAAACATTAGCCCATATCATCCCGTAGGTTTCGTAAGAGGCCAAAAAAGTCTCGGACTGGGAGTGACTAAATCCAGTTCATTTCAATCCCCAGAAGATACAAGTTTGCGCGTTTACCGCTAAAAAGAACCCCTTCGTCGTATCTCCTCAGTTTCAAGGCACTCCTCAAGTAAAAGCTAACTTTAACGAATATAAAACTTTCACATCGTAATAGCTTCAAAGTCGAGGCTTTAACGTGTAATAAGCGTTTAACGTAAGTGTGTAGAACACTATATCTCTTTAGTCTAGAAATCTTTTTATTATTTTTAGTTCTTTGAAGTTACCTTTCACTTTTGAGTGAATTGCAATTTTCGTGGTCGTTTGGAAAAGAAGCCACATTGGCCTCTAAAAAAGCTTGGCGTGCTCAGCAGAGCGGGACAATATTTCATAGCCGGCACTCCGCCTGCAACTTTACAAGGCGCAGTTTCGGCCTCACATGGAATACTGTTCCAATCTCTGGGCCAGGACTCCCCATAAATCATAAATTTTTATTTGCAAGAATCACGGTATAAAAAGATCTTACAATTTGTCTAGTGCAATCGTGTTTCGCTAACAATGGTAAATAGCATGCAAATACGGAATCAACAATATTAATTAATTACAGTCTAAAAAACCGGCCAAGAGCGTGTCGGGCCACGCTCAGTGTAGGGTTCCGTAGTTTCCCGTCCGTCACAATAAGTGTTCCCAGTTATGAGTTTAAAGGTGGGTATCCATTATGTTCGCGCTCCAGCAGCGCTCCGCGCTCCTGCAACTGCTCCCGGTAGTGGGTACGTGCGCGAACATGGAGCGTGCAACATTGCACGCTCCGCGGCAGGCGCTCCGACTTTCCATCCAAGATAAAGATAAAGATAAAGATAAAGATAAAGATACATTTATTGCATAACTGTGTACAATAAGATCTTAGTACAAAAACATATAGTTTTAGGCTCAACAGTTTACCCATTTCGGGTATGCAACAATTAAAAAATAATTTTTAAATTTACTACATACTAACATTTATTTTATTAAAATACTCATTGAGATTGTAAAAAACATTTTCAATTAACAATTTCTTTAATTTTTTTTTAAACATATTTCCATTTAATTGTTTAATAGCTGGTGGTAACTGATTGTATACACGAATAGCAGTAATGTAGGTACTTTTATAGTAAATCATATTTTTAATAATAGGTAAGCTTATATCATATTTATATTGATTGCGAATGTTTTTCTTTGAATCATATTTCAAATTAAAATATTGCATATTGTTTTTAACAAATAAACATAACTCTAGGATAAAGATTCCAGTCAGTGTTAGGAAACCCTTTGTTCTGAAGACATCTCTTAATGATTCAGTACTATGCATGTTATATATTGTTCTAAGACATTTTTTCTGGAGAACGAATGTGGATTGTATATCTGTAGAGTTTCCCCAGTATATGATACCGTAAGTTAGGAGTGGATAAACGCTTCCAAAATAGGCATTTCTAGTAACACTTATATTTGTAGTCTCTGCCAGGATGGACAATGCGTAACATGCACTGAATATCTTTTTGTTTATTTTGCAATATGTGCCTTCCAGTTTAGATGTTGATCTATTTCGACTCCTAGAAAATTTATGTTCATTACTTCTTCGACCGCTATATCGTTCACGGTTATATTTAATTTGGCGGGTACACTTTTGTAATTTCTAAATTGTACGAGTTTGGTTTTTGACAGGTTTACTTTTAAGTTTATTGACTGCAGCCAATCAGTAACTGTTTTTAATGTTTTGTTTATTTCATTTTCATAATCAGATTCATTTAAGTCATCATTAGAAATAAATATAGTTGCATCATCGGCATACATTACGCATAGGTGTGTAACTATGTTTGGGAGATCATTAATATATAATAAAAATAAAGGAGGCCCCAATAAACTGCCTTGTGGTACACCCAGTATTACATTTTCAAATTCAGATTTAACTACCTCAACCATTTTTGTAGATTCATTATATATCTCAAAAACAGTTGCTTGCATTCTATTATTTAAATAATTTTCTATTAATTTAAGTGATAGTCCCCTTATTCCTATGCCTTCTAATTTATTAAGCAAAATATCATATTTTACACAGTCAAACGCTTTTGACATATCAATAAAGAGAGCAGAACATTGTTTTTTATCATTGATTTTATGCCAAATGCTATTAAATAGTTTATATATTGCCAGAAATGTAGTTTTATTTTTTTGAAATCCGTATTGGTTTTTATTTAGAATATTATTAATATCTAGAAACTTTGTGATTCTGATATATATTACTTTTTCAAATATTTTAGAAAAACTTGGTAACAGTGCAATTGGTCTATAGTTATTTATGTCGTGCCGTGATCCTTTTTTATATAATGGCTTTATGAGAGCTTTTTCAAAGAATTAGGAAATTCTCCTGTTTCCAACATTATGTTTATGATATGTACAAGCGGGTCAGCAATAAAGGATATGCTTTCTTTGATTACTCTAATGGGTATATTATCATATCCATAGCTGGGTTTGTTTTTTAATTTTTTAACTATGTCTATTATTTCACACTTATCTACTGGATAAAGGAACATACTTTTCAAGTTAGAACTGTGTTGTGGCTTATGATTATTTGATTTTAATGTGCTAGAGTTTTGATTAATATAGTGATGGTTGAAAGTACTTGCTAGTTTTGTAGGTGACTTTATAACATTGTCGTTTTGCACTATGTAGTCTATTGTAGGCTGAATTACATTTGTGATTTGGGTTTGTCGTTTAATTAATGTCCAAGTTGCCTTAGTTTTATTTGTACTATATGTGATATATTTAGCATTAGAAATTCTTTTGGACTCTTTTATTACACGCTTTAGGATTTTACAGCAGCGAACGTATTTAATTTTTAATTCCTGTGAGCCACTATATTTTGTTTGAAGGTACATTTTACGTTTACTCTTACTTGAGACTATGATACCTTTGGTTTTCCAGGATGTATCTTTTTTATACCATATTTTAACTTTTTCATTTGGAATACAAAGATCAAATACAAGTTTAAATAAATGAATGAATTCTTCATAAGCTCTGTTTACATCATTATAGTGA
Organism: Parnassius apollo; assembly: GCA_907164705.1. Classification (NCBI taxonomy): domain Eukaryota; kingdom Metazoa; phylum Arthropoda; class Insecta; order Lepidoptera; family Papilionidae; genus Parnassius; species Parnassius apollo. Next base: position 13,326 of record CAJQZP010001629.1, on the reverse strand, counting down.
TACACGTCCTCAAATTTTATTTGAGAGATGTATTTTAAAAATATTTCAATGTAATAATTTATGTTACGTTTCATTTTGTACCAGTATTTTTTTCTGAAACTTACACTGCAAGGTATCTTTATAACTTGGCCTGTATGGTCTGATATACCCAAATCCCATATTTCAGCTTCGTATTTACGAATATTTGTGATGATGTTATCAATGCAGGTTCCAGAGTGTGATGTTAATCGTGTTGGCTCATTTAAAGTTAGGTGCAAATTATATTTTTTTAAGGTGTTTTTAAATAACCCACTTTTGCTGGAACAGATTAGTGTATCTATATTAAAGTCACCCAGAATAAATATTTTTTTATTCATGGATCTTAATCTGATAGTAAGTTTAAATAATAATATCTCAAGTTTTTCAATAAACAGATTAATATTACCGTTGGGCGTTCTGTACATACATAATATATACCAATTTGTTTCTGGAATCATTATACCACAACACTCAAAGTGATTTTCAACAGCTAGTTCAGAGATCCAGTCAATTTTTTTGTAGTTAATTGAGTTTTTAACATAAATACATACACCACCTCGAGATTTATTTTTTCTTGAGAAATAAGTTGCCATTTTATAGTTTGATAACTGTAGTATATCTGCATTTTTATCTCGAAAGAATGTTTCACTTAGACAAAGAACGTCAATGTTTCTTGAATCTACTAACAATTCTAAATCACAAATTTTTGATCTTATGCCTTGTATATTATTGTGTAGTATTGTAAAGTTGTCAGTCTCGAAATAAATGATTTTCCGTTTGAGTTTCGACTGATAATAAATTAGGTTGCAGTAACAGATCTGTTTGCGTGGAAGTTGATATTGTGTTTTTCTTAATATTTTGCCTATTAGACTCGATGTACTGTTTATAATTATAAGAATAATTTAAATGCAATATTTCCTTTAGAACTAATCTACATAGTATCACAAAGAATGAAGTATATGGGACTTTATAATCTATGTTTATATATATACTGTGACTAAACTGGGAACAGATGTGGTGGAATGTTTCACAAAGTTTTATCTCACTTAAGAACCTACCTCTTTTTGTGTTACAGAGTAATACGTTCGTATGTGCTAGTTTATCCAAATGAAAATATAGGGTTGATTGTAACCTTAATGGATCCTTATCATTATTACCGCACACAATTACAACATAATCGAATTTATTATAGTCTTTACATAGTTCAATAGATGATTCAAGTAGTTTGTCAGTCGTTGCACCAGGTTTACTTAAAGTTGTCACGGTGAAGTTAGTTCCGATTAGATTTTGTAGCATGTTTCTTATACGTGTATGTCCGTCCGAAAATATAAGAACTCTATTCCTGTAACATATTGTTTTACTAAAGATTGGGTTTACTGTTGACGGGGCTGATGTTGACTGTGACTCTGTCATGGGTTGATTATTTGCTTCACATTCATCATTTTTCTCTCGCTGAGGCGTTTCTAATGCAGAAGAATTGCATGTCTTCTCCTTATGTTGAGTGTTCCTAATCGGATTCTTTGTAGTGTTCTCAAGGTTGATATTCTTATAACATATTGTTTTATTAAGGATTGGGTTCACTGTTAAGGGGACTGGTGTTGACTGTGACTCTGCCAGGGGTTGATTATTATTTGCTTCACATTCATAATTTTTTTCTCGCTGAGGCGTATCAAATGTAGGAGAATTGCATGTCCTCTCCTTATGTCGAGTGTTCGTAATCGGAGTCTCAGTAGGGTTCTCAGGGTTGATATCCAATTCGCTATAACTCTCATTTAAATTTAAGGTAGTTTTTATAGAGTCACACTTTGACTTCATAGATTTGTTGCGTTTTTTTGAGGATAATTTACTGTTATTAATACTGCAAGAATCCGAACACAGTAACTTAAGTCTTTCTATTTTAGTTGTTTGAGAAGTAATTATTTGTTGAAGAGTGTGGTTTTCCAAGTTCAAGTTGTCAACCTCATCCTGGGTTCTTTGTAAATCCATTCTTAGTTGCATTATTTCACTTTTCAACACTTCCACTTCATGATTAAGCAATATCTTCGATAAATCTGGTAAGCTTTGTGCGCTGTCTGATAGATAAATGCTTGAAGAGGTGTTTAAAGAATTATTCTTATGGCTGCTATGACTGCTTTCACCTTTTGGCTGTTTGCGTCTTTGCGTGATGTTTCTATCACCGGAATCCATTATTTATATCAACGTAAATAAAGTGTTTTAAAAGATATTGTAAGATAGTTGATCGGTCACGCACTCTGCGGAACTTGAGTTTATACGTATGTATGCTATGTTATTGCTAGTTTCTGTGTTCATTTATGTGCTCTTTAACAGTTAGAATCGCTAGAATTATCACAGAATTACCTAATTATTAAATTTTATTTTGTTATGACAAAGAGTCCAGGCACGGTGATATTATCTATACCAGGGTTCTTCTTGGCAAATTCGTTATTTATAGTCTTAATGTTTAAAGGCAAGGGAAATTTTTATCTTCAATCTACTATTTTAAATTTTTTAAAGACTCACAAAAAGATCCTTCAATTATCGAGATACGAACTCACGGTTTCTCGTGCGATTACAGGGGTTCCTAGGCGTATGCCGTCACGCCACGGTGACTATTACTCAATTAGTTGAAATTGTGGAACACTTGCCGCTTACTGATTTTTAAAATGCACCAAGATCGTTATTATGATTCATGCTGCAAAAATTTATTGCACTGTCGACACTAATCACTGTTATTATTTTGTGTATATTGTAATGTTTGTTTTTTATTTTTTATTTTTTTACACTGTATATGGTCACTTTCCACTTTTTTCACTGTTATTACTTTTTTATTTAGTTCTTATTAATATCACTAAAACTTATAGCCGAATAAGAAGATTTGTTTTTTTTTTAAATTGCTATTTTTATGTGTAAATTTATCACAATTACGTAGATAACACTTTCACTGTAACTTTTGGTGTTTCAAGTTCAAAATGATTTTCCTAGAAAGTCCTTATAAAGTTCTACTTTTCAGATTTTTTCATATTTTCTAAACTTATGGTTCAAAAGTTAGAGGGGGGGGGGGGACACATTGTTTTTTACTTTTGGAGCGATTATTTCCGAAATTATTGACATTATCAAAAAATGATCTTAGTAAACCCCTATTCATTTTTAAATACCTTTCCAACAATATATCACACGTTAGGGTTGAAATTAAAAAAATCACTTCCCACTTTACATATGTGGGGGCTTCCCTAATAAAACATTTTTTTTCCAATTTTTATTTTACCGCTTTGTCGGCGTGATTGATACACATATTGGTTATTTCTAGAGCTAACGGTCACAGAGATTAAGCGAGGACGGACAGACGGACAGACAGACATGGCGAAACTATAAGGGTTCCTAGTTGACTACGGAACCCTAAAATCTTTTACCTCATTATAACATTCGGTTTTTAACCAATTAGACAAATGTTTCTTAAATAATCACTTAATAATTTAAATTCATTAGGTAGTTTGTTAAATATTTTTATACACATATTTAGGCAACTTTTGTTGTATTTAACGAATCTAGGAACAACATCAAGAACTAGTTTTTCTGGGTCACGTCGGTTTCGGGGATATCATGCGTTTTAATAAACATTGCCTGGTTTTTAAAGAAAAATTCATAAATGTATATTGACGGGAGGGGTAATATACCAAGTCTCTTAAATACTGGTTTACACGAAATATCTGGCAATATTCCGCACATTGCACGACTACATTTTTTTTGGGCAACGAATGCCCTATTTCGGTCAGTACTATTACCCCATATTATAATTACATAGCGAAGAATAGACTCTACGTATGCCTGGTACGTTGCAATTGCCGTCTTAATATTTGTGATGTTTTTAACGATTTTAAGGTGTGCCCAGTGCCACCTTCTTCCATTTGATCGCAACTAGCGCAGAGCAGTTCGAATCATTGGCGAACGAGCTTTTTCTATACTCTCCCTAATATTACAATATTGTCCCTATAGAACAATCTGTGGAAGAGCCCTCCGTTAAGCAGTAGATTTTTAATAGTCTGGAATGTTGATGATGAAAAGCCGGAAAGATCTAATTAGAATTATTGTTTCCTTTACTTTTTTATAGAATACTAGTTGTACCCCGCGGTTTCACCCGCGTATATCACGCGTCTCTGCCGCGCGACATGATATGACACCTCGCTCATTTAGTTCAATCATTTTAGCTAAAAAATTAGCAAAATTAATGGAGTACTTTTATCTATCGGCATATACACGTTATACAGAAAATTTAAATTTTGTCCACTCACCCCCCCCCCCCCCCATAGACTCCCCTCCCACACCCCAGTGACACCCGCATCGCATGGTGCTGGCAGTGTACGCGATATAAGGATTTTTCGACGTTACTATTGAATATTTTAACATGGAAAAGTAGTTATTGTGAGATAACTATAATAGTTAGACATATGGTATTGCAGACTTTTATGTAGATTTTGATGTCCTCCATAAAACTGTAGCACATCACTTTGCTCTATTGTCAATAGTTTCCGCAGCGTACGCGATATAAGGTTTTTTTTGGTATTTTTTTCACACCTTGGGTTACATTAACGAAGTTTTCATACGGATCCTTAAAGTTTTTGAAAATGTTCTATCGCCTATGTTCATTAGGAATAATATAGGATTCTAATGGTGAAAGAATTTTTCAAATCGGTTCAGTAGTTTCAGAGCCTATTCAATTCAAACAAACAAACAAACAAGCAAACAAATCTTTCCTCTTTATAATATTAGTGTAGAAGGGTGACGCACGAGCACGCCGTCCACCTGATGGTAAGTCGATGCTGTGGCCCATAGACATCTACATTTATTTTCGATTAAGAATCAAAATGCAGATGCGTTTTCACCCCCTGAAAAATAAGATGGTATGCATCGTTTCTTCGGATCTCTACACTTACCATACGAAACACGGCTGTATTAAGCTGCTATGTTACGCGTGAGGGGGTCCTTCCCCGGTCGAGCCGACCCATTCGTGCAACAACTATAATATAGCTGCAGCGTGGCTCTACCACGTATAAATTCTTTTTTTGTTTTCATGTGTGGTGTTGGCGTACGAGTCTCCTTCTCCTCATTTCGTCCTTTGGGAGTCATTAGAGGCGACAATAGGAAATATGAAAAAAAACCTTATGGCTTCCGCTAGATGTCGATACTATCTCTTACGCCATATCATATCTTTACGCCAGGCGTAGTTGAGATGGCTACGTCTGGTATATCGACCGTATATCCGTATGCCAGTTGTTATAAAAGAGGCAAATCCTTACTCCAATGCGAGAGGACCATGTCCAGCTATGGTATTTTACTGGCCAGTATCGTTCAGGCAGTATAAATTTATACATATAAATTTTACAAGGACAAACATCCAGACCTTTACCACAATTATTTACAGGCCATACAAATACCTGTTTCTTGCGGGATTTGAACCCGCAGCCATCAGCGCTGCAACTCGATGCTAAGCCACTGCGCCACGGAGCCGAATTATTTTCACACAATAGCTTTTGAAGTCAGGACTATTTTCTCTTTTATATACTATCTCTTACCACTGACTTCAGAAGCTATTTAAACTAATTACTTCGTTGTTTTTAGTTTTAGAAGTCGGTTTTTTTACAAATCACTTTTTCAAAGTTATAAGCTACGCTAAGTGGGTCGGCTCGACCGGGGAAGGATCACGCTCTCACAGGATATCAGCGTATAATAGTAGCTTAATGTTGCTGTATCCGTATGGTAATTATGTATAGAACCGGAGACCCTTTTTTACTGTAAACGAGACATTCCATCTTAGTCCTAAGGAGTGTTAGCGCCTTTGTACGAGTAATACCATAGACATCTACATCTATTCTCGATTAAGAATCAATCTTCATCGAGAATAGATATAGATGTTTGTAGGCCGCAGCATCCGCATGCCTGGGTGCTAGTTAGTCACCCCATTAGTATATAAAATAATTTAGTATACTTCCTAAAATTTCAAATTTTCATAGCTATGATGTTTGTCAGAAAAATATATCATTCACTATGGTAAAATACAAACAATAAGAGGTCATGACAAATGGAGTAAGAAGGTGACAAGATGGTATCCCAGGGAAGGAAAAAGGAAAAGAGGCAGACCGCAGAAAAGATGGGACGACGATATAAGAGAAGTGGTAGGAGTGATGTGGAACAGAGTGGCAGTGGCAGGTGGAAGATCAGAATGGAAGAGGTTGGAGGAGGCCTTTGCCGATTGGCAAACAGATCTATCTACAAAAGATAAAAAAACAGCAAATATTAGATTAAGTTTTATGTTTGTTTTATGTTTGCTTTTATGTTTTATGTTTGCTTTAGAAAATTGTTATTAGGTTATTATTATTATTTTGGGGTATCAATATAGTTTTCTCATCTGGTTGGGTGCTATAAATATATAATTATAAATGAAAATGAAAAGATAAATATACATAAATATCAATGACATAAAATAAATATAAAAGTACATAAATAAATAAAAGCCCAACCAGATGGAGGCCCTCGGCAGGGGAGACCAAACGGCCGAGGGTTAGGGGGAAAGGGAAAGAAACCGGCGGACGATGCGGGCGGTATCGAGGAGCACCGCCTTCTGCATTTGAACCTGGAGCGGTCCGCCACGTAGTCCCAGCCGCCTCAGATGACCCGAGAGGCTGACTGGGATTAGCCCGTTTGCAGAGACGACTACAGGAAAATTTCGGTCGGCAGACCACCCCACATGTCGGTCACCTCGTGAGCCAGGTCCAGATATTTTGTTTGCTTGTCTGTTTCGGCTTTCACGAGGTTCTCGTCATACGGAATGGTAATGTCGACCAAAAATATCCTTGACTGTGCCCGGTCCATCAGCACAATATCAGGCTTATTCGCAAGAATAGTCCTGTCTGTGATGATGGCCCGGTCCCAATAGAGCCTGGCGCGATCATTTTCGAGCACGGCTTCCGGCAAGTACTTGTAATACGGCAATTTCCGATCCACGAGACCGTATTTCAGAGCGAGCTCCTGGTGTAGAATTCTGGCTACTAGGTTGTGCCTGTGCAAGTACTCAGAGTTAGAAAGCGCCGAACAACCGGAGATAACATGCCTAAGTGACTCACCGGGATGGCGACAAGCTCGACAGATGTCGACGGTGCCATCCTTTAGGATGTATCTCCGATAGTTGTTGGTCTTAATAACCTGATCCTGTATTGCACAGACAAAACCCTCGGTTTCCCCGAAGAGATCACCAAAGCGTAGCCAGTGGAGGGAGGCTACTGTGTCTACGAAAGGCTCATGTAGAGCCTTGTAGAACCTCCCGTGGAGCTCCTTCTCCTTCCATACGGTCTCCCGGTCGGAAATGCTCTGCACTGCCGGGTCTTGCTATTGCTCGTTGGCTAAGGATAGAGGGGGTAAGTCCTTTATCACAAGAAATGACGTCCTTATTGAATGGATCATCCGATCTCGCCAGGAAGTAATCACGGAGGCTGCACACTTCGCGATTATGCATGGTGAGCGCGCTCAAGAAGCCACGACCACCATGCTTCCACGGCAAGTACAGCCTCATTACCGACGATCTCGGACGATGCATCCTATGGGACGTCATTGTAGTGCGGACTTTTCTATCCAGGGCGTTAAGTTCAGTCTGAGTCCACCCGAGTATGCCAAAGGTATACATGAGGACAGGCATGACCCAGCCGTTATATGCGTGTGCCTTATTCACACCGGACAAAAGGCTGGTAAGCACTTTGGTCAAGCGTGCATAAAACACGTCGCAAACTGACTGTTTCATACCAGTCTCATCGATACCGATGTTTTGTGACATACCCAGGTATCGGTATGTTTCAGCCTCGGAAAGGGTCCTTAATTTGACGGGCATAGATAAGTCTACGCCCTCAGAGTTAGCAACCCTTCCCCTTTCAACGTGGAGGACCGCACACTTATCCGTCCCCAGCTCCATTCCAATGGAATTGCTAAATTCACAAGTGATGTTTAGCAATTCCATAAGATGGGAGCGACTGGAGGCGAACAACTTGAGGTCATCCATATAGAAAAGGTGGGTCACTTTTGTCCCTCCTTTCCGTAGCTGAAATCCCCTCCCGGAGCCCTCCAGTAAGGTACTGAGAGGGTTCAGAGAGAGGCAGAACCAGATTGGACTCAGACAATCGCCCTGGAAGATACCCTTTCTTATCCTTATGTGGTTCTCCGCAGCCATCATCCGCTCGCCCAGATGACAAAGGACCGTACTTCACTGCCCCATACACTGCTCAAGGAAGTCTCTAACAGTACACTCTATCTTGGACAGCTCGAGGACTCTCTTTAGCCATGTATGGGGCACCGAGTCGAATGCCTTTCTGTAGTCTATTCAGGCGGCGGAGAATTTCCGACGGTTGCGTTTCACCACTTTGCCAATGATCGCGTCAATGAGGAGTGGTTCCTTGGTTCCACGACCACCACCCCGACATCCATTTTGAGCGCGCGACATCACCTGATTTGAGTCCAAGTGACGAGTGATTCTCGCGCTCAAAATGGATGTTAGCATCTTGTATATGGTCGGTAGACACGTGATGGGGCGGTATTTGCTCGGGTCTGTGGTACCCTGGTCTTTAGGAACCAAATGAGTGATCCCAGTAGTGAAGAGGCTTGGGAGCGACTTCTGGTTGAGAGCCTCTTGAAACTGTCGGGCGAGCACAGAGTGACACACCATGAACCCCTTCATCCAGTAGTGATGCAGCCCGTCAAGCCCCGGACTTTTCCGGTTCGGGGCCCTACGGACCGCCTCAGCTACGTCATCCAGCGTTATTATGACGGAGTCCATGGGCGTAATACCCGCACACTGACTCGCCACAACTTCATTCTCTGATTCTCTGCTTCAGATCATCTATGCGCTCCGTCAGTTTTTGCGTTATATCCGGCTGGGACAAACTGACATTTGTCCCAGCAAACGCCATCCTGACGGTGCGCACAATTCTTGGCCTGTTATTGCCTGATCTGAAGCATATCAGTCTGCCGATGAGAGCTCTAGCCTTTGCGATACGTTCCTCAATTCTTCTTCTCCATGCTGGGATAGCGCTACTATGGTCAGTAGCGCGTCCAGCCGTGGAAACCTTGACGCCTATGATACGGCAGACTGCCAGCACGGCGCCAAAAAGAATTGATTCCGTCTCGCAAAGGTCCCGGCTGGCTTCCAAATAGGTCACCAGCATTGGGTTCAGAGCCCTCACGATAGCCCGATTCCGCTTGCTAAGGGCTATGCGGGGAAGTCGCAGTCGATTTTCGAGAGGAGTACTGTGCGTTTCCACAATCGCCTCTTCCAATGTACTCCTCATATGCTCTAATTCCAGTTCCTAGGCGACTGTTCCATCATCGTTTGAATCAACTACAACTGGGGTATTCACGGCGGCATCCACGTTTGTGGGTTGCTCTACCATTTGTGGCGCCGCATCCTCAGTCATAACATTTTCATCCGACGAGGGAACAGCCTCACGTCGTAGCCGTTCGAGTTCGGCAACATCATATATATTTGACCGCAAGATATACCGAACTCGGTCTGCCAGGTTTTGCTCTGTGACGGTTAAAGATGGCTCCAGCTCAGCAAAAAGACGATGCATCCTAGCCCGATACGCCAAACATCCAGTTTCTTCCCCTTTTTGCCCTAAAGTACGCCCGCAGTGCGTTTGCATTCATTGCTTGTGACCAACGCATGCGACGTGCTCCACCAGCGGCGGGTGCCGCTTGCTGAGTCTGAGAAGACCCAGCCGACACCAAGCCTTCTGGTGGGGATGATGGATGCGGAGGGCTGCTAGGTGACCGTGCAGCTCCTCGCGCTCGGCTGGCGGCCCACATGCTGCCGCGTCCAGCGCCAGCTCTTTGCGCACTATCTTCTTATCCATCATCCATTATTGAGAGACGCCCGGGGACGCCCAGGCCCGGCACCGTATCGTGTGTGGCCATAAGCACAAACGGGCCTCTGCACCCTAAATTCTGCCGAGGCACGGCGCTCACACCTCTCGCAAGGCGCTGACTGACTGCGTTGACGTAGCAGTTTTGTCACTTAACTGTTACGTCAGCGGGCGATGGGGTCGTCAATTCCCTGCGCCATTATTATTATTATTATTATGGTAAAATAAATAACACAATTTGTAAGGCAATTAAACACAATTTGTAAGGCAAGGCATGACTAAGAATCGAGCCTGTACACCCCAAACAAGATTCAGCACAGCTCAAACTTGTTCAGTGGAATCAAAAGGTAAATTACTCTGCAATCTCCGAAAGAGTTAATCAACAACCTCGAAAGGTCATAGACGGTCTTGAATTAACGTGTTAGATTACTGCTAATGAAGATTTCTGGCCTCGATATTACTTGCAATAGTATATCTACCTTCAAATCAAAATGAATCAATTTCTTTAAAAATAATGAATCAATTAATTAATAACTGTTTTTGTGTCCTATAATGTAATTAATGTAATTTAATATGATAATGAAGTTATCTATAATATTGTTAAATCATTCTATTTTTTTAAAGAATTTATTTATTCAATGATGTAATTCAAGTTGTTTTTCTTATAATCCTTTCATTTACATAAATAATCAGTGCATGTTGTGATTACCTATAAAAAGAAATACAATTATAATATGCTTAATTTGTTATGAAAATGATTATATATATATATATATATATATATATATATTAGGATTACTGTATATGTATATAGAAATTACAACAATAATACACAGTTGTAATTCCTGTTGATAATCCTAGTAAATAAATAAATGCTCTATAGTAGTATTTATCAAATGTGATGTAATGGTGGGGACGATCTTGAACATGTTCACAGACTGCAGACTTCCCGGAGCGTCGGTGCTTCACGACAAGTATTTTTAAAATCTATTCGCAACTTATACAACTTATATGTACTCATGTAGAGTACATATAGATTATTAATGAAGTGAAAACATGTGTTGCCATTCTTCGTTCATTTATTGACTACAGCGCACCAAGTTACTGCTGATCATAATTATCCATATTTTGACTCATATACATATTTTCCATATTTGTCAGGTGTAAACCACAGTATTTTTATTACTGTATTGAATTTTTTTTTAAATTTTCCACTATGTCACCTCTTACGACGCCCATGGGACGATATAGTTTAGTGGTTCACCATGGAATAATGGCGTAAGAAAAATTAAGACTAAATTATAAATTAAACAAAGTCATGTTAGAATCCTATTTAAAAAATTATTATTAACATACTTATAAGTATACACTGTTTGATTTTTTGTTATATATTGTAATAAATATTAGCATTTGATTCTTTTTATTTTTTTGTAATGGTGCAAAATTTTTATAGTTTTTATGTACTTGCCGACAAATTTAATGTCCAATTAACCCAGATTTTTTGAAATAATATTCAAAAAATCTGCGTTAATTTTTCATTTAGAAAATTACAATTTTACTGTCAACATCAATAATTTGAAAATCTATAATTCTCCAAAAATTGGGAAGTTACTGGTTTCACCCAGGTTTTAGGAAATCGAGTTCTCATCAGATATTCGCGTTTTGAGGTCCTAGATAGCTATTTTGAGTATTCTTACGAGGATGACCCTTCTTATGTATGTGTGTATGTGTGTTTTTATTGCATTAGGTGACAAACGAGCACACAGTCCACCTGATGGTAAGTGAATGCTGTGGCTCATAGACATCCACATTTATCTTCAACTCAAAATGCAAATGCGTTGTCACTTCTTAGGACTAAGATGAAATGGCATTACGCTGCTGCTGCTGGGGGTTGTAAACTCATCATAACTTCTGAACGGCTTGACCGATCGCACCGCGGTTCACGGCGTTCGAAAGAGTTCTATTGCCATTAGATTTCGTGTGAATTTGAGTCAATTCGGCAAAATCAAATCTACCAATTTTGAGAAACCTCAAAGATCAAACATTCAATAAAAATGTTTGAGATAACTTTTAAACTAATGTATCGATCGATTCCAAAATTTAATCAGCTCTTAACCTCAAAAAACAACATCATTTGCCGCAAACCGCATCAAAATCGGTTCATTTGTTCAAAAGAAATCTGCTCGAAAAATTTTGACAACGATTTTCTTGAATTTCTATAAAAAGTTTTAAGACGTTTTTAAGTTCTTGACGTCATAATAACGTCGTAATAGGTTGACTTTGGAGCGCTTTGCATTTGAAATTAGCAGGAAGTTGCAGGATGGGTCTGTAAGGTCAACCGTATTTATATTATGGTAAAAAATATTGTTGATATATTTGAAAAACTAAAGGTATACCTAAATATTTTTTTCTTTCTTATTATACCTTAATATTACAAATAAATTCAAATACATACGTACTGTAAGGTTGCTGAATACGACAATAAATTGAATCCTTTACAAAGAAATACAATGAAAATGCATAATTTAGTATATGAAGTAAGTCATCACTCATGTTCGGGTGACTAAGATCGAATGCGCCTGAAGTCCCTCGTTACCAGTCAAAATATCTCCGATTCTCGTCACTCAGCATACGAAACACTGCAGCATAATTCTATTTCGAGCAAGTGTTCTGTGCGAGCGCGTACTCTATTGCGTTAAAACATTATAACAAGTCATCATATTTTTAATATTTAAGGAACAGCCCACATACAGCTTTTTACTTTTAATAAATTCTCGACTACCATTCTTGCATGAAACTTCCGCGACGGATTACGCATCGTTGAGCGATTTGACCACCCCTCATTTTTATGTTTAATTTGCATATCTTTGAACATATTTCCAATCCTCCGTACTTGAATAGCTTTATTTAAATGTCCCATTTAATTTGGACTGGGTTACCTTGCCTGTATTTATTGTTTGGCTATAGATATTATTTAACACGGAATTTATAGTGGCAGTGTAAATAAACAACGAAATGTTTTTTTAATTTACTATATAGATTACAAAAAATTTCATTGAACGTATTTCTGTTTAATTTATCACTGCTTGGAAAGGTACCTCTGTACTGGGAAGAACCAACAAGAAACCCAGCAGGACTTCTTTTAAAGAGAACAGTTTACAATCATATTATAATATTATGTTACACAATTAACTATACAAAACAAATCAGTAATACCTTGGTACCGATCTGCTCATTCCCAAGAAAATGGAGTTGTAATGTGAACACGGTGAAGCCATTGGCATAGATATTTAATAAAATTATTGTTTTCGTCCAAATTATGAAATTGATTTTTAACAAATGCTTCTTATAATTTGACTGACTTGTCGGTGCCTCGGAAAGCACGTAAAGGCGTTGCTCCTGCGCCTGA
>CAJQZP010001628.1:0-72422 GCA_907164705.1 Parnassius apollo | reverse complement strand
TCGTCGAGCGCGGAGCTCTCTAAAAAGTATAAAAGCCGAAAAATCGGCCAACAAAGGGAGTCTCGCTTCAGCTTTCATACTAGAAGCATCTCCTAAAGGCCTTACCCGCATTGCCCCGGGATCCTGCAAGCCTCTGCCTTCATCTGAAGTCGTCGTCTAGCCACGCCTACGCCTCCACCTACTAGTGCCCGCGCTATCTTTAGCCGCTGTGCGTGCTTGTTTGTCTACTACTGGGCGCTGTGTTTGCCTACTTCAAGCGTTGCGTGTACCTGCTCCAGACGCTGCGTGTACCTACTCCGGGCGTTGTGCGTGCCTACTCCGGGCGCTGTGTGTGCCTACTTCGAAGCGCCGGTGCCTACTCCAGACGCTGCGTGTGCCTAGATCAGGCGCTGCCACAAACGGGCATAGCCTGTGCATACTCCGTGAGCGGTGAGCACCACTGCCAAGCGCGGTGTGCCACCTTGGTCTTCGGGCTCCGTTTCAGTACTCATTTATCTTTGTTATTTTTTTTTTAAAAAAATTGTAATTCACGTCACCCATCATCATCTTCATATTTTTTTTATATAAAAAATTTTAAATATCTTTTTAAATTTTAAATAAATAATTTTTTTTTGTTGTTTCGTTGTTGTTAGGTTAGGTTCTTTTGTTTTTTAACTGTCGCTTTACGACAATGTTCCGAAATGTTTCCAGTATACTGGCGAATGCAAATAACGTCATAAATTGACGATTCGATTCGATATATCGAATATGGTGGATATTCGATATATCGAATCGAATCGTTATAACGAATCACCAGAATGGCGTCGATTTATGACGTCACTTGCATGTCCAGTGTACTGGGTTGTATTTCGGAACATACCCAGAGCGACAATCCGTCGACGGCCAAGTTCCCACCAAAACTTCTCCTAGTGTTCCTATGTAGATCGTTACATATAGGCAAATAAACATTGTTTTTGTGATAAAGTAAATATTCTATATTGCTTTTCGCTACTCTGTAATTTTTAACTAACCATTTTTTTTATGGAGTAAGGGTGACAATCGAACAGACAGTCCACCTGATGGTAAGTGAATGCTGTGACCCATGGAGATCTCCATTTATCCCCGATTAAGAATCAAAATTCAGATGCGTTGTCACCTCTGAGGACTAGGATCGACTGCCTCGTTTCCAGTAAAAAATGATCTCCGGATCTCTACACTCACAATACGAAACATAGCAGTATTAAGCTACTGTTTTACACTGGTATTCTGTGAGAGCGTGCTTCTTCCCCAGTCGAGCACTCCCATTCGTACTACAACTATATTATATTTGCAGCGTGGTTCTACCATTAAGTAGGTAGATTGAGATCCTGTATCTCAACCGGACCGGTATCACTAGCCTACTCATATGCAGAATATTGTTCGTAAACTACTTACATCTCTAGGATATATCCACAGTCGAATAGTATTAACGATATCTTCACTTTCGTCGGTTAAAACATGCCTTCTTCTTCGGGACAAGCAAACTTTGCAATTCACACATTGCAAACTTGACCTTTTAATTAAAATACGAACGCACACAGCACAGTTAATATAGCGTTCTTTCGCGAAACTTCTATCAAGAGATAGAGTATGAAGAAGCAGATGCTCAACTCAACGTAAAAACGGCCAGTTATTTTATTAAGTTGCTTAGATGCAGTTTCAAACCACAATCTTAAACAACAGCAAAAAACTGAATTATCTAATAACAGATGTTTTTAACCTTTCAAATATCAATAAATAATTGCCATATGAATAAAAAAATTGATGACTAAAATCATTTCTATCATTAAATCGTTAAAAATTATGATTTTATACAACAATTAACTTTTATAACAATTTTATAATAAAACACTAGAAAAATCCAAAAATCAACACAATAACATCCAAATGAAAATGGCGTATGTTAAGAACGTAGAATATAAATTAATATCCATACACTAACTGGCTTTTTATTCCACTAGAGGATAGAAAATTTCATATTGATTCTATATTGCCAAACTTCTGGATAGAAAAGTAGTCTCTAAACGTAACTATTTATGGGTTAAAGTGCTGTAGATGGGTGCGGTCAAATTTGGCCGCTTGAATTTTGACGGAATATCGAAGCGGTCAAATTTGGACGCTTGGCGTTTGAGAGGTTAATAGCTTCTGAAGTCTTTAATCCGTCGGCACATTTTGTTTTAGCATAG
This sequence comes from Parnassius apollo, assembly GCA_907164705.1. Taxonomy (NCBI): domain Eukaryota; kingdom Metazoa; phylum Arthropoda; class Insecta; order Lepidoptera; family Papilionidae; genus Parnassius; species Parnassius apollo. Next base: position 70,218 of record CAJQZP010001628.1, on the reverse strand, counting down.
TATTTATAAGCTATTATGTAGAAAATATTTAGATGATTTTGTTTTAAACCCGTTTCGACTTTTTTTAAAGTGTGATAATTTTTAATGCAGTTCAAAAATAAAATGCGTAAATATTTATTTACTTGTGATTTTTGCTTGCTGTTACTCGTACTACTTGCTGGTAGTTAAAGAATAAGACTCCGGTGAGTTACATGTTGCAATATATTCCTCTGTTAACACCTAATCCTATTTTAATAGTTTAGTATTACAAATCAGAAGCTGTCATAAGCGTTATAAGTCCTACGTATGGAAGCGGAGCGGGATCAATTTAACAGGTACCTACATTAATTTATCAACTTATGCATGCAATTTAACTCACCGTTGAAGATTTTGTTGAGAGAAGCAAACAAGCATGTAGTGCACCGTTAGAAGCGTCATATTCTGCAGTGTATAAAATGATTGACAAAGTGATAAAATAATATTTATATAAACCAAAATCCGCTACGCAATGGAAAGGTGACTTGAGTTAGCTATTAAATTGCAGAAACTATTAAATTGAGATAAAAATTTAAGGTCACTGATTGCTAAACATGTATGTTACCAAAATTATTATAGCGATATAGTTACACAATAAAAAAGTTATACACGCCACTTGTTATGGAAAAGCATGTCTATTTTTCTTTGCTGACCCGTGGCTAATGATTTCAACATCGTCGGTAAGGGTAACAGGGTCGATATTTCAAGAACAGTGAAATATGCGGTGAATAATGTCACTCATTTATTAATGGAAATAGATTGTGAATAATTTATCAGCTACAAACGTGTCGTCATTTCAACATTTTGTATATTTATTAAGTTGTATAATAAATATTTAACAGTCGTAGCAGCTTTTAAATGTCAGATTATTCTCAGAATAACCTGTTAATAATTTAATATAAAATGTGATGATTCTATATTTTAACAACGTAAAATTGACTTCATAATATTACTGACTGATAGTATTACGAGTATCCAAAACTATTAAGAACAAATATAGCAATCTCAATTTGTGCTAGTGTATTTAATATATTTTAATTATTATAAAAAGTTAAAATAGGTTTTAAAGAAGGAAACAGAAAAAAATTACTGTTTTAAAACTACTATACAACTTTTTGTTAGTATCGAGGTTTATAAGAGGTGAAAAATCACGCGGATTTTTTTCCTCATCATTTCGTTCATTGCTTATATGAGACTATTAACTCTCACTCAATCTATAGTAGATTCTAATTTAATAAGTTGTTTCTAAGCTTTTATATTTGGACCTTAGCTTTAGCAAAGAAATCAAGTAAGTAATACATAAATAGTTAGTCAATTTACATAATATATTAAATATATGGAAGCTGAAAAGAACATATCATTTTTCGAAAGTACTGCACACCAACGACGGGTATCGAAGCTGCTCTCAGTCTTCCTAACAGTCTTTTAATATTTGCTCGTATTTATACAAATTTGAATTTATTTATTTTCTCTTTCCCTTCAAGATCTAAGCGATTGAATCCGACCGCGGCGCTATTCCGTCAAAATTCAAGCGGTCGAATTCAACCACGCACACCGCACAGCACTTTAAACCATTAAAACTTATATTTAGAGACTACTTTTTTGTGAAGAAGTTTGGCATTATAGAATTAATCTCCAGAGCAATAAAAATAGTTATGCTATGTTATATAAATATATTCATTTCGAACGCCATTTTCGAGTGAATGTTATTGTGTTGATTTTTGGATTTTTCTAGTATTTTCTTAGTGTTTTGGTATAGTGTTTTATTATAAAATTGTAATTAATTACAATTTTATTGAAAGTTTTTTTGTGAATTTAATTTATCTTTTTACGTAAATAATTTCGAGTAATATATATATTGAAATAATTGTGATTTTCACGCTGCCGACATTTGCTTCGTATGTTTTGTTTTTGTTATAAAATACAATATTGTTTTTGTAATAAAGTAAAACCTGATTTTTATATAGAGAATTTTGTATACATTTTATAATGCCAAACTTATTTATAGAAAAGTAGTCTCTTAATATAAGTTTTAAAGGTTTAAGGAGCTGTGAGTTGGTGGGGTCGCATGTGGCCGCTCGGGATTAGCCTGCGACTGCATGGGAATTTTAAGGAGACTGAGGGTTTAAAGTTAGATCTTGAAGCTAAAAAATTGACGAACTGAAAGGTTTAGAGAATTGCACAATTGTTTTCCAGCTGACAAATGCCTTCACTGAGTTTTAAGGGGACTAAAGGGTTAAAAGATCAACAGCTTCTAGACATAAAACATTTTCTTACGTTAATAAAATAATAAATAAATAAAATTAATGGATTAAAGAGAAGACTTTAGCATATATAATAAAAAATCTAATAATGACGTGGAATTAATGAACAATGTGATGTAAAATTTTAAAGTTAATGGTGATGAAATTACACTTTGATCCATAAGGCCAAGAAGCGAAAGCCGAAGAGCGAAAAGCATATTCAATTTTGTTAAAAAATTTCGCGGGCGAGAACGCAATAGTTCATGAAACTTTCATCGTATTATAACAAATGATATAAAATGAATAAAATGGGAAAGAAGGCTGTACGCGATGGATTTTAAAGAGGAATTGACAAAGGCTTTACGCCAGAGTGTTGGTAAAGCACCGTATTTAAACTATAATCAATGATGTGAGCTAACACGGGCAAAACAGAATCGATTACGTAAATAACCATTATTCTACTCACACTAACAGGTATTAAGGTCTCTATATAGAGACACTAGTGCTTGTGTCGGGATCAATGGGGTCTACTTGGACTGGTTTGGCATCCAAAAAGTTAACAGACAGGGCTGTGTAGCTTCCCCGTGGCTTCTTAAATTTACGCGAACACTTCACATTGAATAAAACTAAATTTACGGATTTTATCGCGTTTATTTCACTACTTTTACTTATTTTTAATTCCCGACGTTTTGGGTGCTTTACAGCAACCATGGTCACGGGGGGGACTGACATGTTTGACGTCCCAATGTCATAGTTAGTCCGGCTACCTTCAGTTTTTTAATATTAATTTTTGGTCAGATTTACGCAAAACGAGCTTATAGTATCATGAAGTCTTGCAGTGGTATGCTTAGGTTTGGGTTTAATTTTGTTAATTATAGGATCCCAAGCAGGTGGCAGTACCCATCCATCTTCTCTATTGAAATTTGGATGTTTTTAAATTTCAATAGCCTCGCGTATCATCCTTGGTAGGAATCGGTGTTCTTTTGCGAGAACTTGTGGTTTATCAAATCGAATGTAATGGTGGGGACGATCTTGAACATGTTCGCAGACTACAGACTTCCCGGAGCGTCGGTCAGACTTCATGATACTATAAGCTCGTTTTGCGTAAATCGGACCAAAAATTAATATTCAAAAACTGAAGGTAGCCGGACTAACTATGACATTGGGACGTCAAACATCTCAGTCCCCCCGTGACCATGGTTGCTGTAAAGCACCCGAAACGTCGGGAATTAAAAAATAAGTAAAAGTAGTGAAATAAACGCGATAAAATCCGTAAATTTAGTTTTATTCAATGTTTTATTCCCCGTGGCTGTTCAACATACTTATGGACAGTTCTTTGCAAACTTTGAAAGGTGAAGAGTGTGGGTTAAGAATGGGTGAGTTATCCGTCAAGTGCCTTTCGTACGCCGATGATCAAGTCATATTTGCATCGTTGGCAGCCGAGTTACAGATAATGGTTACGTTAGTGAACTATTTATTAAAATAATGGGAATGAAAGTTAATACAAGCACTCCAAAACTTAATGTACGGTGTTAATAGGAGACTTCAAGGCAAAACTAGGCACAAAAAGGAACGGTGAGCTAAAAGTAGGGAAATTTTGGATAGGGCAAAGGAATCAAAGAGACCAGCAACTGGTCGACTTTATGAAGAAAGAGTGACTCTCTATGATAAAGTCTTTCTTCCAGAAGCGGCCCCGCAGAAAGTGGACCTGGTCGAGCCCCGACGTTCGACAAAAAATTTGATTGACTTCATTACGACTAGATGGCAACTGTTCAGTGATGTCTCAGGTGAAAACTGGCTGCGATAAACGAATGGTTTGAGGCACACTAAAACTAAACGTTAATTTGGAGAGGTCTCCTCTAACGAAGTCAACGCTCCGTCCCCCTCGTGCTCTAATCTAAAATCACGAAATCTTTCAGTTCGAGTTACAACAGACGATATGATTGACAAGCTCTTGGAAACTGTCCATGCGGTTGAAGCTGAGTTCTGCAAGACCCGCCGCAGAAAAACACAAAAAATCTCCGACGACACTCTTAATCTCATGGTTGTTAGACGTGAGATGAGGCTGCAACCATCAGCAGATTTGACAGCAATCTCCAAATGTATGCGGCGGGACTTACCAAATTTTATTATTGCCCCTATTAAAGAAACGATGGAGCGAAACCAGGGCTCCAAAGTCTGTGCCATAATCTGTCTGACAGAAAGAGCCAACTGTCAAAGTTGAAGACTCAGTGTGGCAGCATCTTTTCCGGGATACCCGTGATTTTGAGTGAGATCGAGAGTTTCTATGGGCAGCTGTACACATCATCGTTGGAGCCACACTAGTAAAGATCCAAGAGCAAGTCTTTCCCGACACTATTCCGATGATATCCCGGACGTCAGTCTGAGTGAGATTGGAATGGCTCTCCAGCACCTTAAAACGGCAGGGCCCCAGGCGAGGATGGAATTACAGCGGAGCTTCTGAAAGCGGGTGGAACACCGGTACTTGAAGTACTCCGGAGGCGTGGAGCAGAAGGGCGGTGGTCTTGTTCTATAAGAAATGCGACAACGCTCTCTTGAAGAACTACAGACCGATTTCCCTTCTGAGCCGCGTCTACGTGCTGTTTTCGAGAGTCATTACGAATCGCCTCTCATGCATACTCGACGACTTCCAGCTCCGAACAACCAGCTTGTTCAGAAAAAGCTTCAGTACCTAATACCACTTACTTACCCTGCGGCAGATTGTACAGAAGACCGAAGAGTACAATCCGCCACTTTGTTTGGCATATGTGGACTATGAGAAAGCTTTCGACTTCGTCGAAATTTGGTCGGTGCTGCAGCCCATTCAGCGATGCAAAAAAGTGAGTTAAGATGACTATTCGAGTACAGAACCAGAGTTTGAAACACATCCATCTGCAAAGAGGTGTAAGACAGGGTGACATTATATCCCCCGAAACTCTTCACCGCTGCATTGGAAGACATTTTCAAGCTACTTGACTGGGAAAGATACGGTAATAACATCAATGGCGAGTACATCACTCACCTTTGATTTTTCGACGATATAGTCCTTATGGCAGAAGCACTAGAGGACCTAAGCACTATGCTCAATGACCTCAATGGTGTCTACGAACGGATAGATCTTAAGATGAACATGGACAAAACTAAGATCATGTTTAATGTCCTTGTCACACCTATGTGTAGCCGGTAGTTGTTGGAGAACTATGCTCGAAGTTGTTGACGGGTACGTTTATCTGGGACCGAGTCCGACTACGTAACCCCAACTTCGACCGAGAGGTCAATCGACGGATTCAACTCGGCTGGGCAGCATTCGGCAAATTACGACACATTTTCTCGTCAGGTATACCTTAAACTCTGAAATGACTCTGATGACCTATGGAGCTGACACGTGGTCCTTCACTGCTGGCCGTATGAGGACGCTCAATTTCGCTCAGCGAGCTATGGAGATGATGATGCTCGGTGTTTCTCTGCGTGATAAACTCAGAAATGAGGATATCCGCAGTAGAACCAGAGTGACCGACATAGCCCAACGGATTAATAAGCTGAAGTGGCAATAGGCTGGCCATATTGCTCAAAAAAACTGAAAACCGATGAGAAAAAGGTTCTCGAGTGGTAGCCTTGTACCGATAGGCGTAGTGTAGGGCGACCCTCAACTTGATGGAGTGACGACCTGGTAAGACATGCAGGAAGTCGATGGATGCAGGTGGCTCAGGACCGTCCTCTGTGGCATTACTCAGGGGAGGCCTATGTTCAGCAGTATACTTGTGAAGGGTTGTAATGGTAATGATGATGACGAACAGTTGTATTGCCATTATGGATTTTAACTAAGGTGTTTAAGCGCAATGGAAAGGCCAGATTGCGTCCATTGACCCTATGTGCTCAATTGTGGCTTTGAGTTTAACCTATGGGGTGGTTGCTCCACAGAATTTGGGAGCCAAGGATGATAGTTCAGTGACGTTTATGTTGCTGATGAAGCCACAGGCTAGAAAGAAGTCAGCGGCTAAGGAAGATGGGCCGAGACCTTGAGGTCATCGAATATATTGACTGTGTCGAGTTCGAGGAAAAACCTTGTGCTGCAACATGAAACTGCGAAAAGGACCGGTCTCAGTGATGGCGTTATCAATCATACAATGTCATATTAGTGAATCCCGTAAGTAACATACAGAAGAACGACCATGCAGGTTGTTCAGAACCGTGTTTAGTGGTGTTCCTTAGGGGCAGCTATGTTTAACAGTGGATGATGATAAGAACTACTACTACTATAGCCCTTCACACATCCACTGCTGAACCTAGGTCTCGGGCACAGATTGCCACAAAGTACTATCATGAGCCACGTACACTCCTGCATATTTCATCAGGTCGTCACTCCATCTAATGATAAAAGTAGTAGATTTAAAATAAAATAATAATGAAAAGTTTAGGTACCTATTTGAAGAGTATTTAAAACTAGAGCAGGCGTATTAAATGTCGCACAAGACGTAGGAGTCCGAAGGAAGGAAGGAAATTGTGGCACTAATGGGTCGGTTCGACCGGGGATGTACCACGCTCTCACAGAATACCAGCGTCAAATAGTAGCTTAATGCTGCTGTGTTTTGTATAGTGAGTGTAGAGAACCGGAGACCCTTTTACCGGAAACGAGGCATTCCATCTTAGTCCTCACGGGTGACAACGCATCTGCATTTTGATTCATAAGATCGAGGATAAATGTAGATGCCTATGGGTCACAGCAACAATTTACCATCAGGTGGACTGTGCGCTCGTTTCTATCCTATAATAAAAACCACTACAAAAAGGTTACGCTCCTCTGGTAAGGCGTAAGTATGACAGGAAATTTTCTGGGTGCACAGGTGACGGAATGCTACGGAATTCCTCGGTCGAGTTGACAAACATACGGATGACAGATGTTTTGTACTTTTGGGCAGTATATCTTTTTGTAGTTCAACCATTTGGATAGGTTATTCCCCTTAGTCTTATCTTGGGTAACAATAGGTGGCGGCGGCTTTTCCCTGCGTTCAGCAGGGGACCCTTACTCCGCGGGCATAGTCGCAGGCTTGTGGGGATGAGCTCGCGTCGCGAGGGCTGGCTTTTTAACCGGAGTACCAGTGGGGCACGGGGTGCCAAATTGTCTCGGCTGCCTTTGTTAGTGTTGCGCGCTTGCGTTTTTTGTCGTAAACGAGGGCGAAACCTTCATCTTCGGGCTTGTATGGGGCACGCATCACGGTCTCCATGTCGAAGGCAGAGTCGGCGTCCGGGAAGGTCGGAGAGGGGCCGAGGGGTTGACATCACGAATGGTGCGGGAGAAGCAGGTCGTCGTCAGTCGTGTATTAAAAATTGGTTGTTTTTTAATAACCTTGTATACGAATCCCAGTATAATTTACACCGAAGCGTAGCAAGGCGTCTGCGTGCGCGTAGTAGGCACAGTTTGCTGTTTGTAAGTATATTTAACGTTTATTTTTACAAGATATTTGTAAACCGTTTGTAAGCCAGCTTTTATTTTATTTTTTATTTTTCAATGGTATTCGTTTTCTAGGTATATTGTTATTTAAAAAAGATTGAATATTGTCATGGAAAGAATGAAAGTTTGTATTTATTTTTTTTTACTCTCCGAAATGACATCATTCCAATTAGTTTTCTATAAATGCTAAATAGAAAAGAATGCTTCACTATTATCACGTTTAAATCCAATTACAAAAGAAATATAATGAGATGTGTTTAAACATCATTAAAATGCAACTCACGCATTTCACATACGTTGGGGAGTAACTATTTATATTGATTCAATATTATATATTAATCTATAGTTAGTAAATAATATTAAGATATTGGTGTTATACGAAGTAGTATATCATTTTGTTTCATGCATTATTATAATAAATGTAAAATCATTGTCTCCAGTAACTAATTATACTTTTCGTGTAAAACTCGAAATAAAGATAAATATTCCCTAATTTAAGCTTTACTTTCATTCTTTAGATTTAATTTAATCAATTCTGTTTAAACAAAACTAAATTCTGAATTTATGAGCTTTCGTGAATATTTTTTATTTGAATGTAGCTATAGTAGTTTTTCAGTAGTAATCGTTTTTGTTGAGTGTCTCGCGCGATCGTAAAAAAGAAAGTGACATTTAATACGTGGGGCGAGAATCAGTCGCGCGGCTCGGACAGTTGAGTGGTTAACATACTGAGTGAAATTAAAACCTTTCATGAGTGTTAGAAGATTAGAACTTAAGTTTTTTGATTCTAAAATATTTACATACAAATTACGTCTCCAATAATAATAGTTTTACATTTGTCATTTTTAATTACGTGCTTTTTTAGTAACGTTTGTTACTGTCTTACAAAACATTTCAGGCATTATATTTTTAAAAGGCCGATAAAGGACTGTCAGAATTAGTTTAAACTTAGATATTCCTATTGCACATGTTTCCAATACAAGTTCTAATGATGTACTTACTAGTCATATCTTCTCTTTTTTAATGTTATGTTCTTTTAAAAGTATACATATATATATATATATATATATATATATATATATATATATATATATATATATATATATATATATATATATACATACCCCCCTTCACGACTAGATTAACAAAAACACGATACGAACTAACAACAAAGAAGGTCAATTTTTGAAATAGTGATCCATGTTTATGGTATGCAGATTGCTTGTACATTTCTTTCTTCTTCTGTTAAAGCTTCTAATAAGTGTCGTTTATTTTTTGTGCTTCTAATGTTTTGGTAACACATTAAAGTTAGTGACGAAAAATTAATATTATTTATGTTCACTAACTCACCGTGTAAACTTGATAATGATTAAGGGTGTTTTACATTTGGTCTATTTGGGGATTTGTGTTTTATATTCTTCTGTCTTATATTCTCTTCCGTTGATGAATAGTTTGTTATTGATAATGTTTGCATTTTTTACTATTCTGACGTGCTTTCATTAAAAAAGCGATCATTTCTTTGCTTTTTAACTTCCCGCTAAAAAAATTGATAATTTTCTAAAATAGGAAGTTGGTTTCATCCTGATTTTCGAAAATCGAGTTTTCATCAGATCTTGACGTTTTGAGATCCCAGGAAGCTATTCCGACTAATTTCACGGGGAAGTCCGTACGGATGTATGTATGTATGTGTGTATAAGTATGTAAGCCTTTCATAACTTTTGAACATCTTGATCAATTGAGATGCGGTTCTAAAGATCTCAATGTGCAATAGATTTGGTGATAATGTGAACTGATTCGGACGAGCAGTTTTCGAGAAATCTCAAAAATATAAACTTTGAAAAACTGTTTTTTTAGAATAATTTTTCAACGGCTTTTCTGATCAATTTTAAAAACTATTCAGCTCTTAATCCCAAAACATGACGTTAAATGCCGTTTGGAAAATAAAAAATCGGTTCCTATTTTTTCGTGAGATATCGAAAGAGAAAGAATTTGAAAAAAGAAACGTTTTCTAATATAACTTCGAGATTTCGCAACATAATTTGGTGAAATTTGGAACGCTTTGCATATAAAATTAGCGGAAAGTTGCAGGGATGGCTTGGAATTTTTATTTAAAATAACGATCGTTTCTTTTCTTTTCCCACTTCTTTTATATAGCCTGAGAGGTTAATTTTTATAATCTTTTGAAAATCATACAATTTTTTTTAATGCAATCCATGTTTGACTATCGAAGGTTGCTTATCTAAACCATATAGTACAACTTTTTATAAGTGCTTGCTTAATACTCAGTATCCTGATAGTTTTCGTTGAAATTTTTATTCATAGCATAACATATTATAACATACACACTCACGACTGTCACCCAGATGTGTAGGCAGAGACTACAGACTTCCACTTAGCACGACCCAAAGACCTCTCTCGCCTCCTTCACATCCATATACGTACGCAGACATGTTCGTCGGTTAAGGGTTCTCTTAATTTGGCTCATTTTAAATATATCCAGCGGTCAACCTAAATGAGTTCATCGTTTGCCATAACACATCCCTGTCCACTCTGTCATAAGTCTTTTCCAAGTCCATGAACGCACAAACATTTTTTTGGCCAAAATCTTCTCCGCGGTCATGCGCATGGAGTAGATTTGATTTGTACACCCCATTCCCTTTCTAAATTCCGCTTGCACATCCCAAATTTTCCATTAGTTTCTTTATAACTCTTTCAATGAGTACCTTAGCGTACATTTTTACCACACTGCTAAAAGGGCTGATACTATGGTAATTTTTACAGTCCTACTGCGACACTTTTCCCTGATTATCATTTATTGTATGAATAATTACTACATCACATATAAATAATAAAGCTTTAGATATAGCATGAGTTAATGACATACATACATAAATGAAAAAAAGCTAACTCTGGTAATCATATTCTTAAAATTCTTATTATTAAACCTAATTATCTTAAAGTAGATAATGCAATAACTTTTTTGAATATCAAATTCATAGTTAGCAGAAATTCCAGCTATAGATATTGTAAATCCAGATAATAATAATAGTAATTAAAAATACGTGTGGCACTCGGTGACTGCCGCGGTAAAGCTATTGCATACCATTTTTTATCAACTTATGCAATTATAATTATTTATTTATTTTATTTATGCAGTTAAGTCTTTGATATTAAATCAAGTTACACTTTTTGAGCGTGGTGACCGATAAGAAAACAATTTTTTTTTCTCTTATTGAATAAATGAGAAGTTAATATTGTTTAAAATATTTTTAATATCTTACAATACATGTAGGTTATTCAGGAATTTTTATCATTGAGTTAGCAGCTAGTGTACACGCATACGTCTAGTCGCACGCACACAAACACCGTCCCGAAGTCTGCCGAGTGCCGAAGTCTGCCGAACTGAAACGACGTTAGACGATGCACGGCTTTCAACGCCACACCTCCGTGCCCGTCGGAGTGGGGAGCGTGAGGTTTTTTTCGTTACGGTATTTCTGGATTCGGTCCCCGCGCTCAAGGCCCGCGATAGAAGCTATGCAATAGCTTAAAAATATATCAATTATCAATATAATAAATCGAATTAATAAATAAACTCCAAAATTATCTTACAAGTAATACATATTAAATTCAATTGCTCAGTGCGATTGCCAAGTCAATCTATTTATTTAAAACATAAAATATTTTTAATATTGATATGCTCACAATAAGATGGTGTTATGTTAGCTAATTACGTAATAACTTAAGACATACTCGTAACGACTCTTAATTAGGTACTGAATAAATTAACCGACTTGGTATTACATGGATCTCACAACTTTTTACGATAGAAGGACTGAGTTGTGAGACTTGTTTTTTTTTACAAGTTATGTTTTTGATGATATCTCATTTCTTTTTGCTAGATAGTCCTAATTTTTTTCCTTCTGGTACCTTCTACTTTTTGATTACCAACAAATTACCTATCTACACCTTTAGTTCCATTATATTATACAGGTACACTGATTCGTTCACTGCAAATGTAACTTTGTAATCCTATATATTTATATAGGACTACAAAGTTATTTATGCAGTTAATGTATTTAGAAAACTGGACCGAAATTGAAAAAATATTTTAGTTTTTCCTTAATTTATACACCAAAAACTTGTTGTGTTCTAAGTTTTAAGATTCTATGTTTGCTAGAAGTGCCTTTGAGTTTTGATGATCGGTCAGTCAGTGAGTGACAAAACTAAGAAATATTAACTAATTTTAATTCCTAAACTACTGGTTCTAATTAAATAAAATTTGAAATTTACTGTGAATATACAATACCTGCTTGATTTCTGAAAACTCAGGTTTCTAGTTTTATCCATAACAGGGGGTCGAAAATGGCTTGAGAAAAATATGGTACGGCCGTGCCACTTTTTTGCTCGACTTGGCGGGGGCACTGCCGTGCCTCCAGATATTTGCCTGGAAGTTATCCGATATTCTTCTATCATTCTTATCTGTTTTTTCTTGCTTTTTCTTTTCAACTATTGTTTTACTTTCTTATTTAGACGTAAACTTTGTCCTTTTTCTTTCTATCTCATCGTTCATACCACCAGAATTAACAGTTTTGGTTGCTAGTAAATCTAGCCATGCTCTCTTCTTTGCTTCAACATCCACACGTACCTCATTATCCCATCATAACGTATTTTCTTTCATTCGTTCCCTTAACAACACCACATACTTTGGTAGCTGCATCCACTAAACCTTTCTCAACATTATGCCACACATTCTCCAAGTCGAACTCATTCACACACAATTCACCCAGATCACTTATATTTTCTCACAGTATATATTTGTACTTGTTCTTCACATCTTCATCTCGTGATTTCTCTATTGTTATACGCTGTAACGCAGTGGTTGACGCAGATGTCCGATGACGCCAACGTCTGAATAAATCTTTAATTCGGCATAAGACTACCTGGTAGTGGTTCGTCCCTACGATGAAACTCCGGTAAACGCTTGTATCCACCACTGCGCTCCTCATTCTTCCCACGTATACATGTGAATCTTCTTATAACGAAAGAAAGTGTTCGTCACAAAAATATTCTTTTCCACACACACGGTGAGGAGGTTTTCACCGTTCTCATTTATATATTCATCACCAAACGTTCTCAATATCCTTTGTGAACGTTTAGTTTGACATGTCTGGGGCATAGACCACTAGAACAAACAACTTCTTTAAGCCCACTTTCATTCGTATCCGTAGCACTCTCGGGCTTACACATTGATACTCTTTCACACATTGACCCATTTTGAAAGAATTTTCAGAAAAGAAAATTCTGAAAGAATGATATCGACTCCAAATTATATTATGTAGATAATGTCAGAAATTTGGCATTATAATTTTTTTTAACCTTGACGGGTTAATAAAAATTATGTGGGTAGAAAGAGGGAACCATTAAATATTCTGTAGGTAATACTTTTAATTTAGCCCATATTAAAATGTATATGCCGTGTAGTGGCGGTTAAGAATATCCACTACCCCATATCTTCCCGTGGGTGTCGTAAGAAGCGACAGAGGGAGACAGGCAGGAGATGGGCAGCAGCGTCTTCCTGATGACAACTGTGACGTAATAAAAAACTGCGGTTGCCAACCCGCTCGCCAAGCGTGGCAACTATGGCAAATACCCCCCAATGAATAAATACACAAATAGACGGCCCCCAGTCCCCGGCGGCCCCGCTATTCCTGGCTACGGTGGCGACCATGGTAACGGCGGGGCAGGGGGTGCTAAGAATCTCCGGTGGAGGTTCGGTTGCCACCTACGACGACTCGACCTGGCAACATATAACGCACGCACCCTGAGGACTGACGAGAAGATACTGGAGCTGGAAGAAGAGGTAGACAAGTTGCGCTGGCATATTATTGGATTATCCGAGGTCCGAAGAGAGGGGGAGGACACGGCAATCCTCGAGTCCGTCAACTTGTTCTATCACCGGGAGGGCGACCATCTGTCCCAAGGAGGTGTCGGATTTATCGTCCACAAATCTCTCGTCAACAACGTTGTAAAGATTGGGAGTGTGTCGACGAGGGTCGCGTACCTGATACTCAGAATCACCAAACGGTATTCGCTGAAGGTCATTCAGGTTTACGCACCAACCTCGGCACATCCCGATGAGGAGGTGGAGGAAATGTATGAGGATATTTCCAGAGCCATACATTCCTCCAAAACCTACTACACGGTGTTGATGGGAGATTTCAACGCAAAACTGGGCACAAGAGAAAGCGGTGAGCTGAAGGTAGGGAAATTTGGAGTAGGGCAACGGAACCGAAGGGGCCAGCAGCTTTATGGAGAAAGAGGGACTCTTTATGATGAACTCTTTCTTCCAGAAGCGGCCCCACAGGAAGTGGACCTGGTCGAGCCCCGACGGTTCGACAAAAAATGAGATTGACTTCATTATGACGACCAGACGCCAATTGTTCAGTGATGTCTCAGTGATCGCAAGGGTGAAAACTGGCAGCGATCACCGAATGGTTAGAGGCACACTGAACCTAAACGTTAAGTTGGAGAGGTCTCGTCTAATGAAGTCAACGCTCCGTCCCCCTCGTGCTCTAATCCAGAATCCCGAAACCTTTCAGCTCGAGTTACGTAACCGCTTCCAGTGCCTAGAAGATTGCAATGCTGTGGACGATATGAACGACAAGCTCGTGGAAACTGTCCATGCGGTCGGAGCTAAGTTCTGTAAGACCCGCCGCAGAAGAACACAAAAACTCTCCGATCACACTCTTAATCTCATGGCTGTTAGACGGGAGATGAGGCTGCAATCGTCAACAGATTTGACAGCATACAGGCAACTGAACAGACAGATCTCCAAATGCATACGGCGAGACTTACGCAACTTTAATACTTCTCGTATTAAAGAAGCGATCGAGCGGAACCAGGGCTCCAAAGTCTTTGCCAGAGATCTGTCTGCCAGAAAGAGCCAACTGTCAAGGCTGAAGACTGAGTGTGGCAACATCGTTTCCGGGACACCTGAGATTTTGAGTGAGATTGAGAGGTTCTATGGGCAGCTGTACACATCATCGTTGGAGCCACACGCAAGTGTGAGTAACCCGGACGTCAGTCTAAGCGAGATTAGAATGATATCCCGGACGTCAGTCTAAGCGAGATTAGAATGGCTCTCCAGCACCTTAAAAACGGCAGGGCCCCAGGCGGGGATGGAATTACAGTGGAGCTTCTGAAAGCGGGTGGAACACCGGTACTTGAAGTCCTTCAGAAGCTCTTCAATTCCGTCCTCCATGGTGGCACTACTCCAGAGGCGTGGAGCAGAAGTGCGGTGGTCTTGTTCTTTAAGAAAGGCGACAACGCTCTCTTAAAGAACTACAGACCGATTTCCCTTCTGAGCCGCGTCTACGTGCTGTTTTCGAGAGTCATTACGAATCGTCTCGCACGCAGACTCGACGACTTCTAGCCTCCCGAACAAGCCGGTTTCCGAAAAGGCTTCAGTACCATAGACCACATACATACCCTGCGGCAGATTGTACAGAAGACTGAAGAGTACAATCTGCCACTTTGCCTGACGTATGTGGACTATGAGAAAGCCTTTGATTCCGTCGAAATTTGGGCGGTGCTACAGTCCCTTCAGCGGTGCCAAGTTGACTGTCGGTATATCGAAGTGCTGAAGTGTTTGTACAGTAGGGCTACGATGGCTATCCGAGTACAGAACCAGATCTCGAAACCTATCCAACTGCAGAGAGGTGTAAGACAGGGTGACGTTATATCCCCGAAACTCTTCACCGCTGCATTGGAAGACGTTTTCAAGCTACTGGACTGGAAAGGATACGGTATTGACATCAATGGCGAGTACATCACTCACCTTCGATTTGCCGACGATATAGTCCTTATGGCAGAATCGCTGGAGGACTTAAGCACTATGCTCAATGACCTCAATAGTGCCTCCCAACGGATAGGTCTTAAGATGAACATGGACAAAACAAAGATCATGTTCAATGTCCATGTCACACCTATGCCGGTAGTTGTTGGGAGCACTATGCTCGAAGTTGTTGACGAATACGTTTACCTGGGACAAATAGTCCGACTAGGTAAGTCCAACTTCGACCGAGAGGTCAATCGACGGATTCAACTCGGCTGGGCAGCGTTCGGGAAATTACGGCATATCTTTTCGTCAGGTATACCTCAATCCCTAAAAACTAGATTGTACAACCAGTGCGTGTTGCCAGTGATGACTTACGGATCTGAGACGTGGTCCTTCACTGCTGGCCGTATGAGGACGCTTAAGGTCGCTCAGCGAGCTATGGAGAGGGCTATGCTCGGAGTTTGTCTGCGTGATAGACTCAGAAATGAGGATATCCGCAGTAAAACCAGAGTGACCGACATAGCCCAACGGATTAGTAAGCTGAAGTGGCAATGGGCCGGCCATATAGCTCGAAGAACCGATAACCGATGGGGGAAGAAAGGTTCTCGAGTGGCAGCCTCGTACCGGTAGGCGTAGTGTAGGGCGACCCCCACTAGATGGAGTGACGACCTGGTAAGACATGCAGGAAGTCGATGGATGCAGGTGGCTCAGGACCGTGCTTTGTGGCATTACTTGGGGGAGGCCTATGTTCAGCAGTGGACTTGTGAAGGGCTGTAATGATGATAATGATGATGATGAAAATGTATATATAATTAATAAAATTTAATATGGGCTAGATTCAAGAGATTTTATAATAAGCTGCGAGTAAATGTACACGTCAACGTGGTATTAAGTGAACATTGAATAAAGCAGAACACCGTCACCCACCAGACTTATTGCGTCATAGATTAAGTAATGTTGCTATGATTTCGGCAATATTTATTAAATGCTGCAGTAGAGGATTTCTGATTCGAGAATTTCTGCAAAATTTAGAACGGTGTGCCATGCCACTTTACTAATTGGTTCTATTTTAAAAATTTGCATTTTATAGATTAGCGTTTAGAACTTTTTGTACACATTTCTTAATATTTTCATTCAGTCCCTTATCAAATATTCAGCTTAACAAAATATATATTTTTCTTTTAATAACTAGAAAGATATAACTGCTCGGTAAGTTAACGATTTAATATTAATTTCCGTAATAAATCAATTTAATATAGTTGGGGTCGGTTACAGTGGTATTCCATAATATTTATATAATATTAACTTTAATATTTGTGGCTCTAAGACGTAGAAAATTTTTGGTATAAAGCCTTTTTTTGTACAATTAATTCATCAAAAATTTGATACAAAGTCGAATGAGAACAAATTTGAATGTCAGTAAACCATTAAAATCGTTTTTAACAAAAGTTAATTCGCTTTCGAAGGCAACATTTGTACTTAAATTAAGGAATCAAAGTTACACCCAACTTAAATACGTATTTAGGTCAGCCGGGTCGAAAATAACGAATAGAGAAGCGTTAAATAATTAGGCTAGAACAAAGATTTTTGTTCTAAGCCTAAGTTCTCTATTCGTTATTTTCGACCCGGCTGACCTAAATACGTATAAAGTTTCATATAATATATATTTTAAGAAATGATACTCTTGGTCTTAGACACGACATATGTTAAATTAATTAACATTTAAGTTCTCCTTGAAACAAGGGATTATGAAAATGGTCGCAAAATTTTCCAAATGATAAACGCGTGCTTTTATTGCGACTATGTTTCAAATAGTGAGTGTACAGAACCTAATATGTTTTTATTGGTAATGAAACATACCATCCTAGTCTATAGTGTTAACAGCGTATCTGCATTCTGAAACTTAATCAATAACAGAGTTAGTAGGTGTCTATTCTAGAGTATCCTCTTATAAAAAGGTTGAGTGTATGTAAAATTAAATAGAATAGTTGCTATTATATATAAACAAGATGTTAACCGTGCAGTGGCAGTGTAAAAATATCCACTACCACATATTCTCCCTTGGTTGTCGTAAGAGGCAACAAAGGCTAACATACCAGGATTTGGGTCGCAAAGTGTTTTCAATAACAAATTGAAAATGAAAATAAACTGTGGCTATCAACCTAAGCTAAGGAGAGGTATATATATGATCAGCCTAAAATATTGACTTTAAAATCACGTCTCCAATAATAATGTTTTTACATTTGTCTTTTTTAATAAACTTGCAAAACCGTCTTGCAAAACTTTTCAGGCATTATATTTTTAAAAGGCCAATAAAAGAGTGTCAGAAGTTTAAACTTAGATATTTCTATTTCACATGTTTCCAATACAAGTTCTAATCATTTACTAGACACATCTTCCCTTTCTTTAAAAATAATGTCTTTTTTAAATATATATATATATATATATATATATATATATATATATATATATATATATATATATATATATATATATATATATATATATACCCCTTCACAACTAGATCTACAACAAAACGATTGCGAGCTTATAACGATGAAGATACATTTCTGAAGTTGTGGTTCATGTTTCTGATATGCAGATTGCATGTATATTTCTTTTTTCTTCTGTTGTATTTTTTAATAAGTGTCGTTTAAAATTTATGCTTCTTATATCTTGGTATAATACATCGAAGTTAGTGATGAACATTAATATTATTTATGTTCAATAATTAGCCGCGTGTACTTGTCGATGGTTTAGGGTTTTTTACATCATTTGAATATTGTTTGATTTTCGTGTTTATTTCGTTGACACATAGGCCGTGCTTTTGTATTATTTGGGGATTTGTGTTTGATATGTGGTCTGTCGTAAATTCTTTTCCGTTTATAAATAGTTTTTTTATTGACAATGTTTGCCTTTTGACCACTCTGACATGTTTTATTTAAAATAGCGATCTTTTCTTTTTTTTAGTGAATTCTGATAAGTTACTAATTCTAGTCTTGCACCTCTGAAATAATGTTAGTGCTGAAGCATGTAATTAGTTATATTTTTGCTTAATAGTTCTATTATTATCGGTCTGGGTCAAGCGTATGCAGTAAATAAGCTTAGTAAATAGTTTTGTTGCATATAATATAAGTATAAATAAAATAATAATAAGAATAAACGTTTTCGCAGAAAAAATCGGTCGTACGTCTCAACGTTTTAATCGGGAAAAAAGGAACAAACAAATTTATTAAGGAACAGACCAACTTCAAGCACGAAGCACCAATATTCAAGAAGAAGCATGGGGAAAACTGCAGCACTGTGAGTAGAGTTTCTTCACCAATCTGCATTTTCCTAACCTTCTTATTTTTTGTGTGTTTATATTCTAGTTTTTTGTGGGATTAATTACGCCTAATTACTAGATAAATTCACACTTAGTTAATTATTCTAATTAGTTAAGTAATTTAGGATTTTAAATTACTTCATTTAATTTCCTTATAAATTCACTTAATAATAACCAAAGAGTATTTTTTAATTGGTAGTGTATTCTGTAACAAAAAAGAAAGAAAAATGGAAAATTTAGTGAGAGTTCCTATGGAAATGGTTAAAATTATCCCTAATTTCGATGGTGATACTAGACTTTTACAACTCTTTATAAAAATTGCAAGTACATACTCCATTCATTCCAAGGAAGCCAGTAACAAAACGAATATTAATTCCATGTTATTACAAGTAGTTTATCCGGGGAAGCTGCAAACCTAGTTGGAGAACGGGATCATATTAATAATTGGGGCGAATTAAAAACATTACTTAGCCAACATTTTGGTGACCCGAGATCCGAGGAATGATTGGCTTTGGAACTCGAATCCTTAAAATTAAACCGTAATGAAAATTACCAGGAATTTTGTAACAGGATACAATATTTGAGAAGTGTCTTATTTTCTAAGGTTAGCGAAACGATTGACGATCCGAACTTATATCTAGCGAAACAATCTATTTATAATTATAGTTCACTAAATGCGTTTCTTTATAATTTACCGGCATATTTAGTTAGACTTGTGAGATTACGGAACGTGACTACTCTAGAAGACGCCTTGAAAATTGTCTTAGAAGAACAAAAATTTCAGTCCGTTTATGAAAGTAAAAATTCACGGTCTAATCGAACAAACTGTAGGCCGAGTCCTAACAATAATCACACTTATTCACCTAGAAACGTCCCCCATACGGAGCAATCTAGTTCAAATACATTTAATAATCAGAACAATTTGTCACCCTACGTTAATAATAACCGCTCTTTTAACTCGTCAAATAATTCATTCCAATTTAGGCAAAATGACAACCGTAACAATAACCATCGCAATAATTATCAACAGTCAGTCCTATTTGAGTTCTCTAACGAGAAAATCCTCGAGGACCTTAAGTCCCAAGGTTTCCCCATAGAAGCAGTGCACAAAATGCACAACAGAACGGGCAAGAGATACAACCTTGCCCTAGTAATCCTATCGAACGTGCCGGAGGCTAAAGCCATCTTCCGGCAGGTACGCACAGTGTGTGGCCTGTCGAGGGTGAAGGTAGAGCCCCCACATAGGCCCGGTTTCCCGGCGCAGTGCCACCGCTGCCAAATTTATGGTCACGCGGCGGCCAACTGCTCCGCCCTACCCAGGTGCGTCAAGTGCCTCGATCCACATAACACGAAAGAGTGTCCCCGGCCCAAAGACGCCGAATCCCCGCCCGCCTGTGTCCTGTGCAACCAGACAGGACACCCGACTAACTACAGGGGTTGCCCACGCGCACCTCAACCTCGCGCCAGTAGGCAAGATCCACCGCCGTTGAATGACCGCTCATTCCCGGCCCTCCAACAATGGCCCCGTCAGGGCCTTTCTCAGCCCATCCAGGGCTTCTCTCGACCCTCTCAGGGACCCCTAGGCCCCCTCAGGGCATAATTCGGCCCCCTCCGGGCTTCTCCAAGCCAATGCAGCCTCCAGTCTTTCCCTGGGGGCCCAAAAAGGCAGACCCACCGCGGACAACCTCGTACGCACATGAGGCAGAGCCTTAGGAATATCGATGTTAGGGAAATAACCGTAGTAGCACGCAAACTGCGTGCGGCGAAGTCCCCCAAGAACGCCTTCTCGTTCTTGCAGAACACAATAACCTTCTGCTAGCGTTGTAAGTTAAGTTAACTTAATTAACTTAACTTCAATGACTAAGCAAATCGCTTTACCTAAATCTCACGGTCGTATCAAACCTAAGGGTTTATCGCTTGTAATATTTAATATTCGCGGCTTGCGAAATAACCTCCCAGCCAGAGCTTAAGCTCTTTCTTCGGAATCGTGAAGTCGATTTCCTCCTCCTACAGGAAACTAATCTCAAAGGTAAGGACACTAGAGGCCTTTCTATTAAAAACTTCTCTCTTCTTCGTAACGACAGACCCGACCGCCGAGGCGGCGGAACGGCCATCTATTACAAGAAGACACTTCATTGCTCGCCCATTTCTACTCCGCAGCTTACCAACATGGAAGCCACGGTATGCAGGCTAGCTATGACTGGACATCAGTCCATCCTCATAGCCTCCTGTTACATCCCTTCAGGAACCTATCCCCTCAAAAAGATTTTGAGGCCATTTTATCTTTAGGCAATTCAGTCATTATGTTTGGAGATTTTAACTCCAAGCATACTGAATGGACATTACGCACTACGTCCTCTAGTGGCAAGATACTGCTCGATATCATGCAGTCTCTTGATATTACCGTCCATAGTCCTCTCGGTGTTACTCACTTTCCCGATAACACCGATCACGCCCCCGATGTGTTAGATTTTGCGTTACTCCAAGGAGTTTCTCTCAACCTCAGAGCAATCGAGACACTAGACGATCTAGGATCAGATCACCGACCGGTCTCCCTCATTCTTGGCCATCAGCCACCTCCCCCAACACACACGAAAACCTTCACTAACTGGAAGGGGATTCAAGGAGTCCCTAGCTAAAGCTTTGGACTCACAGGACTCTACCATCTCCCTACCGTCGGACTTAGATAGTCCCGAATAAATCGACACCGCGGTCGATTCGCTCTCCACCCTTATTAAATTTTCCCTTAAGGAGAACGAAAGGGTCGTCCCGGTTGCTAACAATAGTGGGCTTCCCCTACATATTAGCAACCTATTAAAAGCCAAAAAAGCTGCTTTCCGGAGAGCAGCAAAATATTCCACCCCCGAATATAGGCGCGCGGCCAATCGTCTTCAACGAGAACTCCGCTTCCGCCTCTCTGAATTTCGAGACCTCGAAAAGAGTAAGCTCATGGAGAATATCTCTCCATCTCACACAGCGTACTATCAGATGGCTAGAGCCCTCCGCATAGACGCTATCACCCACACTCCCCCTCTCTCTCGTCCCGACGGCACGGTTGCCTTCGAGGACGAGGAAAAGGCTGAGTGCTTTGCAGATAGCATTGCCGCTCAATGCTCTCCTAGTTCTCAACCCGTCGACCCCTCTCACGTCCAGGCAGTGGAGGATGAGGTCCGCCGCCGGAACTCACCCCCTACGGCCTCCGAACCTATCTCTGTGTCCAATGATGAGATTTCATCCCTCATCAAAGGACTTAAGTCCAAAAAGGCTCCGGGCGCGGATGGCATCTCCAACCAAGCCCTAAAACACTTTCCTCAGGAGGTGTTAACCTTTTTATCTATTATCTTCAACGCCTGCTTCAACCTCAGTTATTTCCCCCACTACGTGGAAAGAGGCTACTGTGATTGGAATTCCCAAGCCAGGCAAGCCTCTCAACCTCCCCTCCAGCCATCGCCCCATTAGCCTCCTCAAGGCAATGGGCAAGCTCTTCGAAAGAGTCATCCAAACGCGTATGAGGCGCTATCTGTTTCCCACAGACGGCGACCCTCTTATCATTCCCCATCAATTCGGTTTCCGAGCCAAACACTCATGTCCCCAACAAGTTCACCGCATTATGGAATATATCCTCAGCGGTTTCTATCCTCGTCGTCATAAGACCATCGCGGTCTTTTTCGATATAGCTAAAGCTTTCGATAGAGTCTGGCACACAGGCCTCATCTACAAGCTCTACAAAATAGGTCTCCCCGATCGTCTAGTTCGTCTCGTGGCCTCCTATTTAAAACATCGTACCTTTCGTTTTAGACACGAAGGCACGCTTTATTCACAGCGAACTATTAAGGCTGGTGTCCCTCAGGGCTCAGTACTTGCTCCTCTGCTGTACATCCTGTTCACCAACGACATTTCCATCCCGTCGAAAGGTGTTCAACTCTCCCTCTTCGCAGACGACACTGCCATCTACTGCAAAGGTGTCTCACTACCCTTCATACGCTTCATACGCTTCATAGCTTGAAATCGATGTGAACCCGGAGAAGAGCTCCGCCGTTCACTTTGATTATAAACGACGCCGTCTCAAAAACACTCCACCAATACGTATGCTAGGGACCCCTGTCCCCTGGCATACGTCCGCCAAATATTTAGGTGTCACTCTAGACACAGGGCTCACTTTCAAGCCCCACGTCAAAAGAGTAACCCGTCACGCACGATTTTATCTGAGTAGGCTCAACAGTATTTTGGGCTGACACAGTAAAATGTCCCTTCGAAACAAGCGTACCCTTTACAAGGTCTGTATACGACCAGTCATGTCCTACGCGGGCCCCGTCTTTGCCCACGCAAACCCTAATATTTTAAATGAACTCCAAATAGTTCAGAACCTCTTCTGTCGTCGAGCTGCGAACGCACCTTGGTACGTCCGTAATGCCGACCTTCATCGGGACTTAGAGCTCCCAACAATTCAACAATTTTTTAAAAAAACTCTCTGAGAACTTCTTCAAAGCCTCAGAGTCGCACCCAAACCATTTAATTCGTGAGGCAGCTTCTTATGAAGCCCCACCCCCCCTCTCGCTATCGTGTCCGCAGGCCGAGAAACTCTCTCTCGGACCCGTATAATAAACTGTCAAACGACCTGAACTGTCTCCTGGCGGCTCAGGCCAACTCTAATTAAATTAAATTATTGTAATAACTAACATTAATTTGCCTTCATAGGCACTCCCTCAGCGGCACTTAGCCGCCTGCGCCCTCTTTTCCCAAAAGAGGGTCGCTCATGATAAGGCACAATACAGCTTGATCAGCCGGCTGCCTGTCCCCAAAGGCGGTTTTTAGAGGGTATCACTTAGGGTCCCCGATAGGACAGTGAGCCCCTCATAACCACGATAGACCGGCTATCGTGGTATGCGTAATGCATTTTCCGCCTCCCTACGTATAGGGTAGCCCTTTAATTGCTTCGGGCGCAAAAAAATGGTTACTGTAGCCTATACACATCTACATCTTTCGTCGATTACGAAACAAAATACAGATGCGTTGTTACCCGTGAGGACTAAGATGGAATGCCTCGTTTCCAGTAAAAAGGTTCTCCGGTTCTCTACACTCACCATACGAAATATAGCAGCATTAAACTACTATTTTACGCTGAAATTCTGTGATAGCGTGGTCCTTCCCCGATCTAGCCGACCCATTCGTGCTACACCTGTACTTCTAATATAACTGCAGCATGGCTCTACCACGTATACAAAGTACGTTATAATAAATTCTGAGAGTGACCCCTGAGGTTCCACATAATGTTAATTTCAGATTGACATTATCTACCAATTCAGACGGCAAGTTATTGATAAGCTGAGGTATTAAGTAGCTACATAGCTAAATGTTCGCTCCCCGAACGCATTGCTAGTACGCGGCTCGCTGAGACGGTTCTTGGAAATTGCTCGAGTGTGTACAGAATGCTCTATCGAGATTCTTAGCGATTCATCAAAAAATTGTTCTTTTAATAAAATATTTTGTAATTGTATATGTATTGGTAAAATTTTACTATGTTTGAAGAGACCACTGACGTCATCCCGAATTTATTTGTTATTTTATTTGGAACACTAATCTTAAGTATTCTTAATTGTAAATTATGAATTTGGTCAAGATATGTGTTGTAAGTTCGGCCATAGCTACCTAGTCCGTATTGAATGTGCGACTCCGCAAGTGCATTAAGTAACATTAACTTTATTTTTAATAGAATGCAATTATTGAGGATAGTGATATTTGCTAGAAATTGTTTTAGTTTAGTACATATACCTTCAATATGTTGGCTCCAATTTAATTTACTGTCATTTATTATTATTATCATATGTTATTTCTCTTTTTTTCAATTTAATAGATGAACTAAATATTCTAATAATATAGGAATCAGTTAATCATCATTACAGCCCTTCACAAGTCCAGTGCTGAACATAGGCCTCCCCCAAGGTATGCCACAAAACACGGTCCTGAGCCACCTGCATCCATCGACTTCCTGCAGGTCTTACCAGGTCGTCATTCCATCTAGTGGGGGTCGCCCTACACTTCGCCAACCAGTACGAGGTGTAGTGTAGGGCGAGGAATCAGTTACTAAAAATTAAAGATAAAATAAATAAGATATTATTAGTGAAAATTGCATTTTTTTAAAGGATAGGGTGACAAACGAGCAACAGTCCATCTGATGGTAAGTAGTTGCTGCGGCCCATAGACATCTACATCTATCCTCGATTACGAATCAAAATGCAGATGCGTTGTCACCCGTGAGGACTAAGATGGAATGCCTCGTTTCCAGTAAAAAGGGTCTCCGGTGTCTACACTCACCATAATAAACACAGCAGCGTTAAGCAACTATTTCACGCTGGTATTCTGTGAGAGCGTGGTCCCTCCCCGGTCGAGCCGACCCATTCGTGCCACAACTATACTACAATATAACTGCAGCATGGATCTACCACGTATAACGTGCATTTAGCATTGTTAGTGAAAATTGCTTATATCCGCAAACTGGAATGAAAAAAATAAAGATTGTCTATACTAGTCATGACTCCTCAGGAGATATGTGAAGTCTGCTACCACGCATTGTCTTAGCGCGGTGGACATTTTCTTGCCCTAAACCCCCACCAGAAATGAGAAGAGGCTTATGCTAAGTAGTGGAACGAGTAAACACTGTAACTTTACTTTTACTGGTTCTAAAACCAATATGTTAGTTACTATGCAACTCTATCTTGCATCCTTACCACATTATACAAACCAATAACACCGAATTGTAAGCTTTGGCGTTGTACGAGTATGTGATGGACCCAATTTTGATAATTGACGAAAGTTCTATTCCCCTAAAACCTAACATAAAACACTGGTGAGAACTTATTTTGATGTATAGATTAGTGCTTATGACATTTATTAAGAACTAAGGTGAGATATTAACCTTATTTTGTTGTTGATATAATACGTTTTATTTATAATTATACCAACCTAAGTCTTACTTGAATTCAAAATTTAAGCTGTAAGAGTAAGAAAGTCTCTTGTGTTATTTATTGATCAGTAAACGCGTTTAGTATATAAAAAGATATTCGGTCTCCTTTGAATTCTGCTATGATGATTTTTCAAGGTCGAATATAAAAGAAAACTCCGAAAGTTTATGAAAGTCAAATACTCTGCATTTTTACTCTCTAGAGGACGAATAAGCGTAGGTGTAGCTTGGACTGTTTTTTTTTTTTTTTTGAAAAACACCTCGTTAAAATAATAAGAGTATATTAACCATTTTAAATATAAATTATCTTTCTATGGCTTAGGCAAATTTAAATAATTGCTTAAATTCATTCATAATGTGTTATATATCCAAAATACAGTTTTTGTAAACCAGCCATCGCAAATTATATATTAGCAAATAGCTTTTGTACATCGAAAAATTGTCTTATGTTGTAGAAAAATATTCCGGTTGCTTTTTAATTAAACCCTCAATTTTTAATTAATTTATCAACACGATGGTAGAGGTCTGTTAATCCGTTAACCAATAATTGATCTTTAAAACAGGCATAAAGAATAGGGTTCTTACTACTAAAGTGATTATAAAGAGCTTTGAATAAAAAAATTTTATTATTAAATAGCATTTCATAATTTAAAAAGTTGTGGTGATTTATATATCTCAATAATATTAGTTTTGAGTCATAAACAAAGAGAGCACAAAAAGGAAACCAGCTTTAATATGCGAAAATCAATAACATAAACACATGTGACCCTGTAGTTAGTGTAATAATAATAACATCCTCCAGACCGAATTTCGGTAACCGCGGCCTGCCTCAACGGAGGCTAGCCATCAGCGCAGGACAGGATTATAGTGCGTAAGCGTATGCGCAAGCACAAGTGCACTCTCTATACCCTCACTCTCTAAACCCGATGGGACGGTGAACCAACACGACTGGAGAGAGATCAGGCGCAGGATCAATGGCTTTACGTGCTTTCCGAGGCACGGGGGTGAGACACCGTCAACTTCCTTACTCCGGGCAGCTACTGAGAATTTCTTGACATAAAAACTCAACAATTGATTTTTGGCCCAACCCGGGATTCGAACCCAGGACCTCACGATCAGCAGTCGCACTTCTACAACCATTAGACCAACGAGGCAGTCGTATGTATGTAATTTGTATACCCGAGAAATGAAACCCTAAATCAAATGAAAATTATCGTCACGTTGGCAGCGCTGTGGCTTAGTGGCATTTGCTTTCGATGCAGCTGGTTCGAACTTCGCACGTAGCAAAAGTTTGTGTGACCTAAAATAAATGTTTCGATTCAATATATTATATTATTCACCATTATATATTATATTCGTAGAATATATAAATTTAAACGAATATAAATTTAAGCTAGCGATCTGCCTCAGCTTCGCACGGGTAATATCTGCATTCTACAACAGTGCCACCTACGGGGTCCAACCATTCCTTTAACCTACGCGTAAGTGTAAGCAATAGTTTATAAAGTTTAACCGCAATCTAATGAGTGATATGGCAGCGCAAAAAATACGAACAAACAAACATTAATTCTTATATATTAGATCTATACATATAAATAAAATTGAAGCATCTGTCTGTAATATTGAAATAACCGGCTTCTATTAAGTTAATTTAAATGCTATTAAGACATGAACCACCATTTTTAAAAATGTTACCTGTTTGTCTGTCAGGGTTAATATTCGGAATGGATAAACCGATAATAATTAAACTTTACTTACAAGTAGAGTGCAATGCTAGGAGAGATATAGGCTACAACTTGAAGACGAGAGAAACTTTCATTTTGCAAAAAAGTTTAATTAATAAAAAAAGACGTGTGGCACTCGGGGACTGCCGCGGTAAAAGCTATTGCATAGCATTTTGTATCAACTTATGCAATTATAATTATTAATATAAGGACTACGTAAATATTCAGTACAGCAAGATTGGAAGAAAAATGACGTCTAAATATTTTTTCGTATTTAGTAAACGAATAACTAGTTGGTAAATTAATCATGATATATATCTTTTTTTTCGCCGGAGACTAAAATGATATTGCTTTTTTTCATAACTACAGATTCTGTGGATTTATTTCATTATTTTGAACAATATACGAAATTTAAGTGACTAAAATTAAATCTAATCTGAACCAGAATTATAAATACTGTATTATTCGTGCTAAACGAATCTAATAAATATCTGTTATTTTTGTCTCCTGCGAAAAAAACAGACTATAGGAATCTATCGAATACCTACATAAACAAATTATCACCTATAAATAAAATATTACAAAGCGGAATAACTAATAAGAGTGGCAACGTCGCACTATACAAAGGAATTGCGTAAGTGGCACAAGTGGCGGGCTCGAACTCATTGGTGGGCGCGGCCAAAAAGCACGTTGTCTCACCTGGCATCGTGCTACTCGTACTAAATTATTAGGCGCTGCGTTATCGCTTTATACTATACCTCTATGGCTCTATAAATACCTAATATAGATTGCTTATTTTATTATGTTTAGTTTTCCCCGGGTGGTCATGCAGCGATCACTCAAGAGTTCACGACGCCGAAGTATGAACTGGAACAGTCATCGCAGTTTATATCCGTACTAGCTGTTGCCAGCGGCTACAAACGCGTGAACTCGAAAATTATCCCACAGGAACGAAATACCTGAATAAACGGTATCAAATGTGTTATTCCAGACTAGGTATAACCTATCTCTAAGCTAAATATCATCCAGATCCCTTCAGCTGTTCTGGCATGATTGAGTAACATACATCTATCCATCCAAACTTTCGCATTTATAATATTTAGATAATAACTGTAATTAGTTCTGCCTACCTATAAATTGTTTTCAAAAATACTTACCTGTCTTCTTACTTTTTTTATATACATACAATATCACTAGATATAAACACATGTTTTTATCAAGACAAGTGACCCGTCAAGACTGTTTCCTTAGTACCGACGTACTTAGGCAGGTAGGTAGGCAGTTTACATTTTAGTGTCCACGACGCAGCGACAGTTTGTCAAATTTTGTTGTATAGTAGGTAATGGGTATTTAGGTAATAATAGTAGGTAGGTACCTATCCACCGAACCGTCAACGCCGCGCAAGTGATTCTCGTCCCACCTGTCCGCGCAGTAACTTTTTTTTACGACCGCGCGAGACTGTCGCAACAAAAACGATTACTACTAAAAAAACTAATATAGGTACCTACCTAACATTAAAATAAAAATATTCTCAAAAAGCTCAACGAATTCAGAATTTAATTTTGTTAAAAGAAAATTGGTCAAATAAAAAATAAAGGATGAAAATAAAGCATATGGGGATATAAAAATAAATCGTATTTATTTTTTATTTCGAGTTTTACAAGAAAAGTATAATATTTACTGGAGGCAATTATTTTATGATTATAATAGTACATGATATTCCCTTTAAAATGACACCAATATGAATAATATCTTATATCTATATCTACAAATAAATAAAATTGAAGTGTCTGTTTGTAATGTTAAAACAACAGCTTTTTATTAAATGCATGTGAAAGTACTAGTAACAAAAACACAATTTTTAAAATTTTTATCTGTCTGTCGGTCTGTCTGTCTGTCTGTTTGTTCCAGCTAATCTCCGAAACAGCTGGATCTATTTTGACGGGACTTTCACTGGCAGAAGGCTGATGATATAAGGAATAACTTGAACTACTTTTGTTTTGGAAAAAGAATTAGGGTTCCGCGCAAAAAAATTAAAACCCATGAAATCCATATTCCACGCGGGCGAGATCGCGGGGAACAACTAGTACTCAATATAGATAAATGTATACTTATTTTTATTTATTTATTATTTTGATAAATAAATAAAAATAAGTATTAATAATTTCTAGACACATCTCAACAGATATTTCGTTAACAAATTGCTATCAATACTGAAGCATTCTTTTATATTTAGCATCCATTTAACACAAAAAAACTGATAAGAATACTTTTTAAACAACATATAATCAATAAACGATAATCGCGTATAGTGAATTTCGAGGTAAATTATTATATGTAAACGTTTTTGAATCGTCGTAATGATACATATTTCCAAAAGAAAATATCTTCACAATTAATTTGATGTAAAATAACATTAGAAATAACGTATAAAAACGGAGAAATTATCAAATTTTTGATCGAGTTCCTAACCAGTACACAAACAAAAATGGCGAAATGTCATTTTCACATTTTTTTTTTCTATATAGTTATTTGTTACAGAGTACACAGATAAAATTCACTCTCATAGATGACAAATTTCAAACACCACAATCTCTAATTTTTTACTCTGCTATCTTCAGCGCTGTACACGAACGGAACGATGTCGTTGAGAGCCGTGGTTGCTCACATAGTTAGCGCTCGTTATAAGTATCACAGTACGGGAGCAACCCGGGTTCGATCCCCACTGGCACCAATGAAATTGTTGCGTGCTGATTTAGCTATCAGTTGGAAAGTCTGTTTTTCTGGGCCGTTTTGTTTTGTTACACTGACATCTCGCAAGTCACCTAGGGACCTAGGAGGTTGTCGGTTGCTTATTTTTTATTTTTCTTTAAAATTTTCGTCGGTAAAATAATATATTTATAAAAGTAAAAAAAAGTAAAGTTACAGCCTATATACGTCCCACTGCTAGGCAAAGGCCTCCTCTAATTTCTGAGAGGGTTTTAAGGCAAGGAAATGTCCGCCACGCTGCCTCAATGCGTGTTGACGAACTTCACATGTCTTCGAAATATATATTTTTTTAATTTCTCAGACATGCAGACCCGAGTTCGATCCCCGCCGGCACCAATGAAATTGTTAATTGCAATTGTGCTGATTTACCACGTGCTCGGCGGTGAAGAAAAACATATTGAGGAAACCTGCACGTCTGAGAATATAATTATAATCGAATGTAAATCAAATTGACATAGATAAGTACAGATAAAATTAGCGGAACATTAATAAAATTTTGAGATCGTTTTTTTTTTTCAAAATTTTATTTATATTCCGCTATTTCTGTCTGTGCTTACATCAATTTGATTTACATTCGATCTCTAAATTGTAATTTAATAATTGAAAAGAATTGAAAAGAAACGACGTTAGACAATGCACGGCCTTCAAGCCACACCTCCGTGCCCGTCGGAGTGGGGGAGCGTGAGGTTTTTTCGTTACGGCGGAATAAATTTCTGGATTCGGTCCCCACGCTCAAGGCCCGCGATATAAGCTATGCAATAGCTTAATAAAAGGTTTCCATTAATCTTAAGTCTGCATAACACCCACCACCTTTAAAGATCCTATCTAATAAAACAACGTGAATTTTACACAAGAGTAAGACATCTAAATAGCATTTATAACTTAAACACTGACTTCACGGGTACCGTACGGGTGGCGTATAAAATAAACCTTCTACACACATGGATGCAGTCATACTCTAGAACTATATTAGACATACTGCCCAACAAGTTACTTACGTTAAACAACTCACGGTACAAGCAATGGGACAGGCTACAGTAGAAGTGAAATATTACACTCATAACGGTGGTAGAGCCACGCGGCAGCTTTGCTGTTGCACGTATGGGCCGGCTCAAACCGGGGTGGTACCACGACCTCATAGAATACCGGCGTGAAATGGAAGCTCTGCTTCCGCGTTTCGTCTGGTGAGTGCAGGTGGCCGGAGGCCCAAATCCCCCCCCCCCCACAATCAACATGGTAGTGGAATTAAATGATGATAGACTACCATAGGAGGGTACCAGCACCCCTGGAGAATCCCTCGCTGAGCATCCACGACCATGTTTCTTCACTTCTGAGCGTGGGTGCTCAAGCTGCCCCGCGTATTCTGAGTGGGGGGGGGGCAAAATTCCGCTCAAGACTACAACTGCTCGGGGCAAACGGAGCAACAAGACCAAGGCGACCCCTGCCACGCTGTCCGTGAATTTATGCAATATCAGGGGACTTTACTGGAACACTCCTTTGTGCCTCGGACTGGAGTTTACGTTTACGTCAGAGAGGACATCTGTTCTCGCCGCCTCGGCAGACTTGAAGGTTCGGACCTGTCCATCCTTTGGCTGCGACGATCATCCGCGCCTCTACGGGTGCCTCCATAGGTCCCTTAGCGGTAATGCCGAAACAGACTGACTCTTCGACCACGTCCAAATGGCTACAGATTCGTTGCTACAGCAGATCCCCTCCGCAGATATCGTGACCCTCGGCGACTTTAACGCCCATCACGCCGAATGGCTTGACACAACTGGTTACTTCGCCTACGCGGATCCCAGATGTGGAGGATCATAGACCTTCCCTGTTAGACCTTCTGCTGACCTCTTACCCGGACGGATATCAGATTTCCGTTGACGCCCCTTTAGGCTCCTCGGACCATTGTCTTGACCAGAGTATGGTGCCACTCACGCTGAAATCGCAGTTGCACTCTACAGGCTGCCGCCTTGTTTGGCACTATAGGTCAGCCGATTGGGATGTGATACGGTCTTTCTTTGCATCCTATCCCCTTGGAGGCGGGTTTGCTTCTCGCCGGACGATCCCAACATTGTTGCGGATTCTGTCGCTGATGTGGTACTTCAGAGAATGGCACTTTTTACTCCTTCCTCTGTGGTGCCCATTGGAGGCAAATCTCAGCCATGGTTTGGTCGCTCTTGTAAAATAGCATCATGCTATAAGCAGGAGTGTTACCAAGCCTGAGCTGACGCATCAGCGTCCCGGGATGTAAACACCAGCGCTCTAAAAAAGAAGTATAATTCCGCCTTTAGGTCCTTCAGAAGAGTCATTGCCAAGGCAGTCAGAGTTCGCCTTCCTTCGAGAAACCGTGCATTCTGTTCTCTCGCCAAGGCTGTCCAAGGGAATTTCTGTAAGCCATCACTACCATCTCCGCACAGGGAAGACGACTCACTGGCCCATACCGTAAAGGAGAAAGCCGATCTTCTAGGCTCTTTCTTTGCGTCGACTCTCGATGACGGGGGGAGTACGCCGCCGACTATCTCGCGGTGTGAGTGCTCCATGCCGGAAGTGCAGTTCACACAGCTCTCGGTTCGCAAAGCACTCCTCTCCCTGAACATCCACAAGTCGATTGGGCCTGACGGAATCCCCCCCAATTGTGATGAGGACGTGTGCTCCAGAGTTGGCACCGGTTTTAACGCGTCTTTTCCGGTACTCCTACTCCCTAGGCGTAGTTCGAAAATCATAGAAGACGGCTTTCGTCCACCCGATCCCTAAAAAAGGCGACCGCTCAGACCCGTCCAACTACCGGCCTATTGCCATCACCTCCTTGTTCTCAAAAACAATGGAGTCCATTGTAAACTGCCAGCTCATGAGGTACCTTGAGCATCGCCAGCTGATTAGTGACCGCTAATACGGTTTTCGCTGTGGTCGGTTAGCTGGTGATCTTCTGGTCTACCTAACTCACAGATGGGCGGAAGCAGTAGAGTCCAAGGGGAGGCATTGGCTGTTAGTTTGGACATTGCGAAGGCCTTCGATCGGGTTTGGCACAAAGCGCTTCTTTCGAAGCTCCCTTCCTATGGGCTTCCCGAGAAATTGTGCGATTGAATCACCAGTTTTCTTGCAGATCGCAGCATCAAAGTCGTTGTAGACGGCAGCGTGCTATCGCCAACGCTGTTTCTTCTGCATATCAATGATATGTTGCACACCCGTAGCATTCATTGCTATGCAGATGACAGCACTGGTGATGCTCTTTACACCGGCCGAGCCAATATTTCTCAGGAAAATGTCTCCGAGTGCCGGGACAAAGTTGTGTCTGAAGTCGAGTCTTTGCTGAACAGAGTCTCGGATTGAGGGCGACTAATCTAGTCAACCCCTTTGTCGTATCTCCTCAGTTTCAAGGCACTCCTCTTGTTGCCTCAGCCAGTATCGGAATCCTCGGCGTCGACATATCGAGTGACGTTCAGTTTCATTGTCACTTGGAAGAGAAGGCCAAATTGGCCTCTAAAAAGCTTGGCGTGCTCAGCAGAGCGGGACAGTATTTCATGCCGGCACACCGCCTGCAACTTTGCAAGGCGTAGGTTCGGCCGCACATGGAATACTGTTCTCATCTCTGGGCTGGGACTCCCCAGTACCAGTTCCTTCCACTTGACCGCATCCAGCGCAGAGCGGCTTGAATTGTCGACGACCGAGTGATTTCCGATCGGCTTGATTCACTGGCACTGCGAAGAGATGTTGCATCTCTTTGCATTTTCTTTCGCATATACCATGGAGAGTGCTCTGAGGAATTGTTCGGATTAATCCCAGCTGCCAAATTTCGTGAACGCACTACGCGGCAAACATCCCAATACCATCCACACCATCTGAATGCTTGGCGGTCCACCACTGTACGTTTCAAAAGGAGTTTTCTTCCGCATACAACCTCTCTGTGGAATAGTTTACCACCGGCGATTTGACGGACCGATACGTACTGGGGACCTTCAAGAAAAGAGCTTACTCCTTTCGAAGCGTGTTTGCTTATTTTCAATTAAACTAACACGTTTTACCTTTTTTCATGAGAAAAGTTCATATTAAAATACATAACTTTACTATATATGTTAAACAATAAAGACGTATGTTATGGTTATTTTGGAGACAAAACGTAGTGTGGAATTTGGTTTAATATTCCGGTGAGGTTTTCTTGAGTTTTCTGCTAAAACTCTTGAAATTTTTACTATATCTTTATAACTGTAAATTATGCAGGTGTACCTTGGGATAATAAGTCATTGTGACTAAGCTCTTATTGAAGACTATAATGGATTGCCGAAGCTACCGAAATTCCCGTGGTCCCCACACTAGGCATGCCTGTATCGTGGGGTCCCAATTCACAGAGTCATACATGTAAATATTTCCCTCTAGCACTACAAAATTATTAAATTAAGGATAATTAAGTGATCTGATAAGAAAACAAAACAAAATAATTTAATGAAGGAAGATTGTGATAAATTATGTAAACAAAGCCTCTGTTAATTCTTATGACGTAAGTAATACTATATATTATGTATATTAATGATATATATGTTACTAATCAAGTAAAATAATACAAATATTCAGTACATGTACTAATCACAACATTATTGACATTACCTTTTAATAAATATAATAAGTACATATAAATATGTATATATTTAGATTACAATATTATGGTAAGAAAATTCTCTATCTCTTCGTATGTGAGTTTATGAAGCAATTTGAAAGTTTGCACCTTTGCCTTTGTCTTTATCACTGATTTGAAATGAATATAACAACACTTAGTAGCAGTATTGTAAATTAAAACTAATAGATAAAAACTTTGAGCAAATTTAATTATT
This sequence comes from Parnassius apollo, assembly GCA_907164705.1. Taxonomy (NCBI): domain Eukaryota; kingdom Metazoa; phylum Arthropoda; class Insecta; order Lepidoptera; family Papilionidae; genus Parnassius; species Parnassius apollo. Next base: position 35,072 of record CAJQZP010001628.1, on the reverse strand, counting down.
TAGTTATTAACTTAGCTCAACGTAGCTCAAGTAAGTTTACTTAGTGCGAGTGACAGGGACTGAAATTCGTAAACGACAACTTGTAGTCATTTTACTGTATTCCATAGACAAGATAACTGTTTTGTTTACAGCTAGAATACACATGCTAATGAAGAGCTTTTGCATACTTAAAATTTGCCTTACTTTATAAAGTTGTACAGTGGGAAGCCCAAGGCGCTTAACATAGTTTTAAGTATGCTGGGCATGCTCCAACTGTATCATATAAGTCTTCGCTGCTCCACCCCAGCAGCGAATGCAGTAGGTAGGAGCAGAGAACACAATTTATAACGTGTCCATTGGAGAAGCTTATTCAAGTTGTCTCATAATATGTATTATTTTCCTTACCCTGCCCGAGAGAAAATCAATATGTTTTTGGATGTTCAGGTTTTGGTCGATCATGATCTCGAGGTGTTATGTTCCAGTTATTTCAACACAACTGCAAGAACAGGAAGTGCTCGGTGGATTTTCACATGAATGTTATTAAAATATGGAGAGCGGATGCTGTAGATTAGCTTTTTTCTGTTAATGGTAAGGAGGGTATTATTTAGCCAATCCGATAACTTAGCCATACCATTTTTTTGCGTTTATGTCCGCTTCTTCCCAGTCGTTGTCTCGAAAAAGTACGACAGTATCATTCCCAAAACAAATCATCATTTAGAATTGACTACTTATACGGTTTGCGACTCCCACACACTGGCTCCGTCCAATCAAATAACTTTAAAACTATTCGAGAGGTAGCCCTGTAATTCCTTTGATTTCCCATTTGTATACAATAATTGGAACAGAGACAGTGCCAAAGACCTTTGCCAAATTAATAGACATTCCAATACAGCTAGTAGACCTGTCAAGGTTTAAAACCATAAAGGACGTTAATATAGATACATCATCGTTTGTGGATCTACTATGACAGAAACTGTACTGATTTGCTGAGATTAGCCTATCCTTGACGAAGCTTACCAACCTGTTTCCTATTCCAATATCTTAAAGACGACTCCTAACAGGGATATTGGTTGGTAATTGTCTGGAGAATTTTTAGCTCTCTTTTAAAAATTGGTCATACCAAGGTCGCTTTACAAATTTTCTGTAAGATTTCTAATGCAATGCTCATATTATAAATGTTTGTTGGTGGTTCAATTATTGAACTTCTAGTTTATTTAACAATATAAATATTTATACCTTCAATTCCAGGAGCTTTATCATTTTGTAGAGTAATTACCATAGTTTCGATTCCTCTGGTGTCTATCGGTTCCAAGAAGAATTAATTAATTGGAGAATTCAACTAGCGTGTTTTCATTTTTTTTAATTATCATAGTTTCGACTTCTCTGGTGTCTGTTAGTTCCAAAAAGAAAGAATTAATTGAAATATTCAGTGAATGTATAATGAAGGATAGTGTTTTTTCATCTTTTTTTGTTATTTATGGTGTTAGGAATTAATGTCAAAATTATTTAAAATTAAAGAATATTGCTTGATAACAAACTTTTTTTGCTATTATAAATTCTGGAAGTGAATTGTTAAAAATAATAAATGTGTGAGGACGGATGTTTAACTTACTCTCTTGCTTACGCAATTAATCATTATTAGGAATAAGACAACGTACTGCAGTACACATTCAGTATAGAACAAATTCGGTTTGATCAACCGTAATATGTCCCCGCTACAATCACATACTATTGTAACGTGAAGGACATAATTACAGGGTAACACATAAGTGTGTAAACCAACAACAACACGATTTTCTATGACCACACTAGTAGAATAGCCCAGCGGGCATAGTAATAACAGTGAGACTTGAATCACCGACTGATCCCTCTTAGTCGCATGCACGATGATTTATAGCGCTAGTGTGAGTTGTAAATTATATTTCTACCTTCATTTGTTCGTATTTCCTTTTATTTTTTACCCTCATTCCCAATACGGCATCTCCTGACAGGAGACCGTCCTCGGGCTCTTTAGATTTAAATACCCGTCTTCATCAATGGCATGGAGCAAGCACATACCTGATGAAAAAAAAAACGTTACTGACTTAATGTCTTATGGCTTAACGTTACTTTCCCACCACGACCCTTTCTGACCAAGAAATAAAAACTAAGCTTTTTTACAGAATCTAAACTAAGATCAGATTTTAGTATACAACGCTTCCTACTAGAGCTAAAACGTGTCAGAGATGACACATTTTTTCTCCGAGGAACACTGCGCATACAGTAAAGATTGCACTATACACTGAAGAGGTAGACCACCTAGCCAAACGCACGGGGGTTCTGCTGCGTTCACGCCAGCGAGCCGCACCAGAACCAGCTATCCGTAGCGCTGCACTTGCACCAGCAATCCGTACATGGCTTGCGCACGTGGCTCTTAAAACAACACAGCACTCGTGAAGAACGCTGCACACGTATCCGGTGTCCATTCTCCGGAAGCTACTGTAGCTACAGACACGGCGGAACTTGGTTCGCCGGCTTCGCTTGCGTATGATTCGTCTGCCCTTGAAACGTCAACAGGAGCAGCAGGAGCATCTGAGGGTTCACAGGCATCGTCGGAGTGGTCGTCATCGTGATCTGTGTGAGTAACAAGTTGTTAGTTATCAAGACAACATACACCGTTAGCTATTCTTTTATCCACCCCGCATACGAGGTCCTCAAACAGAAATGAAGAATAAGAAATGTATAAATTCTATATGTATACATTATGATATACTACAGTCATAGTATAAATTTAGCGTGGCTCTACCACATATTAAGAGGTTGTTCGGTTCTCTGCAGTCACTTTACGAAACACTAACGTTATTTTAGGCCGGTATCTATTCTGAGAGATCGTGGTCCATCCCCAGTCGAGCCGACCCATTTAATTCACTATCTACTGTATTGTTACTTTGTTTATTATTATATTCAGTAATTCAAAAAATATATTAATATAAAAATATAATATCGTCGCAGATATATTTACTCGATAAACAAAACCACTGACGTCAAAAGGAAGCCAACCGCGATTCCAATCAGAGTTACACAATGGAACCAAATGAACAACAAATAATCATGAACAAATACGAAATATACTTGAGTATATAAGTAAACGTACCAAAGAAAACGGAAAAAAGAATATTAATAAGACGTATTTTTATGTGGAAATCTAGTGTAAGCGTAAGGGACTACGTTACGCAGTCGCGTGGGTGTCGCAAGAGGTGACAGTAAGAAAACTTTAAAAGGAAATAGTCAGCAGCCTCCTAATAATCACGCACGCGCTTTGAAAGTTTAATTCAGGGTTAGGTAGGTCCTAATTTTTAATTTATTTGCAAAATTATTCCATGTAACATTATTCTTCTATTCTCACCTCAATGCTTATATGAAAATTCGACACCACTACATACAAGTTAAATTTATCAGTTCCCATAAAAATAGACTACTGACTATACTGACGTTATCTCCATGAGAACTATGTGTCTGTCACGGTTACATTTATGTATTGAACTTCATGATGACACCAATAATCACTAAAGATTCCATTGAAAGTATATGACTGTGGTTACAGAATAAGCTTGTTATTATAGTTAATAATTTATACAAGATTTTTGTCAGAATATCAAGCAACGTGCATACCTCAAGGTGATATCAGTCACTGTTAAAGAATTCTATAGAAAGGCGACAGTACTCGTTACGGTATTAGTAGTAAGTATTTATTGATTGGTTATAATTGGTTATTGATAGATTTACGTTGTCGTCCCCCCCCCCCGTGACCATGGTTGCTGTAAAGCACCCGAAACGTCGGGAATTAAAAATAAGTAAAAGTAGTGAAATAGACGCGATAAAATCCGTAAATTTAGTTTTATTCAATACGTTGTCGTGTTAACTCTTAAACGTGGAAATTACCGTGAAGTAATGGCGTTATAGAACCCACTTAACTCGTGCGTGTTGTTAATGGCGACCGACTTTATTAACTTTTTTTATAATTAAAGTTTTTTCTTTCTTTCCGTTGTAACGCTGCCCCCCCTCTTAGAAGATATTAAATAAGGTTAGTTATTTATTAGTTTCCCCCTTTTTAAATAAAATTACGTTAATGTGACCAGGATAAATAAAATATGTTTGATCTTACCAAATGATCTAAAGGTTTAGAAATAATTTGTAATATTTTTTGTAATATTTTTGGTGTAATCGTCTTAGTTAGGACCCTTATTTGCGTTGTGTTTGTTTAGTAACTTACCACCAAATGCATGATCAACACGGCTACTAGCCGCAGAGCGTGTCGTGAGTCTACCGCTCACCTCAAGGGAATGGGGTCCCACGTTGTGCGGCTTTCGGCCACAGCCTTGAGAGTCTCCTCAGATCCTCCCTCATGCTACCACCTGCATGAGATCGATACATGCTTAACCAATCAATACAATGGCAGATATAGCCAAAAGGCAGTTATAGGATGTTAGTAATAATTTGCCATCAGAAAGGGTTTGTGTAACTGACGTTGAGTATATGCATTATTACGATTATGTTTGTCTCACCCACCAACGAGTTGCCTTCAATCATTCAGAGGTGGGAAAGTTACAGATTTATTATTATATTGTTATATAAAACGTCATGGAGGTCAGACAGTCTGCAGCCCCGTAATGAAGGGACCCGACTTGGGCAAAGCTACTTAGATGTGAGTCAAACCAAGACGCAGAGAGCGCCATTGAGAATAGCGTCCCACCAAACAACCATCGCAGAGACGCAATGCTGTAAAACGTAACAAACATCAGTACGACTATCGTCAGGCTAACACCGTCCCAAGGTCCCCCATACATCTCAGCAGATATCACCACCCACATACCTCCACCGACCAAAACCACAAGAGTGCATCGAATCAGGCGCAACACACCCGCAGATTCATCACAAAACGCAATACCGCATGTAGCAATAAGCATCAATGCAACTATCATATGCATGGCGCTCCCTCACAACACATCCCTATAGACTTTGGTAATAAAAGAGACAATCATTTTTGGGCCCAATGGAAATATTAACGTCATTTAATGGTATTTACACCAAAAAAGACACCAAATTATTAATTTGAATTATAAATTTGAAATATTGATTAAATTAAAAATCTAAACGGAATCAAGAAATCTGAAAAAAAAATTTGTTGTTTTGATATTCGTGTTCTGATCATTGGCTAAGGTAATGAAATATTTAAAAAAATTATTGTCTTAGAGAAGTGCCGTGATAACTCGGAAAAAAATCGACTCGAGTTGAAATTCAGGTAACTCGATTTTGGGCTCGAGTCAATTTGTCACAAATTATTTTTATAATTGTTCTTCCATACAACACAATTATTATTACTACAATTAATAGTTATATATTATTTCTGGTATGCGTATCGACAATCTTCATAAAATAATATAATTCTAACGTTATGATGTAAGTCTTAATGTTATTAATAATTTTACTATCACAAAGTATATATATAATCAATTTATATTATATATAACATAAATTGATACAACATTAGAAACATATTACCTAATATCAATGTATTTATTACATAATATATCAATAAATTGCTCGAATTAGTAAGTCGATTTTATCACTAATTTGTAGACAAACACTGTATTGGCCGTAAGATAAATAAGCGATTCGAGTAGAGTTTTGTGACTCGAGCCACTCGGGTTAATTTATGTATGTATGTCATTCTAGTTGTACACTAGTTTTTGAGTATTAATTCGACTATTTACAGAAAAGTTTATCACTAGAGTTGAGAGTTAGATCTACTCGAGAATCTAGCGTTTATCTCGGTTGCTCATCCCGCCCAACGCGGGAGAACCCAGGGTCCGCTTTCCTACACTTCCTCCTCCACTTTGCCCGGTCTTTGGCGTTTCTCGCAACTAGCGCATTGGCGCGCATGTCACCTTGCACGACATTAAGCCAGCGTTTCTTGAGCCGTCCTCTACTCCTGGTACCAGGTAGGGTCATGTCCGGGCATTTTTTTTCCACGTAGCTTGCCGGTCGTCGTAAGACGTGGCCGTACCAGCGGAGGTGACTATCCTGCAGCTTGTCAGCAATGTCACGGACATGGAGGCTGCCGCGGATGTATGTATTCCGTACACGGTCTTTCCGCGTAACGCCACACATCCACCGCAACATGTTCATCTCCGTGACATGCAACAACTGCCGGTGTCGCTCCAGCACCGGCCAAGCCTCACTGCCCTACGTAAGGACAGGACTTATGATGGTCTTATAGACCTGTCCCTTCAGCTTGACCGGCATTTTGGGGTCACAAATGACACCCGTCACCTCGCGCCATTTCGCCCAGGCCGCTGATATACGGGCCTTGATGTCGCGATCGATGTCCCCGGACGCATCAAGCACAGATCCGAGGTACCTGAAGTTGTCCGTGCGCTCGACGGTGTCGTCGCCTATACGGAGAGACGTCAGATGTGTGATTTTGCAGGCCATATACTCCGTCTTCGCCACGTTTAGCTTCAGCCCGCCGTTCTCAAGCGCCTCCCTCCATGCGTGCATGCGTCTGATGAGCCGTTCTTTGTCCCCATCTACCAGTGCGATACCATCAGCGTACATAAGCAGCCAAGGCTGCGGTAGTTTCTGTACGCTGGCTGACAGTTCGTCTAATAACACATTACTTTAGTTAAACCATTTTTAAATATGTACCTTTATAAATAAGTAATATGTGGCTATATGAAATTAAAATTATAAATCAATATCATAAATCAAACTAAGTTCAGGTTTGTTTACAACATGCTAGATGCAAGTTTGAATTTGGCTGCAACTTGTGATGTCACCCGCAGCGACTTATTATATATACAAGTAAATTAGTGAAGTAATATCCGGTATCTAGAAATATCTATATAGCACCCTCTGAATCTATACGATGAGCCGAGTTAATTCGGTAACTCGGTAAAATTTATTTTCTATCGATTATCGAGTTGGACAGATTGACTCGATTCACTCGAGTGAAACAAAACATGGTTGGAGTCGCATCATTATAGTAAGAACAAAATGAAGTTTTTATTTACAAGCATTACTAGACTAATGTATAAGAAAATATGGATATTATCAATTATCAGCAAGGTTAGTAGGTTTTTCTCTTTTTATTTTTTGTGGTAAAATTCTCCAATAAAACTGACGAGTTTAGGTTAATTAATATAAGAGTTTATTAATTTACACCTATTATAGGTTGTGAAATTTATTATTAAGTTTGTAGATTTTACCTAAAACAAATACAAATAACAAACACGTCTTAGGACCTTATTAGTTTGTTAAAAGTGACAAAGTATTAAGTTTATGTTATTAGTAAAATCTAAATTAAATAATAAATAGAATAAATGCACAAAAGAAGTTAACATAATGTTAAAAGAAAACTAGAATCTCTGGGTCGAGGGACTTAAAGAGGGCTTTGAAGAGCAATTCATATAACTGCATTTGTGTACAAATAGGTACCTTATGTATTCAGCAATTTTTTTTGTTAAACCAGACACAGATCCTGGATTTATACCAGCCATAGTAGATAGGCATTATAAATGGTACATATATTTATGTGTAAAAAATGTAGTAATTATTTGTACTAGAAGCAAATATAAAGTTTAATAATAATAGTTTGAATTAAAAAATGTAATGGTTGTATCTAATAAGCTTAACAGCTGTGTTGTTCACTCTGCAGAAAGGAATATTATTTTGTCATCTAGAATCAGATATACTTAATATAACAATAATATCTTTGTCTCCTATGTACATGAAACCAGTGAAAATAAAATGTGAGACAACTATTACATAGTTGAATATCATTGATGTTAATCAATAATTACTGCTTCTGTATTTTATCAGCTGGAGCTGATTAATGCTGTATAATTTATAATAATTTCTTTATTATTTAACATATGAAAAGGCAGATATAAGAAAATGCTCACAGAAATATGTAAATACAGTTTATTGACATTGAAGGCATAGTCTTATTTCATATCTCTTATTATTAAAAATGTCCTTTTAATTCCTATATAATATAGAAAAAATAATATATTGATAAGAATTATTATTTAGTTAAGACACCTTTACAATTGTCATTAACTTCTTTTCAGGTGGATCGCTTAGAACAAATATATATGCCTTGCAGGCTGAAAGCTTGTAGAGACAAAAAGTGTATGGATATTGAAGACAACAGTCTTACATCATATCTCTTATAATTGAAAATGCCTTCTGATTGCTTACAATATCATAAATGTACGTGTTACCATCAAGTTATTTTCAAAAGACCTTCAGAAATAAATCTAACACTAAAATGTTTCTACCTATGTCCGTTATAGACAAAACATAAGAAACCTTCCAACCAATTTCAATGAAAATGTTTGTGTGTGTTTGGATAATTCCCTAGATGGTTTATATTTACTTTTTGGACCCGGTAGATGTCACTGTAATAAATAAATTTAAATTAAGCCTGTTTTTATAATCCTTACACAAACAGTTTAAAACATCTTACTTCCTCACTATTTATCATTGTGTAATAACATAGATAAGCATGTTAATTCCCAGTCATTTTATTATGATGTATACTACTTTATAATCAACCAAAACATATTAAAACAAAGTTTTGACACCGCTTTTTAAAAAAAAAATTATTAAACTAAGTTTGTATAAAAGGGGTTATTATAGTATAAAGGAATTTATGACTGACAATAACCCGTGGGTAAGGTGATCGCTACCAAGCTATTTATAATTTGTTCTGTGTTGTTAATTATGACATACATGATTGTAAGCTGGCTTTTTTTTAAAAGACCCACTGGGTATTTTGCTGGTTCTCTTCAAGTCAGAGGTTTTTTCCGAACCAGTGGTTAATTAAAAAAAGTGACTTTCAATAAATATTATTTATAATCTAAATTGAATAAAAGGTTTCTGTTTCTGTACCTACTACTGTTAATAGAATACTTAAATAAATTATGATTTACAATTATAAATAGAGTTACCTACATTATATTTTGTTTTTTGTAACACAACCAGTTTAAAACATTTCTTACTGTGTGTTGGTAATATTATAAATATAAATAGACATTATCCCTTAGGCATCTTGGTATTTAGAATTACACTCACAATCAATCAACACATGTCAAAAATAGAATCCATACGACATTTGTGCATAGACAGGCACTATGTTTTGCTGGAACTAGTGAAAGGTTTTACATCGATTTTAAAATATTTATAAATGCTGAATATACCTAGAGCTTATTTTTATATGTTTGTGTAGTTTTACGTTATTTTAGTTTTATGTGTTGGTTACGCGGAAACGATTCGTGTATTTTAATTTTATTCGAGGGTATATTGTGCCAAGTGTCCTTCCATCGATCTATCCCTTCCGTACACACTGAGAGGCGGGGTGAGAGGGGAAAGAAGAGATTCTAGAAGATGGCGTGATTCTTTCGACCAATGAAAAGCGCGCCCGACCGAGAAGCATTCATAGGAAAGCCGAAGCAATATAAGCTCGCGCGCTGCCCTCGAGCCCGCTCTTGCTGCGCACCGCTAGTTTCGAACGCACTACCTGGAGTAGTCGAGCTCTAGAAGTAACCGCCTCACGTAGTGTGAGATATCGTCGCGCACCGCTCTCTACCTTCGCACAACTGGCTTGGATCGCATCACTGGGGCGCCACAGAAGTCGCACCACAGCAACGTAAGCGCCTAAACCGCATCGAAGTCACACGCCGGTAAGTGTGTTTTTTCCTATAATCCAATGCCTGCTTGAGCATTTTTTTGTTAAATAACCCGCCCCATTTCATTCCTCCTAATGTACTCAAGCAGGATCCCTTCATAACCTTGGCAAACAATAGATTCGGAAGAGCAAGTGCATTGTCAAGGAACCGCGTGCCACATCCGCCATATTGTTGAGGCAGAAGAAGCTTACCGCGTATACAGTCCATCTAGTATAACATCTCGCGTAATAGGGTCAAGGATCGACCGGGGAATTGAACTCGGGAACCCTAAGGCCCGCCGCCCAAACATTTTTTCTGGTCATTCAAGCGGATTTGGAACTGGTGCTTAGTAGCCTCATCGATTCAAACTGCTGGACTAATTCCTTAGACAATGCACTCTAATTTAACGTTGGATAGATTTATGTATTTTGTTTAGTTTAAATTTAAAATTTGTTATTTCTTCGCATAAGTAAATCGACTTAATTATTCAAATAGTTTGGATCCGCTTAATCTTATTTAGCCTACCCACCATTTGTAAAAAATAATACGAGTTTTAAATTCTTATCGAGTCGACGCGCGTTATCTCGTTTGATTGCAAAGGTGTTCAATTTAACGACGTAATACGGCACGATAAGACAATAGTGTGTAGTGAGATATAGTTGTATTATATTGTGTCCATCCTCCAGCGTTGTACGATTGTTTATGATTAATCTAATATTAATTATAGTGATTTAAAATGGCAGTTAGTGGAATTGAAATTAAACTTAAAACTCTTTACGCCAAGAGGGACGTACTCTTTTCACGTATACGATATATAAGTTATCACATAAAAAATATTAACGTAGATTCAGTGCGGGAAACGTTTTTATGTGAAATCTAAACGGTGGACTATTTTCGATCGAAATACGTAAAAATGTTAGACAATATTAATAGTTTAGAATTACAAATCGACCCTAAGTATACAGTGAATTATCATCCACTTCTATCATTTGAAGATATGTTGTGTCGCGTAAAAAGAACGGCAAAGCTCTTACAGTCTCCATCCCAAAGCGAAGCAAAACCAGAAATCCAGGTACGCCCACGTGAATCACTTAGATTGCCCCCTATAGATATTCCGGTATTCAATGGAGATATTAAAACTTGGCCGTTGTTCATAAATAGTTTTGAAAAAACTATACATAATAATCCATCGTTATCGGACGCTGAAAGATTGTATTACTTAATTAGTAAATTGAGCGGTAGGGCACAGTCCATTTGTTCGGGCTTCACACCAACAGCAAAAAATTATTCGTTAATATTTGAAACACTTAAAACCAAGCGAGCGCTAAGCTAATGTTAGCCTCTTCATATTTAGACAAGATATTCGATCTCAAAGCCATATCATCCGCGAACATCACTGGCTTAGAGTAGTTTTTAGATAAACGGTGGCTGCACTCAAGAACCTGAAATTTAATGACCTTATGGACGTGGTGTTTCTCCATATCGCCTTAAAGAAACTAGACACGGACACCGTGCGTGCGTTTGAAATGCAGCATCGTAGCTCTGAGTTGCCGTCATTCGACTCATTAGCATCCTTTGTACGAGATCAAAATTAAAGTGATACAGCGCTCCTCGAATGTCAAAAAAGGAAGCTAAGAAATGTGTCGATCGCAGACAAATCTCAACAACTAGGACTGCTGGGTCTCTGACGTACGTAACCGCTGCGCCTACATCGCCTCATAGCGCCTGTGTTCTATGTAAGAATAAACAACACGGTAATTTGTATAATTATGCGACCTTTCGTAAACATTCACCCAGCGAACGTTATAAAATAGTAAAGACGAACAACTTATGTTTAAATTGTCTAAGCGATAGAGATTTAGTCGCTAAATGCAATTCTAGTTCCGTGTGTAACAAGTGCGCCAGCAGACATCACACGTTATTAAATTTAGAAGGTGGCAACGTATTCACATCGAGTAAATCGGACAAGGAAACTACACATACTAAAGTCGACGATTCTAGCGGTTGACCGGGTGAAGTCGTCCTGTGCTCACTGTCGAATGCGGGAACGCAGTCTCCTTCCACCGTGTTACTGGGTACAGCCCGAATCATAGTTAGAGATTCGCGTGGAAACGAACAAAGTGTCCGTACGTTGCTAGACAGCGGATCACAGAGTAGCCTTATAACGCGACAATGTTGCCAGCGTTTAGGATTGATAATAAATAAGATACCTTCATGTCCCGTAGTCAAAGGTATCGGAGGTACTAATAAAATTACCCAGGGCTCTATGAATTTGAAATTTTATATTCGGATAGATCGTAACATTAACTTTAATATAAATACATTAGTAGTAGATAAAGTCACCGAGCGTCTGCCAACCGTTTCGGTCGACACTTCGGCAATGATTGACTTTGAAAATTTGACTCTGGCAGACGATACTTACGCCATCCCCGGAGAAATAGACATGCTCATTGGAGCATCGCTTTTCCCTCATCTTTTGTTATACAATAAGGTCAGGGGCAACTCCTCGCATACCGCGCCTTACGCACTGTAGACCATCTTAGGCTACGTCATCGTTGGTTCCGCTCCTATCATGGATAATATTTCGGCAACCTCTTATTGTTGTATGGCTGTCGAACCGCTCGAATCGTTAGTTCTCAAATTTTGGGAGATGGAAGAGGTGAACGTTCCACCTATAGTTAGCCCAGATGATAGATTATGCGAGGAAATTTACGTCCGCACGACCGTTCGTGATCGCGACGGTCGATATAGTATAGCGCTACCCTTTAAAGGAGATGTTTTGTCTCTCGGCGACTCGCGTCAAATGACGGAAAAACGTTTCTATTGTTTGGAGCGTAGGATGCTCGCTTCGCCCAGATTAAAGGAAGCTTATGACGGCGTCATTAATGAATATATAAGGGAGGGTTACGTATCACTTGTGGCTCCAATATTAGATAACTACGAAGACGCGCCGTCGTATTTCAAACCACATCACGGGGTCATTAGGGAAGACAAACTTACGTCTAAGTTACGTGTAGTGCTCGACCCTAGTGCTATAACTAGCATTTACCTTTCTCTTTACGATATCCTCTATAGTGGTCAAATTTACAGGGCAATTTAATTATTATAATAGCAAATTTTCGTTTGTTCAGTATAGGACTATCCGCCGATATTCGCCAAATGTTTCTTTGCATAGGGGTCCGTGAATGCGACCGTCGATTTCAACGCATTTTATATCGCTTTGACCCAAAGGAACCTCTAATGGTGTTTGAATTTAATCGCGTTTGCTTTGGTTTAAAGTCGAGCCAATTTCATGCGCTACGCACGGTGAGACAGCTCGCCTACGATGAATGTCCCTCTTATGCTAAAGCTAGGAGGGCAATTGAGAATGGATTATATATGAATGATTTTGTGTATTCGGTTGATAGCGTGGAGGAGGCCATCCTTACCACCGCCGAGGTTATAAAGCTCATGAAAGCAGGTCAATTCGATCTCGTCAAGTGGACTAGTAATTTGAATACGGTTTTAGATACAATCCCACTATCACACAGCCTTTCGGCAATAAAGGAATTCAACGATTCTGATTCGCACAAGGTGCTCGGTTTGTGTTGGTCACCGGAGTCCGACGTGTTTAGCCTTAAGATAAACCCGCCCGCAGAAACGTGCACAAAGCGCACAATGCCGTCATGACATCCCGTAATATAGCACATGCGTTGCTATATTATGGGATGTCATGGGTTTCGTAGCCCCGGCGGTGCTATACGCTAAGCTTTTGATTAAACAACTTTGGTTATGTGGATGCGATTGGGATGACCCGCCGACTGATAGCATTGTTCGGTCGTGGCTGCGTTTTAGAGAGGAACTTCCTTTACTAAGAGAAATTAAAATACCACGTCATATAAACGTTGATAGAAATAGCGTCATCACGGTCGTTGGGTTTGAAGACGCTAGCGAGGCATTGTATATTTTTACGTCCAGAATAATGGTAGAAATTCGATCAGCCTCATTAGCTCTAAGTCAAGAGTCTCCCCCCGTAAGGTTGTCTCTCTCGCGCGCTTAGAGCTATGCGCGATATTAGTCCTTGCCAAGCTTATCACCGCAGTTATCAGTACATGTAGTGACAGAGTTCACATAGAAAGAATATTTGCCTTTTCTGACTCAACCGTCGCTTTATGTTGGGTTCATTCTTCATCCCACCGTTGGTATACGTTTGTCGTGAACCAAGTGGCCAAGATCCAAAACGAGTTAGGAACACGGAACTTTTATCACGTGACCGGTACGGAAAACCCTGCCGATTGTCTATCCCGTGGACTCACCCCGATGCAAATAATGGACCATCCGCTTTGGTTCCACGGACCTTCTTGGGTTCACTTGGAACCCTCGCAGTGGCCAATAACCGATTTCGACCCTTCGTCAGTGTCTCAACCACCGAAAGAGAAGAGACACGCTCTGGTGGCGTGTTTCTCCAATCATTGCTTTGGCGAACCGTTTGTCATCTTGGTCGAAATTATTGCATAGCGTGATTTACGTTTGTCGATTCGCGAAGCTTTTACCGCGACGTTTGTATATCGTAGCGTCCGATTACAGCTATGCCGAGTTACTAGTATTGTGTGAACTTCAACGTACGTGCACATTTTTCTGATGAAGTTACAAGATTACAATCGAATAGAACTTGTAGTCGCGCCTTTCAACGTCATTTTTACAAGATGGAATCGTCAGGGTAGGTGGACGCTTGTCTAACTCGCAGTTGAGTTTCGACCAACGGCACCCTATAGTTTTACCGCGTAAAGACCATATCATGAATTTATTAGTTGATTACCATCATAAATTGAATTCTCACGCTGGCCCCGACTTGCTGATGTCAATCTTGCGTCAGAACTATTGGATTCTTTCAGCACGTAATTTAATCCGCAATAGGGTGCACAGATGTATAGCTAGCTTTCGAGTACGTCCTAAGCCGTCATTTCGGATAATGGCGGACCTTAGGTCTTGTCAAGTAATACAATCCGTAAAGCCCTTTATGCACACCGGGTCTGATTTTGCTGGTCCGTTTAGGTCACTCTCACTCGCGGGCGTGTTATAAGATTCACAAAGGCTTACGTCTACATTTTCGTATGTCTGATTACTGGGGCTGTACATGTGGAACTCGTTGGTGATCTAAGCACAGCGGGCTTCATGGGTGCATTTAAAAGATTTCTTTCCCGCCGTGGCCCTGTAAGTAAATTGTATAGAGATAACGGTACAAACTGCGTCGGCGCGAAACGTATTTTATCAGAACTACAGGAGCTTTTAACCAGCAAGTATTATAATTCGGAGTTCGCTCACATCCTAGCCGAGAACCGCATCGAGTGGTCTCTGAACGTCCCAGCCGCGAGCCATTTTGGGGGAAATTAGGAGACTAATATTAAGAGTCTAAAGAGTCATTTATACCGAGTAATAGGAGATCAAATTTTGTCCTTCGAAGAGTTAAGTACTGTGCTCGCTCAAATTGAGTGCGTCATGAATAGTCGCCCCTTTGTCGTACGTTGTCAAGTGACCCTTCGGAGCCGCTGGCTCTAACTCCAGCACATTTTTTTTTAATTTAACGCCTTTGAAGTATCTGCCCGCCATAGACATGGACGAGAACAACCTTACTATCTCCGCACGCCATAAATTATTGGACCGGTTGGTGCAGTCGTTTTGGAAACGATGAAGGATGGAATACTTGCATACGTTGCAGTCTCGGCAAAAATGGAACACAGCAACTGAACCTCTAACTGTCGGAACTGTGGTTGTGCTCACCAAGGAGAATACGCCGCCTCTCCATTGGCCATTAGCGATTGTCGAAGAATTTTTTCCCGGTTCCGACGGGGTAACCAAGGTAGCTCACGTTAGGACCACGACTGCATCTTACATGCTTCCTGTTGTCCGTTTGTGCCCTTTGACCCTTCAATAGTTTAAATTAGCTTTCTAGATTAGAAATTGTAGTCGAAAATTAGCTTTAGTCTTAGCGTTAGTTATTTTGAAGGGGACCCTTCAAGCCGGGGGGGATGGTTACGAGGAAACGATTCGTGTATTTTAATTTTATTCGAAGGTATATTGTGCCAAGTGTCTTATATTCGACTTATCCCTTCCGCACGCACTGAGAGGGTGGGGTGAGAGGGGAAAGAAGAGATTCTAGAAGATGGCGTGGTTCTTTCGACCAATGAGAAGCGCGCCCGACCGAGATGCATTGACTCGCGCGCTGCCCTCGAGCCCGCTCTTGCCGCGCACCGCTAGTTTCGAACGCACCACCTGGAGCAGTCGAGCTCCAGAAGTAACCGCCTCACATAGTGTGAGATATCGTCGCGCACCGCTCTCTTCCTTCGCACAACTGGCCTGGATCGCATCTCTGGGGCGCCCCAGAAGTCGCCTAAGCCACATCGAAGTCACACCCCGGTAAGTGTGTTTTTTCCTATAATCCAATGCCTGCTTGAGCATTTGTTTGTTAGCTAACCCGCCCCATTTCATTCTTCCTAATGTACTCAAGCAGGATTCCTTCATAACCTTGGCAAACAATAGATTCGGAAGAGCGGGTTCATTGTCAAGGAACCGCGTCCACATCCTCCATCTTGTTGAGGCAGAAGAAGCTTACCGCGTATACAGTCCATCTAGTATAACATCTCACGTAATAGGGTCTAGGCTCGACCGGGGGAATCAAACTCGGGAACCCCAAGGCCCGCCGCCCACCCATGTGTTATTATTCAAGTGTGCACTATTTTAACTTATAATACCGATAAATACTACTAGAAAATCGCTTTCAGTTTGTTTTTAGGTTATTGTTAGATTCACATTTATTTGTTAATTTCTCAGGACTCCGTTTAGGTGCAGTTAAACTAATAATATTATTGTATTCTATGGATTATAAGGAATAAATCGACATGCATTTCCTTGATAATCTTTAAAATTTGTAGTGGGCCCATTCTCCATAGAAAAATCGATTGTCTCCTTTGTATTGTTGTTAACTAAAAATTATCACCAGCGTATCATAGTATCACGCTACTAAGACGCTTGTGAACAAAACTCCACGTATCATAGTGCTAATGCACTAAAACATAAAGTTGAGTATGCCTGTTACACTTAAGAGTGCTACTAAACACACTCATCCCAATTCGAAAGATAGACGACGCATCACTATTCTTTACGACGCCGCCCACAAACGGTATGGGTGTGCGATGTCCACGGGAAAGCCATATTGCTATAACAAACCCGCTTATCACTGGCATTAATATGTTGTTAACTAAAAGCTGCACCAACATATCATAGTGGCACGCTACTAAGACGCCAGTGGACAAAACTCGATGTATCATAGCGCTAATGTATTAAGACATGAAGTTAAGTATGCTTGTTACACTTAAAAGTACTACTAAATACACTCATCCCAATCCGAAAGATAGCCGCACAACGCATCGCTATATGCTACGACGCTGCCCACAAACGGTATGGGTGTGCGATGTCCACGGCAAATTCGTATTGCTACAACAAATCCGCTTACCACGGCACTAAGATGATATATCTAGGACACATTGGTTAGCGAGTCCAAGTTCTTCCACATATTTGCTTTATTTCATAGATCTTACTGTTATATGTCTTTAATATACAGGACTTCAGCCCATAGCTCTACTATCATAATGCTGTAGTATAATAGACCCTACTGTTATCAGTTCCTAATATAGGACTAGTCATTTTGCTACAGTACTTCAAGCAGTCGGGAACCGGACTACCCCATATATATGTACGACCTTGGGTATGCGTCTCCGGCATACATGAACACCCTCCACGACTTTTTTTACACGAACTCACTCCAGATCTAGATTATAAATGTTATGTATCTTTATTTTTATACTATTTTTGACTTATATTATAATTTTGATTTATAATATTTATCACATTTTGAATATTTTTACAAGTTTTTAATAAATTTATTTATTTTGAAAGACAATATTTTACCTTAAATTTACTATAATACTTAATGTCTGAAATGCATTTATCTTTAACTTAATGCTTATTAATGTAATTTTAGTGTTTAACATATATCTTTTAAGACTATTTTTTGACACTCCCTTATATATAAATTGATTATTAATTATTAATAATAATGATGGGCTATCACAATACGTCGATAAAGTGTTCTCTTTAATATCTTGGACATTACCAAAAAAGGGTCACTTGATTGCAGTAAAGATTCTTTCTATGATTCAAAGTATCAATAAATATTATGAAATAGATAAAAGCGTGACTATTTACATTGAAAAGCAATAGTATACTGGCAGTAACACGATAATAGCGCGACAAATTACCTCCCGCAGTGCGCCAAAATTACTTCCCGCGCTCGCCATCATGAACTTGATTTGAAGTAAGTTTACTTAAAAACTTGGTTTTTTATTGATTTACAATGAAAATAAACCTTATTTTAAATTAAAAAAGAGTTACAATTTATTTAATAATAGCATATTTACATAGTGTCAATCCTGGGTTGAAAATCATATTTTTATAAAATTTCAATGACCTTGCGAAGGCAATTACTCCACATCAATCCAAATAATATTTTGCATAAGTTAAATTGATTTCAAAATACACCTTTTGTGCACTATTATATACATTTTGTGCACTATTATTATAAGGTGAAAAAAAAAATTTGCCCCACCCTAATTTACGTCAGGATTGTGTTCCTATTTTGAGACCACGTACACGTCTTCAAAAAGGGCACCACGTGGAATGCATCTATTTAATTAAAATTACAAAGAAATATTATGATATCCTGATGGCTAATACTAAAAATTTCAAGTAAATTTGGCATTCAAGCACAGTATTTTAAATTATGTGTATTATATATGGTTGCGCGGAAAACCATTCGTATTTATTTATATTTGACGGTAGGCTTGCCAAATCGTTTATCCCTTTCCAAATGATATCATTCATACCCTCCTATCGAAACATCGGGGTGGTGGGGTGGGAGGGGAAAGAAGATGATTATAGAATATTACGCGATCATCGCAACCGAAGGAATAAAAAGGCACGCGCAGCCGACGCGCACTCTCTTCCCCGCCGCGCTCGTCGTTGGAAACACACCGCTTAAGACAATAGTGTCATAGAAGGGCTATTGCCCACGCGCACCACTAGTATAACCGCTTTAGTCTGGAAGCAGTCGAGCTCCAGGAAACCCGCCTCACCTCGTGTGAGAAATAGTCGCGCACCGCACTTTCTCCCGACGCATCACCGGACAAGAAAACATCTCTGGGGCCACAGAGTGTCTTCCAGAGGTTGCAGCGCAGCAACATAACATAGTGCCCAAGCCGCATAGAAGCAACACCCCGGTGAGTGAACATTCCTACTAGTTCCTGCTTGCTATAATTGTGTTTAATAGTTAATCCGCTCCAATTTTCATTTTCTCCTAATCAAGCAGGATTCCTTTCATAGATTTGGCAAATAATAGTTCGTTTAGGGAAGAGCGAGTGCATCGTATGGGAAACCGCGTGCTATGGTCGCCATTTTGTGTAAACGAAGAAGCATTTCGCATATACAGTCCATTGGGTTTAACATCTCGCGTAATAGGCTCAAGGCTCGACCGGGGAATTGGACTTCGGTAACCTTATGCTCGTCGCTCCATCATTTTATGGTCACTTCGGCAGGATTTGGACTGGTGTTTAGTGGTCGTTCAACCATTTTCTGGTCGAATTATTAGATTAATTACTTAGATAATGCACTCTAATTTTATGGAATAGATTTTAATAGCGTTCGTTTAGTTTAAAATTAAACTTTGGTTAGTTACTTGCAAATAGAATTAATTATTAATTTTAATAGTATTCGTTTAGTTTAAATTTAAATTTTGGTTAGTTACTCGCAAATAGAATTATTCATTTAAATAGTGTTTGTATTTGGTTTAAACTTAAAGCTTATTAGTCGTTTAAGTAATTGAAACAGTGTAATCACACGCGTTTTGTACGCTTACCCGACAATTTTGATAAAAATATATTGAATTTAGCGAGCGACGCGCGTCACCTCGGCTCGCTGTACAGGTGTTCAATTTAACGACGTAATACGGCACGCGTGTCTATCCTCCAGCGTTGTGCGATTAATTATTATTAATATAATATTAATTATAATAATTTAAAATGGCAGTTAGTGGAAATGAAATTAAAATTAAAACACTTTATGCCAAGAGGGACATACTTTTTTCACGTATACAAAGTATTAGTGATCACATAAAGAACATTAATGTAGAAGCACTGCGGGAAACTTTTTTAAATGAAATTGAAACGTTGGATTCTTTGCGGATGGATTACGAAAGGATATTAGACCAAATTAATCATTTGGAATTACAAATCGACCCGAAATATATAGTGAACTACCAATCGCTTCTAGCATTTGAAGATATGTTGTGTCGCGTGAAAAGAACGGCGAAGCTCTTACAGTCTCCATCTCAAAATGAAGCAAAGCCGGAAATCCAGGTACGCCCACGTGACTCAATTAGGTTGCCGCCAATAGATATTCCGGTATTCAATGGTGATATTAAGACATGGCCCTTCTTCTTCAGTAGTTTTCAAAACAATATACATAATAACCCATCGTTATCGGACGCTGAAAAATTATATTATTTAATTAGTAAACTTAGCGGCAGGGTACAGTCAATTTGCTGTAGTTTTACACCTACAGCAAACAATTACTTGTTAATATTCGAAACGCTTAAAACTAAATATGAAGATAGGAGAATGTTAGCTTCCGAATATTTGAACCAGATATTCGATCTTAAACCTATATCATCCGCGAACATCAACGGCTTAGAGCAGTTTTTAGATAAATTTGTGGCATCGGTGGCTGCACTGAAGAACTTGAAATTTAATGACCTTATGGACGTGATGTTTCTCCATATTGCACTAAAGAAATTAGACCGCGACACCGTGCGTGCGTTTGGAATGGAGCATCGTAGCTTGGAGATGCCTTCCTTTCATTCATTAGCATCGTTTGTGCGAGATCAAATTAAGGTGATGCAGCGCTCCCCCGAACGTTAAACAAGAAATTAAAAAATGCGTCGACCGTAGACAGACTCAAACATCTAAAACAGCAGGGTCATTAACGTACGTAACCGCTACGTCGGCACCACTTCAGCATGCCTGTATCATATTTAAAGATAAACACGGTAATTTATACAATTGTGCGACCTTCCGTAAATATTCACCAAGCGAACGTTATAAAATAGTAAAGACAAAACAACCTATGTCTGAACTGCTTAAGCGATAAGAATTTAGTTGCAAAATGTTATTCTAGTTCCGTATGTAGCAAGTGCGCCAGGAAACATCACACGTTATTACATTTTGAAAATAGCAATATATCGGCGTCAAGTAAAGTGGACAAGGAATTCACCCCTACTAAAGTCAACGATTCTAGCGGTCGACCTGGTGATGTCGCTCTGTGCTCATTGGCAAATATGGGAGCACAACCTCCTTCAACCGTGTTACTTGGTACGGCGCGTATTTTGGTTAGGGATTCGCGTGGAAACGAACAAAGCGTCCGTGCACTGCTGGACAGCGGAGCCCAAAATAGCTTTATAACGCGACAATGTTGTCAGCGCTTAGGCTTAGTAATAAATAGGTCACGTTCATGTCCCGTAGTCAAAGGCATCGGAGGTACTAGTAAAGTTACCGAGGGATATATAAATTTAAAATTTTATTCTGGAATAGATCGTAATGTTAACTTTGATATAAATGCACTAGTAGTAGATAGGGTCACTGAACGGCTGCCAACCGTTTCGGTTGACACCTCGGCAATGATTGAATTTAAAAATTTGACTCTAGCAGACGACACTTACGCCGTTCCTGGAAGCATAGACATGCTCATTGGAGCATCGCTTTTCCCTCATCTTTTGTTAAACAATAAGGTCAGGGGCAACTCCTCGCATACCGCACCTTACGCACTGGAAACCGTATGGGGCTATGTCATCGTTGGCTCCGCCCCATCATAGATAATATTTCGGCAACCTCTTATTGTTGTATGGCTGTAGAACCGCTCGAGTCGTTAGTCCGCAAATTTTGGGAGATGGAGGAAGTGAACGTCCCACCCATAGCTAGCTCAGATGACAGATTATGCGAGGAAATTTACGTACGCACGACCGTTCGTGATCGCGACGGTAGATATAGTGTAGCGCTACCCTTTAAAGGAGATGTTTTATCTCTCGGCGATTCGTGTCAAATGGCGGAAAAACATTTCTACAGCTTGGAGCGTAGGATGCTCGCTTCAGCCCAGTTAAAAAAAGCTTATGACGGCGTCATTAACAAATATATAAAGGAAGGTTACATATCACTTGTGGTTTCGAAATTAGATAACTACGAAGACACACCGTCGTGTTTCATACCACACCACGGGGTCATTAGGGAGGACAAACTTACATCTAAGTTACGTGTAGTACTCGACGCTAGTGCTAAAACTAGCACTAACCTGTCGCTTAATGGTATCCTCTATAGTGGGCAAAATTTACAAGGCAGTTTATTTAATATAATAGCCAATTTTTGTTTGTTTAGTATAGCACTGTCCGCCGATATTCGCTAAATGTTTCTTTGCATAGGGGTCCGTGAATGCGACCGTAGATTCCAACGCATTTTATATCGTTTCAACCCAAAGGAACCTCTAATGGTGTTTGAATTTAACCGCATTTGTTTTGGTTTAAAGTCGAGCCCACTTCATGCGTTACGCACGGTGAGACAGCTCGCTCACAATGAAGGTCCCTCTTACCCTAAAGCTAAGAAGGCAATTGAGAGCGGTTTATATATGGATGATTTTGTATACTCGGTCGATAGCATTGAGGAGGCCACCCTAACCACCGCGAGGTTATAAAACTCATGAAATCGGGTCAATTCGATCGTGTGAAGTGGACTAGTAATTCGCGTCCGGTTTTAGATACAATCCCACTATCACACCGTCTTTCGGCGATAAAGGAATTCGACGATTCGAATACACACAAGGTGCTCGGTCTGTGTTGGTCACCGGAGTCCGACGTGTTTAGCCTTAAGGTAAATCCGCCCGTAGAGAAGTGCACAAAGCGCACGATATTGTTATGCGTTGCTAGATTATGGGATGTCATGGGTTTCGTAGCTTCGTTTTGATTAAACAACTTTGGTTATTAGAATGCGACTGGGATGACTCGCCGCCTGACAGCATTGTTCGGTTATGACAGTGTTTTAGAGAGGAACTTCCTTTACTAAGAGAAATTAAAATAACGCGTCATATAAACGTCGATAGAAATAGCGTCATCACGGTCGTTGGGTTTGCAGACGCCAGCGAGAAGGCTTACGGGGGCGTTGTATATTTCCACGTTCAGAATAATGGTAGAAATTCGATTAGCCTCATTAGTTCTAAGTCGAGAGTATCCCCCCATAACGTTGTCTCTCTGGCGCGCTTAGAGCTTTGCGCAATATTAGTACTCACCAAGCTTATTACCGCAGTTATCAGCGCATGTAGGGATAGAGTTTACATAGAAAGGATATTTGCCTTTTCCGACTCCACCGTCGCCTTGTGCTGGGTTCATTCTTCACCCCACCGTTGGGATAAGTTTGTCGTGAACCGAGTGGCCAAGATCCAAGACGAGTTAGAAAAGCAGAACTTTTATCACGTGTCCGGTACGGAAAACCCTGCCGATTGTCTATCCCGTGGACTCACCCCGATGCAAATAAAGGACCACCCGCTTTGGTTCCACGGAACTTCTTGGGTTCACTTGGATCCCTCTCAATGGCCAATAACCGATTTCAAACCTTCGTCAGTGTCACAACCGCCGGAAGAGAAGAGACACGCTCTAGTGGCGAACGTTTCGAGCGAGGTTTCTCCAATCATTGCTTTGGCGAACCACTTGTCCTCTTGGTCGAAATTATTGCGTAGCGTAATTTACGTTTGTCAATTCGCGAAGCTTTTACCGCGACGTTAGTATGTCTTAGCGTCCGTTTACAACTATGCCGAGTCGCTAGTATTACGTGAACTTCAACGTGCACACTTCTATGAAGAAATTACAAGATTACAATCGAATAGAGCTTGTAGTCGCGCCTTTCAACGCCTTAAGCCATTTTTACAGGATGGGAATCGTAAGAGTAGGTGGACGCTTGTCCAACTCGCAGTTGAGTTTCGACCAACGGCACCCTATAGTTTTACCGCGTAAAGACCATATCATGAATTTATTAGTCGATTACCATCATAAATTGAACTCGCACGCTGGCCCCGAATTACTGATGTCGATCTTGCGTCAGAATTATTGGATTCTTTCTGCACGTAGTTTAATCCGCAATCGGGTGCACAGATGTATAGCTCGCTTTCGGGCACGCCCCAAGCCGTCATTTCCGGAAATGGCGGAACTTAGATCTTGTAGAGTAATATAATCAGTAAAGCCCTTTACGCACACCGGGTCTGATTTCGCTGGTCCGTTTAAGGTCACGCTCACTCGCGGATCTACAGACAGATCCACAAAGGCTTACGTCTGCATTTTCGTATGTCTAACTATTCGAGCGGTGCATATAGAACTCGTTGGTGATCTAGGCGTAGCAGGCTTTATGGGTGCATTTAAAAGATTTCTTTCCCGACGTGGCCCTGTAAGTAAATTGTATTTGGATAACGGTACGAACTACGTCGGTGCAAAACGTATTTTATCAGAACTACATGAGCTTTCGTTTCGGAGTTCGCTCACATTCTAGCCGAGAACCGCATTGAGTGGTTTCTGAACGTCCCAGCCGCGAGTCATTTTGGGGGCAATTGGGAGACTAATATTAAGAGTCTAAAGAGTCACTTATACCGAGTAATAGGAGATCAAATTTTGTCCTTCAAAGAGCTAAGTACGGTGCTCGCTCAAATTGAATGCGTAATGAATAGCCGCCCACTTAGTCGTACGTTGTTTAGTGACCCGTCGGAGCCGTTGGCTCTAACTCCAGCACATTTTTTTGAATTTAACGCCTTTAAAGTATTTGTCCGCCGTAGATATGGATGAGAACAGACTTAGCATTTCCGCACGCCACAAATTATTAGACCGGTTAGTGCAATCGTTTTGGAAACGATGGAGGATGGAATACTTGCATACTTTGCAGTCTCGACAAAAATGGAACACAGTAACTGAGCCTTTAGCTGTAGGAACTGTAGTTGTGCTCACCAAAGAGAATACGCCGTCTCTCCATTGGCCGTTAGGAATTGTCGAAGAGGTCTTTCCCGGTTCCGACGGAGTAATTAGGGTAGCTCACGTTAAGACCACGGTTGGTTCTTACATGCGTCCTGTTGTCCGTTTGTGCCCCTTGCCTCTTCCATAATTTAAATTAGCTCTCTAGATTAGAAATTGTAGTTGAATTTAGGTAATCTTAGCGTTAGTTAATTATTTTGTTAGTTTGATCTTAGCTCTAGTTGCTTTAATTATTTTTTTGAAGGAAATCCTTCAAGGGCGGGGGAGATTGTTGCGCTGAAAACTATTCGTATTTATTTATATTTGACGGTAAGCTTGCCAAATCGTTTATCCCTTTCCAAACGATATCATTCATACCCTCCTTTTGACATATCGGGGTGGTGGGGTGGGAGGGGAAAGAAGATGATTCTAGAATATTACGCGATCATCGCAACCGAAGGAATAAAAGGCACGCGCGGCCGACGCGCACTCTCTTCCCGCCGCGCTCGTCGTTGGAACCACACCGCTTAAGACAATAGTGTCATAGAAGGGCTATTGCCCACGCGCACCGCTAGTATAACCGCTTTAGCCTGGAAGCTGTCGAGCTCCAGGAAACCCGCCTCACCTCGTGTGAGAAATAGTCGCGCACCGCACTCTCTCCCGACGCATCACCGGACAAGAAAACATCTCTGGGGCCCCAGAGTGTATTCCAGAGGTCGCAGCGCAGCAACATAACATAGTTCCCAAGCCGCATAGAAGAAACACCCCCGGTGAGTGAACATTCCTACTAGTTCCTGCTTGATATAATTGTGTTTAATAGTTAATCCGCTCCAATTTTCATTTTCTCCTAATCGAGCAGGACTCCTTTCATAGATTTGGCAAATAATAGTTCGTTTAGGGAAGAGCGAGTACATTGTATGGGAAACCGCGTGCTATGGTCGCCATTTTGTGTAAACGAAGAAGCATTTCGCATATACAGTCCATTTGGGTTTAACATCTTGCGTAATAGGCTCAAGGCTCGACCGAAGAATTGGACTTCGGTAACCTTAGGCTCGTCGCTCCACCAATATATATATATATATATATATATATATATATATATATATATATATATGTGTGTGTGTATATGTATATGTATTCCTTATTGAACTTTACATAACGGTATAGAACCAAAAGACAAACTTATTTCTATTAATTTTAGGGCAGTGATAACACTAAGGCGGTTACAAAAAGAGGTAACCAGAGTCGGTAAAAGATGTCGCATAATTTGTTCAATAAATCTTCCATCTATGTGGACGTATTTTATTGACTCTGTTTCCCACTTTTTTGCAAAATTTTCACACAGATGTAACAAAATTTTCCAACCACATTTAATATTAAATAACGAGATTTACGACGTTATGAAAAAAGATAATTTTAAATTTGATAATAGACGGTGCTTTTTGACTTAAGTTTCATAATAGTATTTGCAGACTTTTTTCTTTTCTTACAGGAAATTTTGATCCATGACTCAATACTGCTAATGAAGCAATCCGCAGACGGGATATTGAACTACAGGCCCCTCGAACATCCTTCCTCTCGCAATAAAAATCGTAATCAAACATTCAGTGTAAATAAAATGGAGATAAAATTTTTATTTCTTGATGAAAAAGGTATAAAGAATTAATAACAAATGCTTTATCCGCTTATAACTAACAATAACACACAGAAGAAACCAATACACACAGAAGAAAATTAATAATTTATAGAAGTAAAAGAACTTCCACTTTTAAATTATGATGTTGTAATATTGTTGCGCGGCTAAGTTGACATCAAGAAAATGACATCACTAATCTTTCAACCGACAGCGCCATCTGTTGTCGAAAGTAAGAACTAAGCTTCTGGAAGCTGACTCTCGATCTCTCGGTGCTTTGTCGATTGGTGCGCGTATTTACTTGAATGTTCTGGATGATTCGGTACTAATGTGTATTTATAGGCGCTGCAAGGTACGATTGGGGAAGTATTGAATTTGACGAGACGAGCGAAGCTTTGGAGCGGAATAAAGTGAATCAATGTGTTTAATTATTAGTGTTTTAACTTTAATTACTATAAAGTGAATTAAAGTGTTAATTTTGGTTATTCATATCGGCAGTTTCTAATATAAGTTCATGCCGATTTTACCTAAGGAGGAAACGGAGGGTGTACGTACCCGAAGTCAACGCCAGCAGGAGACGGACCAAGGAAGATTTGGTTGTGTAACGCCACAGAAGTCGGAGGGCCAGCCACCGGCTGCAGGCCCGTCAGTAGCCCCTACATCTGCAGCACCTGACTTAGGTGCTCCGATGGTGATACTGCAGGAGCAGGCTCGCCGACAGGAGGAGCAGGCTCGCCGACAGGAGGAACAGGCCCTTTGGTTGAAAGAGCAGCAGGAGGAACAGGCTCGCCGACAGGAGGAACAGACTCGCCAGCAGGCGGAACAGGCTCGCCAGCAAGCGGAACAGGCACGCCGACAGGAAGACCAGGTTTGCCGTTTAGAGGAGCAGCTGCGGGGCGGACAAGAGGAACAGACCCGTCGGTTGGAAGAGCAGATGCTCCTCATGAAGGACCTTCACGCTACCTTAGGAAAGAAGATAAAGGAGGTGAAGGATAGGGTTGCTCAGCATGACAACCGCCTGTCGGAAGCTGAAACCCAAATCGCGAAAGCTGAAAACCGAATCGAGAAAGCCAAAACCCGAATCGACCAAGTAAACCATCGGGTTGACAACTTAATGGCTGACATGAAGAAATCACTGGACGAACTCAAACTTGGAGATGGAGCTACAGCTCCCGTAGTAGCTACAACACCTTCGCTACGTGGGTCAAGGTGCCACCGTTCGATGGTACCTCTTCCTGGTCAGCCTACAAAATCCAGTTCGAGGCTGTTATGAAGGCGAACGGCTGGAATAAAAGTCTGGCCATGACTGCTCTCACACTAGGCCTGCGCGACCAGGCCTTAACAGTTCTGGAAGCTTTCGGTGAGGAAGTGACTTATGAGCAACTCCTTGAGGCATTGGAGGCGAGATATGGCGACGTTCACCTGGAACACGTCTTTCGTGCGCAGCTTAAAGATCGCGTGCAGCGCATCAACGAAAACCTTCAGCAGTGGGCTCAAGAGGTGGAGAAGCTGGTGCAAAAAGCATACCGGTCTGTACCTGCGCTCATTGAAGGGAACCTGGTGCAGACATTCATCGACGGCATCCGCGACCTGGAAGTCAGAGCTGCTGTGAGGCTCGGGCACCACGAGACGCTTAAGGACGCCTTGACCCATGCACTGGAGGTGGAAGCCGTGCGGCAGGATCATCGTTCCCATCGCGTCAGGGAGGTTGCAGCAGCTACAGTTCGCGACCGCAACAAAGGATAAAGCCCTAGATGCTATGGCTGTGGGGATAAGGGCCATCTTCGATCCAGCTGCCCTAAGCGAACCCTAGAAAGGGAAGTTGAACGATCTCAGGAGGGTAGTGCGGCCAACAGCACCGCCCAGCAGCAGCAGGGAAACGAATAAAAGCCAGAACTGCGGGGCGGGTGCTGGCTCACAAACCCATGATGGGAACAGTCTAATCATCAAGGGCGAGGTCAACGGAATGCCGTGCAAACTGACAATAGACACTGGAGCCTCTCGTACGGTTGTTAGTTCCCAACTTATAAGTCAGTTCCTTGGGGACTCCGCATACAACCGAGAACGCATTAATTTGGTAACAGCCACCGGTCAGCGTATACCCGTCCGTGGAGAGAAGGAGATGGAGTTGAAGCTAGACAACGTGATCTACCTGCATCATGTCATCTGGCTGATATAATGGGCGACTGCATCCTAGGCCTGGACTTCATGAGGAATAATTGTTGTTAGATCGACGTTAAGCAAGGTGTTTTGAAATGTGGACAGGAGGAACTTTTTATGGAAGGTACGTTACCAGGAAACGTGTACAGCATTAAGAAGATTGTTCTTCCGCTGAGATCGGTAACGATTGTTCCGGTTAGTCTTCCTCGAAACGCTGGGAAAGCTCACCGTTGTGTACTTGTGGAAAGGGTAAACAATGACCTTTCATGGAAAGTAGCTCGAACGTTGGTCAGAACCACTGGCATCTCAGGAGTACGTGTGCTGAACCTTTGTGTCCGGGAACAGATTATAGAAAAAGGCACGCTGGTTGGTACTAGTGAGGAAGTGGATTGGTTACGTCGATGCCAATATCTATCGAGTGAGACCCCCAGCAAGGCTGCACAAACGAGGTGACCTCACTTTTGGAAGACTGTCACAGCGTTCTCTCTCCGACCGAAATGGTCAAGGCGAAGAAGTTGTTACTCGATTATGCCGATGTATTCTCATCAAACGATGCTGACATAGGAAAGACTGGCTTAGTTCAACACAAAATAAACACAGGAGAAGAATTGCCTATCCGCAAGCGGCCAAGAAGATTGCCGCTAGCACGTGAAAAAGGAAGTGGAAACCATGATTGAAGGAATGGTGAAGGACGGTGTTATTGAACCTTCCTCTCGACCATGGTGTTCACCAGTGGTTCTGGTAAAGAAGAAGGATGGCAGCATGCAGTTTTGTGTTGACTACCGCCGTCTGAACGACGTTACGAAGAAGGACAGCTATCCCTTGAAAAGAATTGATGACACGCTTGACATGCTTACAGAAGTAAATTGGTTTAGCACGCTGGATCTAAAAAGTGGCTACTGGAAAGTTGAAATTGACCCCAAGGACAAGGAGAAAACTGCGTTCTCGACGGGAAAGGGTCTGTGGCAATTTAAAGTGATGCCGTTTGGGTTGTGCAATGCTCCAGCAACGTTTGAAAGGCTGATGGAACTTGTACTTGCCGGGCTAATTGGCGATGCCTGTCTGGTCTAATTGGATGACATCATCATCGTAGGCCGTACGTTTGAGGAACACCTTCAAAACCTGGAACGCGTGCTCATGAAGATTTAGAGTGCCAACCTCAAGTTGAGTCCGAAGAAATGTTCACTATTCAAACGGCAAGTTAACTTTTTGGGGTATGTAGTATCGGAAGAAGGTATCCGCACGGATCCAGAGAAAATCGCCGCTGTCAAGTATTGGCCCGTTCCAAAAGACAAGACGCAGGTTAGAGCTTTTTGGGTTTGTGCTCCTACTACCGGCGATTTGTGAAGAACTGTGCAGATATAGCCAAACCTCTGCATAAGCTAACCGAGGAGAAGCGACATTTCTGCTGGGATTAGTGTCACAATATCGCATTCCAGGAGCTCAGGGATCGTTTGTGCAAAACACCTATTTTGGGATACCCTGATGCAAGCAAAGAATTTGTAGTTGACACAGACGCAAGTGATACAGGGCTCGGCGGGGTGTTGTCTTAACGGAACGGTGATCGAGAGATTGTGATAGCGTACTTCAGCAAGTCGTTGTCAAAACCGGAAAGGAACTATTGTGTCACAAGACGCGAATTGCTAGCTGTGGTAAAGTCGTTGCAGCATTTTAGCAAATATCTTCTGGGGCGAAAATTTCACATACGAACTGACCATGCTCCACTAAAATGGCTATTGAAGTTTAAATATCCAGAAGGACAGGTTGCGAGGTGGATTGAACTACTGCAGGAATACGACTTTGAGATCGAACATCGCAGCGGGAAATCTCATGGCAACGCAGATGCATTGTCAAGAAGGCCTTGTCCTGAAGATTACAAACATTGTACTAGGCAAGAGAGTAAGGAAGTGGTATCCGTGAGGATGCTCACGGCAGACCACCTCAGCAACGCATGGAAGGACAGCTTACAACGTGCACAGCAGGAAGATCCGGATATCAAGCCAATTCTGGAATGGATGAAGGCCAGTGCTCCCAAGCCCAAGTGGAGTGACGTCTCAGCCATGAGTTCGACCACTAAAAGCTATTGGGCCCTGTGGGACAGCTTGCTGCTTCAGGATGGAGTTCTGTGCCGTAAATGGGAAAATGTTCGGGGAGACAGCTGTCATTTACAAATGGTTGTCCCTAAAGCTAAAGTACCGGATGTTCTACAGCTGTACCATAATGATTATTCAGGAGGCCATCTGGGAGTTAAACGAACTCTACTGAAGATCCGAGAACGGTTTTACTGGGTCCACTGTCGAAACGATGTCGAGGACTGGTGTCGCAAATGTACAAGTTGTGCGGCTGTAAAGGGACCTCAGACTCGTAGTAGAGGTGCATCGAAGTTGTACAATGTTGGTGCACCATGGGAGAGAATCGGAGAGGGCCATTGACGTGGCGGGGCCGTTTCCGGCGATTGAAGGCGGTAACAAGTATTTCATAGTTGTGATGGATTACTTCACTAAGTGACCAGAAGTCTTCGCAATTCCAAATAAAGAAGCTTCAACAGTTGCAGATAAACTAGTTCATGAAGTCTTCTGTCGTTTTGGAGTACCTTTAGAGATTCACAGCGATCAAGGAAGGAATTTTGAATCTCAAATATTCCAGGAAACTTGCCGAGTTATGGATACTCATAAAACAAGAACGATTTCTTATCACCCGCAATCTGATGGAATGGTAGAACGATTTAATCAGACATTGGAGAGGTACCTAGCAAAAGTTGTAGACAACCGGCAACGAGATTGGGATAAGCACATACAACCGTTTTTGCTGTCATATCGAAGCGCTGTTCACGAAAGTATTCCAGTGACACCAGCTTTCGCAAACTTTGGAAGAGAATTACGGCTGCCTGCAGACCTGATCACCGGGATACCACCTGATACCCCACGCAATATAACCGATTATGCAAATGACTTGCGGAACAAAATGAATGACATTTATGAACACGTCAGACAATCGGGCCAGCAAATGTCTGAAAAGATGAAAACCCGGTATGACCGCAAAATGAACAACAAAGGGTTCGACGAAGTTTCACTAGTGTGGTTGCACAATCCGGTCCGCAGCAAAGGGAAATCTCCTAAGCTTCAAGCTAAATGGGACGGCCCGTACCGGATTGTGACCAGGATCAACGATGTAACCTATCGGATACAGAAGGGCGCAAGAGGGACTCCTAAGATCGTCCATGTGGATCGCATGGCGCGTTATTATGGTGCCGATAATGCTCGGGACGAGCATGTTTTAGGAGGGGGCAGTGTTGCGCAGCTATGTTGACATTAGGCACTAGTGCCATCTAGTGTCGGGTAACGGAGCGAGGGAGAGCTTCCCAGAAAATGACAACACTAATATTTCAACCGATAGCGCCATCTGTTGTCGAAAGGAAGAACTAAGCTTCTGGAAGCTGACTCTCGAACTTTCGACGCTTTGTCGATTGGTGCGCGTATTTACTTGAATGTTCTGGATGATTCTGTACTAATGTGTATTTATAGGCGTTTCAAGGCGCGATCGGGGGAAGTATTGAATTTGGCGAGACAAGCGAAGCTTCGGAGCGAAATAAAATGAATCAGTGTGATTAATTATTAGTGTTTTAAGTTTAAATTTGTGTTAAGAAAATTAAAGTGTTAATTTAGGTAATTTTATCGGCAATTTTTATTGTCACGAACCTCAAGCACGTAACAATATTGATGTGACTCTAAAACTTTTCTAAAGGAAATAACTAATAAATGTTACAATCGCCATTTCTGGGCTTTTTTTCAACTTCTTTTGCTATATTTTTGTAACATACTGTTCGATATTGGTCTCTTCTGTTATATAATAATATAACATAGTAAACTTTAACTATATAATAATGTGGGTATGATGGATATAATCTATAAAATATGATCTTCAATCTAGTGGATGTTGCTCTGCTCGCCTGGCTAGGTTACAGAATAACCTGTATAAAGGAGTAACAGACTCAATATTCGGGTAATAGTAGATTTAAAATAAGTACATGTTTACAGTTATAATTGCCACAATTATAATAATTTCTAGTGATTCAAATTATTAAATATAAATTTGAGAAATGTATGCGTGTGTATGTGTGTGCGTGTGTATATATATTTTTTTGTAGAAAAAAGGTGACAAGCGGGCACAGAGTCTACCTGATGGTAAGTGGTTGCTGTGGCCTATAGACATCTACATCTATCCTCGTGCGAATCAAAATGTAGATGCGTTGTCAGCCTTGAGGACTAAGATGGAATGCCTCTTTTTGAGTAAAAAGGGTCTCCGGTACTCTACACTCACTATACGAAACACATTTTTTTTAATATTAGTAATCTTATTAATTAACATTACTAATATTCCTTTTAACAACTCCTGGTAAGCTTGAAAATGCTTGTGTTAGGAGTGGTTCACGACAGTAGTCAAATGGCGGATTCGAACCCACGACCTTTTGAGT
The DNA here is from genome assembly GCA_907164705.1 of Parnassius apollo. Classification (NCBI taxonomy): domain Eukaryota; kingdom Metazoa; phylum Arthropoda; class Insecta; order Lepidoptera; family Papilionidae; genus Parnassius; species Parnassius apollo. The sequence continues at coordinate 1,995 of CAJQZP010001628.1, read as the reverse complement.
TCTCGATCCGCGCCCTGCCATTACTTTATATTACTATATTATTACATTGCCTTAGCTACTGTTGCTTCACACAGCAGCATTAACTACTATTTGATGCTGATATTCTGTGAGAGCGTGGTCCTTCCCCGTTCGGTCCTTCTCCAAAACGACAGAAGACTTCATGAACTAGTTTATCTGCAACTGTTGAAGCTTCTTGATTTGGAATTGCGAAGACTTCTGGCCACTTAGTGAAGTAATCCATCACAACCATGAAATACTTGTTACAATCCATCACAACTATGAAATACTTGTTACCGCCTTCAATCGCCGGAAACGGCCCCGCCACGTCAATGGCCCTCTCCAATTCTCTCCCATGGTGCACCAACATGGTACAACTTCAATGCACCTCTACTACGAGTCTGAGGTCCCTTTACAGCCGCACAACTTGTACATTTGCGACACCAGTCCTCGACATCGTTTCGACAGTGGACCCAGTAAAACCGTTCTCGGATCTTCAGTAGAGTTCGTTTAACTCCCAGATGGCCTCCTGAATAATCATTATGGTACAGCTGTAGAACATCCGGTACTTTAGCTTTAGGGACAACCATTTGTAAATGACAGCTGTCTCCCCGAACATTTTCCCATTTACGGCACAGAACTCCATCCTGAAGCAGCAAGCTGTCCCATTGGGCCCAATAGCTTTCAGTGGTCGAACTCATCGCTGAGACGTCGCTCCACTTGGGCTTGGGAGCACTGGCCTTCATCCATTCCAGAATTGGCTTGATATCCGGATCTTCCCGCTGTGCACGTTGTAAGCTGTCCTTCCACTCGTTGCTGAGGTGGTCTGCCCTGAGCATCCTCACGGATACCACTTCCTTACTCTCTTGCCTAGTACAATGTTTGCAATCTTCAGGACAAGGTCTTCTTGACAATGCATCTGCGTTGCCATGAGATTTCCCGCTGCGATGTTCGATCTCAAAGTCGTATTCCTGCAGTAGTTCAATCCACCTCGCAACCTGTCCTTCTGGATATTTAAACTGCAATAGCCATTTTAGTGGAGCATGTTCAGTTCGTATGTAAAATTTTCGCCCCAGAAGATATTTGCTAAAATGCTTCAACGACTTTACCACAGCTAGCAATTCGCGTCTTGTGACACAATAGTTCCTTTCCGGTTTTGACAACGACTTGCTGAAGTACGCTATCGCAATCTCTCGATCACCGTTCCATTGAGACAACACCCCGCCGAGCCCTGTATCACTTGCGTCTGTGTCAACTACAAATTCTTTGCTTGCATCCCAAAATAGGTGTTTTGCACAGACGGTCCCTGAGCTCCTGGAATGCGATATTGCGACACTCATCCCAGCAGAAATGTCGCTTCTCCTCGGTTAGCTTATGCAGAGGTTTGGCTATATCTGCAAAGTTCTTCACAAATCGCCGGTAGTAGGAGCACAAACCTAAAAATGCTCTTACCTGCGTCTTGTCTTTTGGAACGGGCCAATCCTTGACAGCGGTGATTTTCTCCTGATCCGTGCGGATACCTTCTTCCGATACTACATACCCCAAAAAGTTAACTTGCCGTTTGAATAGTGAACATTTCTTCGGACTCAACTTGAGGTTGGTACTCTGAATCTTCATGAGCACGGTTCCAGGTTTTGAAGGTGTTCCTCAAACGTACGGCCTACGATGATGATGTCATCCAATTAGACCAGACAGGCATCGCCAATTAGCCCGGAAAGTACAAGTTCCATCAGCCTTTCATACGTTGCTGGAGCATTGCACAACCCAAAGGGCATTAATTAAAATTGCCATAGACCCTTTCCCGTCGAGAACGCAGTTTTCATGGCTGGTCTGCGCTGATCGCGTGTCAGGTATATGCGTTTGATATATAGATTTAAATCGACTTTTATGACAACAGACTTGAATAAAGTGAGCGACAGAAGAATGTTGGTAATGACTAGGAGAAAACTATTTATATTATCCATCTATATATATATATATATATATATATTATATGAC
>CAJQZP010001627.1:0-93276 GCA_907164705.1 Parnassius apollo | reverse complement strand
CTTGAGAGGCAGATCGTTCGAGTATTGAAGACAAGTGAAGTCCGCCAGCAAATTTTGAGCAGCGCGATGGACATTTCCTTGATCCTTTCAGAAATGATAGCATGTACCTACCGAAAATTCCATTCCGTTCATTACGGCCAATGAAAATCCGCTGCTGAACGAACGCCTCCATGGATTACCTCATAGGAGGGATTTCGTCGTAGTTGTCTCACTTAGAGAAGTCAGATTGTTGAGTTCGCAGTTTATTTGAGTTGCCATCAGGAAGATGCTGCTGCACATCTCCTGCTTCAGTTTCCATCACTTCTACAGGCACCCAGGGAATGGTATGGGATAGTGTATATTCTGTCACCGCCATTACATGATTTCCATCTGCCGAGGATTGGAACTTACATATAGGCGGTGACTTTACTTTTGTAACATAATTACGCTGAGTAAAGAAATATCTATGTGTTTCATTAGAAGCTGTTAAAGCCCTATTAAATAAGCTGTTATGAGAAAAATATTTAATTCTCTTTAGTCTGCTAACGTGTGAGTGCTAAGTAGGCACTAATATTCAGATGCAGCAACAGGTAAAACAGCAACAGGTTGGACCTACCAGATAGACCACGCCGTAGGAGTACTAGTATCACGTCTAGTTGTACCTTTCGATTGAAATAAGTTGTATTCCCTCGTTTCCTAATAAAAACTTAAATAAAAAAAACACAACAATTGTCTATGTTTATCACCTAGCAGAACTCTAATACGTCAAGTAAGTCTAATAAGCCATGCTGCTACTGTATTGTGTCCGCAACACGAATGGGTCGGCTCAACGGCTTGGACTGAAATATCAGCTTAATGCTGTAGTGTTTCGAACGGTGAGTGTAGAGAACCGGAGATCGTTTTAACTGGTAACGAGGCGTACCATCTTAGTCCACAAGGGTGACAACGCATCTGCATCTTCATTCTTAATCGAGGATAAATGTAGATGTCTTTGGATCACAGCATGCACTTACCATCAGATGGACTGTGTGCTCGTTTTTCACCCATATACAAAACAAAAAAGCCTATACGCATGTAAAAGTGTGAGTAAACTGACGTCTCCTTTACATAGCTCATATTATAAATGCACGAAAACTAAAACTACATAGTCGCATCCCTCAAAGAACAGCGCCTCAAATCGTTTACACAAACGTCGTACACGCAACGAAGCGGAGTGCAAAGATCGTTGAATGCACGTGATTTAAACTCCATTTGCTTGCACCGTAAAAGACGTTGGTAATCTTTATTACTTTTTATTAAAGAAGTAATAGGTTTGCAGTCAACACAAGTTCTATAATGAAGGCTTAATAATCTTCCGCTCATCAGATGTCGCTAGTTGACACTGAAGTAAAGTTTTTGTTACACAATGTCAATTAAAGGTACACTAGTCGCTTATTCTTCCATACAAACGTAGTCCGGCGATAACTCCACTGTTTGATGGTGTACGTTCAAAATAAAAAATGATTTCAATTGGTCTCATCATTATCTAGCCCTGTATGGAAACAAAAAAGTAAAAAAAGAGTATATTTAAAAGTTATAAGCGTCGAAAATTCCGAATTTCAACACTATTTTTAAAACATCTTTGGGCGGAAATAAATACCATAAGAAGAACGAAAATTGCAAAACAGTTACCATACAGGGATAGATTAGTTGTTCAAAAATGCAAATAATTTTATTTTATACAGATACATTCAATAGATTTTTCGTGACATCCAGACTACCAAAGGTCTGTTTATAAAATTTCGCGCGCCCGTTTTTGTTATAAAACATCTTGCCTTTCGCTACAAATTATTTCCCCGATCAGTGGGACGGACGGAGGGGGGACGCAGCGCGCACTCACACATACTCACTAGGTTAGCCGCTGCTATCTATTTATGGTTGTAATACCTACATATCTACATCTTTATTTAGAAAGAGTCCTTTTTTTGTTCGTGTCCATTGCTGAAGCCGGTATGAATATAGCTGCTAAAATGTTTCCATAAGTTTGTTGAATCACATTTAGTTAAAATTGAAAACAAGTTGGTACATAATAATGAACTTTCGATACAGATAGTACATTAGGTACTTAACTACTTTAATTTGCTAATTAACGAAAACATCTCATAGATAAGCACGATTATCGAAAATCTTAAAATTATCTATTAATTGAATTAGAATAGGTAATTTTTAGATTTTTGATAATCGTGCTTACGTATAGGAATCTCATATCCTAATATACCTATTGTTGAAATTAAAGGATTTTCTACTAGAAAAAGAAACGTGTATTTTTGGCTTTTTTTGATCGATAGTAATATGTATAGGTATTTAAATCTTGTAATCTCGGAAGCTCGGAAGTCCGATTCGCACTTGGCAAAATATTTGTTTATATTTAACCTTACCTCAGACATACTCATATTTTTTTATATATAATTTACTATACTACTATATAAGCTACTACTAAAAAAATAGTAGTAGCTTTGCTATGGTATTATAGTACCTATATTTTGGATTAGATTTAATTTATTACAGAGCCGTGGTAGCTCAGTGGTTAACGCTCGCTGTAAATATAACAGAACGCGAGTAACCCGGGTTCGATCCCCGCCGGCACCAATGAAATTGTTAATTGCAATTTTAAGTGCTGATTTACCACGTGCTCGGCGGTGAAGGAAAACATCGTGAGGAAACCTGCATGTCTGAGGAATAAGAAAAAAATATTTCGAAGACATGTGAAGTTCGTCAACACGCATTTGGGCAGCGCGGCGGACACTTCCTTGCCCTAAACCTTCTCAGAAATGAGGGGAGGCCTGAGCCCAGCAGTGGGACGTATATAGGCTGTAACTTTACTTTACTTTACTTTTATTACAGAATAACCTACCTTAGATATTGGGTTATGAATACAGATAAGTACACATAGGATTTAGTTTCTAAGTTATACCTACATATTTATAGCCTTCGTTATGAATAGCATAAACAGGTCAAGCCCCGACCAAGTAACGAATTTCTTTCTACAATCGCGCCTTTTATTTGTTTGGACTCATCACCTGACTCGTTCAGTGATGCCATTCCCTTAGAGTGTTTAGTTTTCAACTAGCGTTCAGCGTAGCGCGTAGCGTTTAAAATAAATAAAAATTTTATTCATATTTCGCTAATTGTGTCTGTACTGTGAATTTGATTTACAATCGATCTCTAAATTGTAGTTTTCTTCTAATTACTTACCTTGCCTAGACGTGTTCTTTGGACTTCTGTAAGGAAGTCTATGCTGTTAGTATTCCGTTTATATACGTTACTATTTTGATAGACGTTTGTGCTTGTCCCTGCAGTGACACAATGCCTGTTGTTAATAACTTTCTAAGTACTAAGAGAATATTTCAAACCGCTATTGAAGACAAACAATCAATAAACAATTTGCAAACTAACATTTTTTTTATTTAATTTACCTATATAAAAGCCACACTCACATCAAAATCGCGCTGTCGAAAAAGCAGTTATCCTGACACTGGCTGACATATACTTCGGGGTCGGGGAGTTGCCTGCGGGCTATTATAGCTAACTAGCTATGGAAAGTAAATACCTATTTAGAATACATAGTACCTACAGTAATATTTGCATAACCTACAGTAAAATACAAAATCATACAGAAAACATAATTATGTTACACTTTTTTGTGTTTGTTTTGGAAATTGTTATATTTTTTTCAAAAAAAGTTTTTTATGTTACCGTTTTTAGTTTAGAGTTATGTCCCTTTAGTGGGTACAGGCGTGATATTATATTGTGTGATTGCGTAAAGAATGCATAGATAGGCGATAGCAGCAATCGCGGTTGATTTGCTGTCATTTATTGAAGTGCCCCCGATTTCTCCAAGATCCCATCATCAGATCCTGATCTGATCATCGTCGATTACCGTGGGATTATCTGGAAAATATATCCAAATCGGTTCAGGCATATTCGAGAAATCGGGGGACAGAACATACATAAACAAAAACCAACGAATTGCGAACCACCTCCTTTTTTTCGAAGTCGGTTAAAAAGTAGGTAAAAACAAGTCAATGGAATTATTATATAATAACAACATCTACTTAAGTTCACATAAGAACTTTCATCATAACAACTAAGCACATAAATTGGGTTCATAATAATTACGTTTCACACAGCAGATTCTAAGTTACAATAACACCAATTTGCTTTCTCTCTCCTTTCTCTTTTTAAAATACGTTATCCCCGATTTTCTCCAGTATCGTGGAGGCAGTTTACAAATATAAATTGCATAAGAACAAACATCCAGACCCGGAACAACTATTTGTAGTCCATACAAAATATTTGTTCCGTGGGGGATTCGAACCCGCGGCACTCAGCGCAGCTACTCATTGCTAAGCTATTGCGGCACGAAGTTCACAATTGCCGTTTGAGTATAAGTTATTATTCTAAAATGAAACGCATAGGTACCTAGGTACGCGATGATGCCGTCGCGCATTGCGTCACTCGAGTGCGTATGTGTGTGCGCACTAGCTTCTTACTGCTCATCACAGCGTCTATCCCTTTCGCACGAGATGTCGGCTGAGATAGCATGCATTTTTGCCCCCGCCCACCACTTAGTTCGTGCCATCGACTAGGGCAACCTTAAGTGAGAAGTTAGTTTAAATAAAAGTTTATCAGTTTCTAGAGTATTATATATATATATACACAAAACAACGCCTCAGTGGTTAGCTTTTTAATTTTTCGCAAATTTTTAACGCTTGTTTTAATTTTTATACTTTTAGGAATATCCGTATTTTGTTAATTAATTTCTTATTTAATTAATATGAAATAAAACTAATAATTACAGAAAGAAACATAGGTCTTTACATTTTACTAACAAATTAACTCATTCCGAAGATGCGCCGCGCTGGTGGCAAAAAAGGTGTGGCTGTTCTCATTGAAAAGTTTATTAAGATAGTAGACAAGTTCAAGTATCTTGGCCATATTGTTACTTCAGACTTAAAAGATGACACGGATGTGGAACGTTAACGTAGATCTCTGTGTGTAGTAGGCAATATGATGGCGCGAAAATTCTGCAAGGCGTCGCCGGACGTGAAAATTACACTGTTTAGATCTTTCTGCCATTTTACACGTGTCAACTCTGGGTAGACTATACCAAGAAAACACTTGATAGTATACGGGTGACTTATAATAATATTTTTAGATTTCTAATGGGATTTAATCGCTATTGTAGTGCCTCTGAAATGTACATGAAAACCCGGGTTGACCCTTTTAATGCTATCCATCGAAAGAGGAAGAATATATATATATATATATATATATATATATATATATATATATATATATATATATATATATATATATATATATATATATATTCGTCATATGGGATGGTAAAATCGACTAAAAATATCCTTGACTGTGCCCGGTCCATCAGCACAATATCAGGCTTATTCGCAAGAATAGTCCTGTCCGTGATGATGGCCCGGTCCCAGTAGAGCCTGGGGCGGTCATTTTCGAGCACGGCTTCCGGCAAGTACTTGTAATACGGCAATTTCCGGTCCACGAGACCGTATTTCAGAGCGAGCTCCTGGTGTAGAATTCTGGCTACTAGGTTGTGCCTGTGCAAGTACCAGAGTTAGAAAGAGCCGAACAACCGGAGATGACATGCCTAAGCGACTCACCGGGATGACGACAAGCTCGACAGACGTCGACAGTGCCATCCTTTAGGATGTATTTCCGATAGTTATTGGTGTTAATAACCTGATCCTGTATTTCACAGACAAAACCCTCGGTTTCCCCGAAGAGGTCACCGAAACGTAGCCAGTTGAGGGAAGCGACTGTATCTACGAAGGGCTCATGAAGAGCCCTGTAGTACCTCCCGTGGAGGTCCTACTCCTTCCATACGGTCTACCGGCCGGAAATGCTAAGCACTGCTGGGTCCTGCCATTGCTCGTGGGCTAAGGATAGAGGGGTAAGCCCTTTATCACAAGAAATGACGTCATTATAGAATGGATCATCCGATCTCGCCAGAAAGTAATGACGGAGACTGCACACTTCGCGATTATGCATGGTGAGCGCGCTCAGAAAACCACGCCCATTATGCCTTCGCGGCAAGTACAGTCTCATTACCGACGATCTCGGATGATGCATCCTATGGGACGTCATGGTGGTGCGGACATTTCTATGCAGGGCGTTAAGTTCGGTCTGAGTCCACCTGAGTATGCCAAAGGTATATATGAGGACAGGCATGACCCAACCGTTATATGCGTGTGTCTTATTCACACCGGACGAAAGGCTGTTAAGCACTTTGGTCAAGCGTGCATAAAACACGTTGCAAACTGACTGTTTCATACCAGCCTCATCGATATCGATGTTCTGTGATATACCCAGGTATCGGTATGTTTCAGCCTCGGAAAGGGTCCTTAAGTTGACGGGCATAGATAAATCTATGCCCTCAGAGTTAGGTTAGTTAGGTTATATATATATATATATATATATATATATAGTATTATATATGTATTACTATTTGACGGCCCCGTGGCATAGTGACAGCATTGAGTTGCGATGCTGAGGGCCGCGGGTTTAAACCCCGCACGGACAAGTATATGTATGGCCTACAAACAATTGTCTTAGGTCTGGACGATCGTCCTTGTGCAACTTATGACTGCTCTAAGTTTGAAATTGGCGTGTTTTTAAATAAGAAATATCTTCTTAAAAGTTATGTAAAATAGTAGTTTAATGCTGCTGTCTTCTTATGGTGTATGCAGAGGACAATAATAATTTTTACTGGACACGGGTCATTCCGTCTTAGTTCTTAGGATGTAAGATGTAGATGTCTCCGCGCCACAGCACCCACTTACCATCAGGCAGACTATGTTTTCGCTTCTCACACTTATTTTATAAAAAAGCAACTTATATTTTTGATTAATACCTTTTTAAAACAAAATAGGGACACCATGTTTTTGTTACTCCCATTTCTGAACGGCTAGACATAGGACTCTTCCAAGGTAGGGAATCTTTCTTAATCGCTTCGCTATGCTAGCAGGCGGATTGACGATAGCAGTGCCAAACGTTTCGCTCACATCTCCGATCTACGTGTCTTACGCCTGGCGTAAGCTAAATTCTGATACCACCATTCTTTCGGAAGCCACAAGTTCTTACTAGTGATTCCCAATGTTGGATTTTATACAGGATGAAATGGGATGTTGTGTTCTTACGCTGCCACTCTACGGCATTATAAAAAAATGCACAGTTGGTAAAATATAAAAATAATTTAACTACCCGATGTCATCCCTTGTGTGTGAGAAGAAGATCCCCAAGAAGATGGAAATGAAACAAAAGCATATCAACATATTTTCTTATTAACTACTGAGTATTCATCTTCATCAATAAAGACCTTCAGAAGTTGACTGCTGAAAATAGTCCTCCCCCCTTCAAAGAATACCACAAAGCATGGTCCTGAGTAACCGGCATTCTTTGACGTCCTACATTTCTTACCAGGTCGTCACTTCATCTACGGTCGCCCTACACTCTGATTACCGGTACGAGTCTGCCACTCGAGAACCTTTCGTTCCCATCAGTTGTCGGCTTTTCGTGGACAATGCTTGCTGTGAAGCAATCTATGGGAGAGGTCTGTGTTCAGCAGAAGACATTCGAAAGAGCGTAATGATGGAATAAAGGAAACTCAGGTATAGATGTAATTATCTATGACATCTTCTTACCGTCAGGTGAACTAGGCTCGTTTGAAATAAAAGTAAGGAGGTTTTGACTTTGGTTAATTTGTTAAATTAACTTAAAAAAGTAAGAGCCTGCTATCGGTGCTTAGATAGAGTGTGGAGAATAATAAAAGCTCCGACTTTTTTTTGAATTCGGGTTACTTTTTGTTAAAAGTTCAACGTTTTGAACCTTTGAAGTAGACTAAGGAATATCACAATCTCAATATTGTCTTAATAGTTACATTAAAATCTTCATCCCCTATTTTGCCATTCAAAAAACAAAAAAGGTGCGAGGGTTTCTATATTAAACGAGCTCTAATAAGAATTTGATTTTACAAAACGTTCCCCCGAAAACGCATGAGCATGAATAACTTCCCCCTTGATTAATGGCCGAATAATAAAAGGTGTCGAGGATTGTTCTACTTACAAGAGAGATTATTTGCGACGGTTCTTATTAAAATATATTTGTAAATGTATGTTTTGCGTGGTTTACGCAATGTACGAATAAAAATTAGGCATTTATTAAAAAGACAAAACCGGCTACTCGTAAAACGAACAATGTAATTTCCAGTTATACAACTTCTGAAGTCGTTGTTAATACATATTATGTGAAGTATGAAGGCTTCGACTTCAGAAGTACCCGCGGCTGATAAGAGGGCTGGCTATTTACGGTTCCGTAGTTACACAACAAGGAACCCCTATAGTTTCGCCATGTCCATCCGTTCGTCCGTTCATCCGTCCGCGGTTTTACACAAATACCCCAGGTGCTATAAATATGTTATTTCAATCTTAAAAAATATTTTTATTTTTTAAGATTATTTTTTAAGTTTGTAAAATATTTAGCTTTAAAATGGTATTTTTCATTAGAGTCATGTGTCCCCTCTACCAACTAAACCGCTGATTAAAAATGTGATAAGTATACACGACAGTATTACATATAATGAACTTAAAAGGAAAACTATCACTTGATGAGTACTTCAACCAATTTATAAAATGCACTTGTATTAGTAAACATTTTGTTACAACTCCATATAAAATAACTATATCACTTTGTATCGTCTTTGTTAACAGTTTCAGATTCAGGAAATTGACAGTGTTTCACCCCTGTGCCTCGAAAAGCACGAAAATCTGTTGGTCCTGCGCCGGGTCTCTTTCCCATTGTTCCGTTAGACAATACACTAGGACGCTTTAATCTTGTTCTGCACTGTAACAGAGAATTTCTCGACAGAAAACCCCAATAATGGATTGTTTATCGATTAAGAAACGGAATTCAAGTACTCACCGTACGAAACAGGGCCGTATCAAGCTGCTATTTTACGTTCGTATTCTGTGAGAGCATGATTCTTCCCCGGTCGTGCCAGCCCATTCTTGCTACAACCATAATATAGTTTCTGACTTTTATTAAATATTCGTTGTGTAAAAAAGTGCTTGCATTACTGGATTCCCGTATTGAGGTTAAAGAGAGTCATTATTACAGGCTGTGAGTCATTCTATCTTAGTCCTCAGAGGTGATAACGCATAGCCTTTTCTGTATGAAGTTGGCTGCAGGTGTCTATGGACTGTTTGGCTGCTCACCACACGTGGGCTGTAAGTTTGATTGTCACTTCAGTTTAGTATAAAATGAAATTACAAAATATGTATTGTTATATTCAATAAAATAAAAACACGTTTTACGAATCACATTTTCGTATTAATCTCGCAGTTGGCATTACAAATTTCAAAATTAAAGTTTTCATTACGGCTGGGAAAGACTCGGTGAAGTTTACAGACATTATTCCCTTAAAATACGCGCAAGCTCTGAATTTCGGGAAACTCCTTTAAAGAGAATGGAAATAAACGAAATTTACTCAAGTGTAGAAGACAAAACGCAAATACTTATGCGATATAAAGTTTTCTTTTTCTTGTATATTTTATTCTTGAGTAGTTTTACTGCGTCAGTTCTACACTTTGTAGTTACATTGTTGGCAACTCTGTGACTTATTGGTTTCTTGATCGCTAAGACACTAATACGGGTTCGGATTCCAGGTAGTTATAACAATTTTTTTAGAGAATAAGGGTGACTAACTAGCACACAGTTCACGTAATGGTAATTGGATACTATGACCCACAGACATTTGCATTTATAAAAAAAAACAAACAACTATTTTTTACTTGACACGGGATTCGAAATCGTGACCATTTGATCAGCAGAAGATACATATACTTTGTAAGGTTCATTTGAGTTTTACGCAGTTAAGATTCACAGCAAACATTTAAAAAAATGAAAATATCATATCACCCTTTTATGCTACACACTATACTATGCTCTAAACTAAATAAATCTTACGACACCTCATATGTTAAAATTTATCAAACCGTTTACTTCGGTATGCATTGGCCTAAACGGCTACATACATATATACATTCACAAATTTGTATAGATATACACACATTCATACACTCGAAAAACATTACCCTATTTCTATGCCAGTCACCTTTACTCTTACAGTAGGACTTACTTCTGAATCATTGAGGCGTTTGACGTATCTAAATTTCAGAAGGACGAACAACAAATCCCGGAACAATTATTTGTAGGCCATACAAATACGTGTATCATGCGGGATTCGATCCTGCAACCCTGCATCGTGGCAACCAACCCCTTACATATTATATACTACTAAAGAGTGTATTGGTAATAATATATCCTGAAAATGAGGTGATCGCTTTCATGCTGTTTTGAAATGTTGTCATACTTAGTTGTATAAAATATTATATAATAATCTAGCCAATAGCCCTGGACTCGTCTGGATGTCAACTATGAATAAGGTGTTATTTAAATTTGAGATAGCCAAATACCATTCATTTTATCAATTTGTCGTTTAATTTTACAAAAAAATCTTAAGGATTAGTCGGTAAAGTATAGCCTAGATTCCTTCTGGTAATGCTCTGTATCTGTTCGTAAAATTTCATCCAAAGAAATATAAGTATTATATATAAATCTCTTCGGTTTCATCACAATCTGTTCAGTCACGCTGAACACTAGCCTCGGCAGACAGATGGACAGACAATTATTACTAAATTTTAATATAACGTACAGAAACTTGAATTTTATTTAAATAATAATAATAATAATTTATTTCGCGAATAAAAACTTTTAACAAAAAAAAATTGAAATCCTTGGCTCCTAATGTAGGTAAACCTATACCTCAGGAGCCAGTGTCTTCCTACAAAATATATATATATATTTTATCTATATAGACACTTTTTATATAATCTACATATTATATTGCATAAAAATTGTTTTATTCTATTCAATGCTTATTAAGCACTTCGTTATAAGAGTCTAGTGAGTAAAATAAAAATTAGTTCCATCCAACGTTTCTTGCTCGAGAAATACGAATGCGAGAATTGAATTTAAAAGGAGATTGTGTCGACCCGATCAAACTAATGGAGAAATAGCGATTTTATCTTGCTATTCTGTAGTGATAAATCTATATACGGTATATCGTCTATATACGGCACCGTGGTGCAGTGTTAAGACACGACACGAGATTGAGTTGCAGCTCTGAGGGTTGCGGGTTCGAATCTCGCATGGAAAAAGTATTTGTATGAACTACAAATGATTATTTCGGGTTTGGATGTTTGTTCTTGCGCAATTTATATTTGTAAATTGCATCCACGATACAGGAGAAAATCGCAGTGTGGGAGTAGGAAACGTTTAATACAAATATATGTTCGTTAGTTAGGAGAACTGACTATTAATTTGCCCCTTATATTTCGAATATTTGATCGATAAGCTTCCGTATATGGCTTCCCTTGACGACTCTGCCACTCACTTTGCGGAGCAAATTTGCTTTCTTTCATATCCTTTTTTTTAAACCCTTTTTTTAAATTTTCACTCGATATGCCTATTTTACTTAACCGTTTAGGCCTAATTGTCTAAACGATCAAGTAAAATAGATCAAATAAATCACTCTGCTCGACAGGTGTCGGCCGCACGTCGGTCCCGATCTGGCCGATTGATAATCTATCTTTTAAGGAGTTTCACCGTGTACTTTCTGTACGTGGTAAATTCATCATACAGTGTTTTATAGTTGCAGTAAGAATGGGTCGACTCAACCGGGGAAGCACCGCACTCACACAGGAAATCAACTTGAAATAGCTGCATAATGCTTCTGTTACGTATGACCTGTGAGCTAGGTTTGTCCCAGTGTATATGTGTATTATACATGTATGTACATTAAACCTACTTTCTAAGTCGTAATTAATTACTAGGTTACTCATAATTGAAGTATCATACACCGACTTGATATTGAAGTCACGAGGCTTCAACCGAAAACCAGCGCTTGCTTTACAGCATTATGCCGAGTAGGAGACATATTTGGTATAACATTTTTTATTTATTTAATTATTAATTAATTATGAATGTATGTACTTCTTGCATATCTTTTCCGCTTGTGTTTGCATATTTCTTTGTTTTAAATGCAATACATTGTTTACTTTATTTCAATACTCTTTGGAGACAGACTTCACACATAGCCTCGATATATTTCTTATTTTTACGATACGCAGATTTCTTCACGGCATTCATATTCACTATATATATATAGTGAATATGAATACCAATAATATTTTATAAAAATATATTCATAAACAACTTTATTCCAATCCTCACCATTGCTGGCGATGATAACGAATGGTGATTTAGTCACGTGCTATGAAATTTTAAGTTGAACTTAAACAGCCTCCAAATTCCACTATTCCACATCGCGATTGAAGATACCATAAACACCATCTGGATACTTGGCGGTCCACCACTGTGCGATTTACCTGAAGTTTTTTCGTCGTACGACTTTGTTTATTTTACTTCTACTAGAAATACTTCTTAGGGACCTACAAGAAAAGAGCCTACTCCTTTTGAAAAATCCGGCAATGCACCCGCTATCCTCTTGGTGTTACAGTTGTCCATGTGCAGCGGCAGTCACTTACCATCATATAAGCAGCAAAGCTCGTTTGTCCCCTATCCTATAATAATTTTCAGAATTAAAGATGTCCTAGGTTGTTTGTGTATATTTTTTTACCTAGCACAGTAGTAAGTATTCTTGCAAGGAAATACTATTAATTAGTCTACATTTTAAATAAAGAAGAAAAATTATTCGTGACTTCATTCAGTGCGGATTGTGTTTGTGACTGTACCAGACTACGGTATTAGTAGATGACTGCACAGCCGCACCATCGAAGAAAAACACTCAGAAACAGAATGATTAAAGAAATATATTCCTTAACAATACCAACGGCCACGGAAATATAGCTCGCGGCTTTTCAGGCTTTATCGTGCTATAAAAGGCCCTGTGTCCAATGAAGCTATAAAAGCCCACTGGATAACGGGGAAAAAATAGGTATATGCCGTGTACAGTGCATCGCAAAGTTAATGATGAGATATGAATAACCCTTTTTAATTGTAGCAAAGTGTTTCATCTTATTCCTCAAGGAAACAACTCATCTCTTGATTCTAAATCGATGTGTATTTGAGACTATCGTCAAATGCTCATTTCACGCTCTTTCTGTTATAGAAAAAAATTTCAGTCTAGTCTAATCATTCATTCATTCATTGCAGCCTAGGCAATCAATGGGGGAGATTGCCTCAAAGGCGACATATTTTCCATATATGCCAACCTTGACATGCGGGTTGGCAGCCGCATTGTTTTATTGTTTTGAATTGTCATCAGGAGATGCTGCTGCCCATTCTCTACAACATTTCGCTCTGTCACCTCTTACTACACTCACTAGATGATGCGGGGTAGTCAATCCTCGCGACGGCTTAGTCTGTGACCAGCCAATAATTACTTCGTACGACGTAAAATATTAAGTGTTCCGTTTGGCTAATTTTGACACGGACCCCTAAAACTGAGCTATTAATGTTTGCTGCAATAATAAGCATTAAACAAAATCACTAACGACATAAAGGGATTGATACTGGGATCCCATAAACATCACTTTATATTCAAAGATTGTCCCCCAATATAAAGGGAGCACACACGTCTGAAGTCTGAATGACTACAGATAATAAATTGGCGGCAATTTGCCAATTTGCGCCGTCAGCTAAGCATACCTGGTAGGGAATGTTACTAAAATGTTTATTATCGATATAAATTATTTTATCGTTTATATAGCTCATTACATTTAGTGCATAAATTTAAAACTACATAAATGATAATAATATGGCTAATTATCTTTTATTATGACGGATATTTTTTTACAAATGAAAAGGTGACAAACAAGAACAAGTTGATGCTCTAAACCAAGGACAGCCAAGGCTTTTATCGTTAAGAATGAAAATGTGGATGCGGTATCACCTCCGAGAACTAAAATGGAATGCTCCGTTACCAGATATAAAGGGTGTCTGATTCTTGTCACTCGCCAAACGAAGCACATCAGCGTTACGGTACTAATTTGTGCTGGTATTGTGAGCGTGGCCCTTCCGCGGTCGAGACAATCTATTCGTTGCAACATGTCATCCCTGATGGTAAGTTGATGCTACTGTTTAAAGACATCTACACCTATCCTCGAAAATTAAACAAAGTTCTCTTTACTTACCATACGGAATACAGCAGCCTTAAGTTGCTGTTTTACGCTGGTAAACTCTGAGAACGTGGTTCTTCTTCCCTGGTTGATCCGACCAAATTGTGCTACTAACATAAAATGATTGCATAGCAACAGCATGGACTTGTAGAACACGTGTAGAACATGCTTATTTATGGCCTGGTGTAAAAAATATCGTCTAATCATGCCGGAGAAATAAAATATATAGAAAGCTTAAGAAGTCTGCCAAAATGTAATAGAAATGATAGAAGGTTTGTGTTGTACAGTAGCTGTATATTTTTGTAAATTATTTTGAATTAATTTGTGCAGAAGTGTTTACGATATCGACACCTTGACCTTGCCTTGATCGTCTTTAGGCAGCCCATCACTAACGTTAACAAAGAGCCGGTGATTTGTATCTGAAAATGTTTTTTCTTGATTCCCTATAGAGAACAGCCAGTATTATAGTGTTCTTATTGCTTTCGCGATTTATACTGTTTTCATTTGAAAGGGTTTTTGTTGGAACATACGTTTGTCTGAGACGTCCGAGTGAATTGAATTATCGTAAATAGTCTCATCCCTTATAAAAGCATTTAATAATTTATTGGGTAATATTTCCTTTGGATGTCTCATACAGAGTAAAGCATCTTTTATTCTTACAAAGTATATTGACTTTGTTTTGGCATATTTTATTTATTCTTACTACTACTAGTTTTGAAATAACTAATCCAAAATCAATCCCACATCCAGGCTGACTTACGACAGAATCGAGTTCTAAATCAATCGAATTTGATTCGATAATTGAATTAGTACATTAGTAATTCATAATCCCGAAACAATAGCTAACGCAATCGAATTGTAGTTTAAATTAATTAATTCTCTGTTGGATGGTTCGCGTTCTTACAAACAATGACAATACGTTTTCTTTATACATTTTTTTATTAATCTAGTAATATTATTTGAAAAATGAATTTCTTAATTTAAAAATAATTGAACCACGGACATTAATAATTTAACTACCTATATAAAACAATCAGCCAGATATCTATGCATAACAGCGCTAACAGCACTTGATCGTAAATCCATCTTGTTTCTCGATTAAAAATCGAAAACCAAATCGAATTTAAAATAATTTTCTGTAGTCAGGCCTTCAGGCCTTGCATTTTTAAATCCATAAAATAAAATATAAAATAAAATAAAATCCGTCTATTATTGAACTATATATTTTTCAATTTTATAGAGAAAAATCTAAAAAGCGGTTGACCTGTAAGCCAACCTTGGAACTTCCCGCTTTTTCCAGCTGGAAACGCTCTAAAATCTTCCAATTGTTTGGTCAAAATTTATATCACAGGCGATTATTTAGAAAATTCTAAATGAATATAACATCAGAAAGTGTTAATGATTTCTTATAAGTATATAATTTTTTGCCTTGCATTAAAACTACTTTTACGGATTTTATTAATCAAATAAATTAAACTTTATTTAAACTTAGATTAAACAGAGATTATTCTATTTCTTTGAATCTAGAAAAATATATTAATTTTAAACTGTTCATTTTATAAAATCTCTAATACAAATATTGCGGCAAAAAAGTAAGCGTACCATACAATTTTAAAATGAATACCAACTTATTAACAATAATTTTTCTAATAACATTTCCATATTCAGCTGTGTCAAAGTGCATGGCGCTGTTGTCACCGGCTTATTTTCGGAACTGTATCGTATAGAAATTAAAGGAACACCTGTATGTTTCACGAGCTTTGTTCCAAGGCTGTAAGTAACGAACGAGAATTGCATTAGCTTAGGTATCATTGATAAGTATAGTTTTATATGTAATTTTATATATAACGTGATTAGGCAGTGAAAGAAAACATCGGAAGGAAATTAGCATATCTAAAATAAATAAAGTTTTAAAATACCTAATCGATACTCACTGATCATGAGGTGTGATAATCTTAGTATTCCTGATAATGTGTTAAATTTCTTAGCAACAGCAGTTTTTTATTACTTTTATTCGTTATCAGGAAGATGCTGCTGCTTCTTCTGTTTTAGTTTCCTTCTGTCGCCTCTTACGACAACCGCATGACGATATGGGCTAGTAGACATTATTAGTTATTACACCGTCTCTACACGAACACTAAGACTGTTATATATCGAAGAATAAAAGCTCCAACTTCGAAAGTTATTAAATTATGTGAACATTATTTTACATGTTTTTGTTTTTTGAAGTAGTTTTTAAAAAATTATAGCCTTAATTATTTGACGTTTTTAAGTGGACTTTGCAATATCATAAACAAAGTAAAAACTTAAATGTCGTAAATAAAAAACATATCCTCTGTTTCTACCCTTAGGATGGAATTTTTTCTTCACGTTTAAATGGGATCTTAAGCTATACCGTTACAGCTTACTAAGTCCACTGCTGAATATAGGCCTCCCCCTTAGATTGCTCCAAAGGGGGATAGTTGGCCATAGTTTTCACGCTTGACAAACTGCTTCAACCTCAGTTTATTTTTATTCTAAGTCATTTGTAGGGAATGAGAGCTAAGTGGACTGTATTTATGTTTCATTATAAGGGAGAAACTGAACTACTATGAAGAAAGCTAATTACTGTGACATCTGTCTGACTAATAACTTAACGATGATAATTGCTATTTTAAACTGACAGGGGTTAAGACGAAATTAAAGAACTTCGAAATTAAATAAACGAAATTAAAGAAATTGCGAAAAAAATAAACAGATCAGTAAACGCAAGTAAGACGAAAGTTATGGTTTTTGAAAGAGAAGAAAGCAAAACGGTATGTGAAATAAGAACAGAAGGGGAGTTGATCGAGCAAGTAGATGAGTTTGTATATTTGGGTTGCGTATTTAGCAGGGATGGGAGATGTAATAAGGATATAGAACAACGAGTGAATGCAGGAAATAGAGTAAATGGGGCCATACATACTATTGTGATGAGTCAAATGTGCTGAAAAAGGCACGTATGACAATTCACAATGCTGTGTTGGTCCCTACTTTAACGTATGGTAGTGAAAGTTGGGTGTGGCAGAAGAAGCACGAGAGTATATTGAACGCAGTAGAAATGCGGTCGTTAAGGAGTATGTTAGGGCTGAATCTGAATGACAGGGTGAGAAATTGAGTGATAAGAGAAGAGTGTGGTTTGCAAGATGGTGTTGTGACCAGGATTAAGAAAGGAATGCTTCGGTGGTTTGGTCATGTGGAAAGAATGAATGAGGAAAGAGTGACAAAGAAAATTTATGTTGCAGAAGTGAATGGCAGAGTCGGAAAGCGACGTCCTAGGCGAAGATTTATCGATATAATTGACGATTTATTGAAAACAGGCCAAATTAGGAGTACCCTTAACCGACGATATATTACGCATTTGCGTAAAATATCAAGCTTAATGCTGTTGTGTTTCGTATGGTGAATGTAGAGAACCGGACACCATTTTAACTGGAAACGAGGCACACCATCTTAGTTAATTCTTAATAGGGGATAAATATAAATGAGCCTGTTTTTGGGTCACAGCATCCACTTACCATCAGGTGGACTTTGTGCTCGTTTTTCACCCATATGTATGAAAAAAAAGCCTCCTCGTATATAAAGGTATGAGTAAACTGAAGTCTTCTTTCCATAGCTTGTATTAGAAATGCAGAAAACTAAAGCTACGTAGTCGCACCCCTCAAAGAACAGCGCCTCAAATCGTTTACACAAGCTTCGTACACGCAACGAAGCAGAATGTTAAAATCGTTGAATGGAAACGTAGTGTAAACTCGATTTGCATAAACCTTTGCTTGCACCGCAAAAGACCTTGGTAAACTTCATTACTTTTGCTCCTTTTTTATACAAATAAACACGTTTATAGTCAACTTCGATAATGAAGGCTAATAATCTTGCGCTCGTCAGATGTCGCTAGTTGGCACTGAGATGAAGTTTTTGTTACACAATGTCATTTAAGTAAGAAGTTAGTTTTACAGTAGTTCAGTTCAGTAGTCAGTTCAGTAGTTGAGTTTTTCATGGGCAGCGATAGTTACTTACGATCTAGTTTACCACCTATTCTACAGAAAAAAGAAAACATTTGTTACACCAAAACTACACGGTTACTTTAATTCGTGATAAATTGACAAAATAATAAATTCCAATAGAAAACTCAAAATAAAATGTCATACTCGTATTATTATTAATTTTTTTACTAACGAACTTATAATCTACCTAATAGTAAGTTAAGTACTGCAGCTCATGAACACCTGTTAACTCTGAAGACTATGATGGAATGCCTCACAACATGAAATTATAATTGCACAGCCCTTCAGACCAGAAAACAGCACAGCACGCAAAGTTTTGCGGCGGAAGTTACAAGCTTTAATTTCTCCCTCTCCTTTCCTCCATTACACAGGCGGTCGGTGGGTTCTTTGTTGTCGATTGTCTACGCATTAGAACCAAAGGAGTAGAATAATTTATCAGCGTCCCTCTTTTCGTCCGAATACAATCTAGGCATCTTCAACAGTGAAAAGGTTTTGTTACGCTAAGGCAGTGCAATTTACCATGGGGTTTCATCACCACTTACCACCGTGATCGTGGTCAAGCATTGGCTTATAAGTAAAAAAACAAGAAAGAAATCAGTTTTTAAACTACCACGACTAGTAAAGCTATTTCTATATTAATTATTTATCCTATATTATATATTAAGTATGTAAATTTTACTAACTATATATCTCTTCTATTCATTTGCATTTTATTTTGTTTTATATCCTTATTATTTATTTATGAAGTGATTGATTACACCTGCCACAGTTTCTCAAACCATCCAGGGTTGACTGGCAGAGAATGCCATAAGGCATTAAGTCCGCCCTCCATATCCCTTAGTATACAAGGTTTATAATAAAGATTAAATAAATAAATGAATAAAAAATAAAGCAACCATTCTTCTAATTCTTCTTTCATAAAACGACGTACGATCTTGCAATCCACCCGATCGTTTGTGGCTACTGCAGCACATGCACGCCTTCAACTAATGTCACATAAAGAAGGTTACACACGCACTCACCTCTTAGGACAAAGATGTAAGCACAACCTGTAATTATACTGGCCCTCTATACCCTTCAAAACAGAATACAGCAGTACACGCGCTTTAGCTTAGCGGCAGAAATTGGTGAGAAGTTAGCTTCTATTCTGTTCTTGAGCTACAATAGTAAGATGCCACGTCTTGTAAGGAAAGCATACTTCTACTCCATCATCATCAGCCCACAATAATCTACTGCTGGTATTAGACCTCCTTCGTTGCATGAATGGTTTTGCTTAAACATACGCTTGACAAGTGGAACTTCGATCGTAGCCAGACGTCTCACAAATTTTATTTTGCGTATGGTGTTGACAAGATGTACCGTGTAGTGGTGGTGCAAGAATATCTACTACCCCATATCATGCCGTGGGTGTCGTATCGTAAAAGGCGAAAGTTGAAAGCAAGTCATGAGACGGGCAGGTGCGTCTTCCTAATAACGACGAAGAATGAAAATAAAACTGCGGTTGCCAACTTGCTTGCCAAGCGTGGCAACTATAGATCTGTTAATTACTACTACTCTATAGATCTGTTCATTTTTGCGTTCTATATGCAATTTAAAAGTCAGTTTCGAAATATTGGTAAGAAACATACATTATTTTGATGTGTAAAATAATATTTAAATTTCAAATAATAAATTAGAACTATTACCAAAGATTGCTACTAAAGTTTTTAAAGATCTTTCAATTATTGTTGTTTAATTTTTATTTTTTGTTGAGGCACAAAAGGTTTAAAGCCGGTATAAAAATATGTTTATGCTTTATGCATTATTTATTTATTTATTTGATTATTTTGCATAATGTGTGCGTTTTACAGTTGTTATAAAAATATAGTACAACACATTAACCATTTCTGGTGTACAAAATGATAACTACAATATAGAATAAAATTACAAAAAACCGTTGATAATAATTAACAAACAAAAAACATAAAAATAAACTAGAAAGCGACATAATAAAACAAAAACATTTACTATTAATTGCACTATCACATTATTAATATTTATATTTTCATGTCACATTATATATTAAGTATTAAAATATTATTATTAAATAGTCCAAAATTTAAAGATACTGGTTTTCCAACTCACTAACCGAATAAAAAGATTTATTAAATAGCCACTTTTTAGGGTTCCGTAGTCAACTAGGAACCCTTATAGATTCCACGATATTTGTGAGCAGATCATAAATTGTAAAGAATCATGCCCACTTTACATACAGTACCCGGTTGACCGAGCTTTGCTCGGTATTTTTCGCTTGTTTTTTTTTTAATTCTTGTGTTTTGGAAATTATATTTAGATACAAATTACTTACTGATGAAATACGAATAATAATTTTTGATCTTAGCGACATAATTGAAAAAACTGAACTGGTTATTTGAATAAAAAAATCATGAATGCAATTAGTTTAATTAAAATTTTCGTGTTTTTAAAAGATACTAAAAAAAGGGCTCGAAAAATAGATTTTCTCAAAAAAAGAAAGAAACTTGAAAAAAAAATTAACAAAAGTCGGTCGGTCGGTCTGGGCTCGAACCATGGGTATTACGATTTTGTGACCGCCCAATATACCAATTAAGCTTATTCTAACGATATTGTAGCAGTTTTTCATTGCCTAAAAACACGGACAAAAAGACATTTTCTAAAAATAAATCCTAGCTAGATCGATTTATAGCCCCCGAAACTCCCTACACACAAAATTTTATGAAAATCGTTGGAGCCGTTTCCGAGATTCCGATTATATATATATATATATATATATATATATATATATATATATATATATATATATATATATATATATATATATACAATAATTGCTCGTTTAAAGGTATAGGATTGATTGACCTGTCACTTGATTCCTTTAACAGGTCGCGTCTACCTATAACCACTGTTGTATAAAAACAGTAATTGTTTATAATAACATAATCACTTATCATCTTTTCATTTAGAGGCCAGGGAAAATGTTATTAAGTAAATAAAATTTTTAGGTTATAACGGCTGTCAGATAAGGTCTATACACTTATTTTTCTTTCCTCAACATAATTCCTAAATTCCTCAACATAAACATAAAACCATTAAAAATCGTATCTAATCATAAATTAATAAGTTATAAAAAAGAAATCGGTTATTTTGAACATTCATAAACCACATGATGAATGAACAAGTTTTTCGTAGTCTGAAACGGAACGTGAAGAACACGTTTTTAATATAATGGTTTCTTATATTTACGCGAACACTACACATTGAAATAATACTAGTTTTTACGGAATTTATCGCGTATATTTAACTTTTTAAATACCCGACGTTTCGAGAGCTTTACAGCACCCATGGTCACGGGAAGGACTGAGATGTTTAACGTCCAGATGTCATAGTTAACCGCGGTTACCATAGATTAAAATTTAACTTTTGTTCCAATCTACACAGTAAGAACTTATGATATCATGAAGTCCTGCAGTTGTATGCTTGGGTTGGGATTTAATTTTATTTATTATAGGATCCCAAGCAGATGGTAGCACCCAGCCATCTTCTCTATTGAAATTAGGATGTTTTTTTAATTTCAATAGCCTCGCGAATCATCCTTGGAAGGAATCGGTGTTCTTTAGCGAGGATTTGTGGTCTATCAAATCTGATATAGTGACGGGGGCGATCCTGTACGTAGAGAATGGGCGATCCTGTAATAGAGAAGATGGCTGGGTGCTACCATTTGCTTGGGATCCTATAATAAATAAAATTAAATCCCAACCCAAGCATACAACTGCAAGACTTCATGATATCATAAGTTCTTACTGTGTAGATTGGAACAAAAGTTAAATTTTAATCTATGGTAACCGCGTTTTTCAACGTTTCAACGCAAATTTCAACGTTTTTAATATATTTTGGCGTAGCTTCTGGGCCCTTGAGCCATTGTAAAGCACATTCCGTCTCCAAAAGTCTATTGAGAATGATAAACAAAGTAACATTACTTTTTTCCTGGCTTTATTTGAAAATTCAATTATGAGATACGAAATAAGAAAAAAATATGCAATTTTATTAGATATTTTACATCACTAGACGCGTTAGAAAATTTTCAGGTGGACATGGACATGATTCTTTAGCGTTACGTTAGTAGTAGTTAGTACGTTAGTACGCTTAGCTTACACAAGTAATAAAAAACGGAGATTTCTCCTTTTTGGGCACTAATGCACTGCTTGTAAATCGTACACAGCCACTTTAACATTTCATAACATTTTTTCGGCACGTGATAGTTATTTTTCTTTCTGATGTTTCGCATTACTTTCTTTAAGTGTTTTTTTCTTCGCTATTACTATTTTTAAACGCTTCAAATGTTTCGCACAGATTTTTCTTCGATGTAACGAATGATATGTTGAAGTCATGTGTAAAAATGCGGTAAAACATTATATGATTTCCATAAGAAGCATTATTTTTTACACACGTAATCCTTGTGAAGGTCAGCCACACTGTTTTTTTTTCGTCTATATAATGTCTTTTTGGGTGGGATCTTTTAAAATGAGATACAATTTTGGATATGGATTTAAATTTTTTATGCCTTTTTTAATTTTTTTTATCAACTTTACGTTGTTTACCATGGCATCTTCGATTGTCTTTCATGTCGGTCATGTTGGTCATTGTAGTCTTATTTTTCTTCTTTATAGCTGTATCTACTGGTCGACTATTTATCCCTAATGCATTTTGGAAAAAGAGTTTGCACACACTGATTTTTGTACCAGAAACAGAAAAGTAACAGCTTTGTTATTATTTCACTTAGGTCCAGAGCAGTTTCCATCAGCATGAACTCTAATAAAACGATGTTTTGGCGTCACGTCTTTCACAGAATTTGCAATAAAACTCCATTGTTTTTGAATACTTACAGCTACAGCTGTTGACTTTCAGTTATATTTGTTCCAAATTTGAACTTACATGTATCTTTACAGGTTTCCTTCAAATCACGTTCTGATAAAGTTCTTCTTCTTTTGCTTGTCTGGTATTCTTTTCTACTAATTCGTAATCTTTTAGCGATGTTTCTTTTCCAGTATTCTTCATTTCTCTGTATCTTTCTTCCTCTTTATTTTGACTTAGAGTATTTGTAGGTTCTGGTTCTGTCATTATGTAAGTTGAACTTGGTATCACTCTCGTTGTAGAGGTAGCTATGATTTCCGAAGTGGCAGATGTAGGCGCATCTAGTTATTGTTTGATATAATGGAGATTCTGATGTCCTTTTTGGAACTGTATACGTTGGCCCTTCTGGCGACAAGTATCCTTCTTCATCAGAACTACTCTCAATTTGTACGTTATGTTGTGGTATAATGCTATAATTTGGGACTTTAACCGAATCATCAGAGTCTGAGAGGAAAAGTGCATTGCTGATTATTATTTTTGTAGTAATAGTAAGAAAATATAAGCAAAATACCTTCATAAAATAATGTACCTGATGATAACTAACTGCTGCTTTGGCGAATTCATCGTAACCGCCATAAAGGAAGAAGAAGAAGAATTGCTGCCGGAGAAGATGCTCGAAGATTTAACCAAAATTCGCTGAGATATTCTAGCGTCATTCCCTAGTTCGTCTTTATCTGAAAATAAGTTTAAGTTCTCACAATGTTTTCTTAATTTTTAAATAATTTAGACAGAACTCACTATGTCATTCCCGTAATTTCACCAAATGTTACAAATACCTACCAACGTAAATAAATAATTACGTGTTTACTTTACATTAGATAGGTATTGTTTTAAATTGTACACTTGTTCAGTACCTATATCTTCTTAACATAGTCAGCCTTATCCACAGGAAAGGAAATGTCAAAAGACCAACAAAATATTTGTTATCTGCCTTATACCTCATTATTTGTACACTTAAAAACACTTCCAAAGCCCTAAGGAAACTAATAACCAATGACCTATAGTTGTTGACTCTATCTTACCAGGTTGTACGTTTTCTTTATTAATATTCTCTTTTTCAGCTCCATTTTCATTAATTACGGCCATTAGTTTCTTGAACCGCGACCACATCCGCAACAAAAATAAGATCATATTGTTTTTCCGTTTATCATAAATAACGTGACAGTACGGATATCATTAGCACTTAAGGTGAATCCCTGACCAAAATGTTGCGAAAGTGCGTTTTTCAGACTCTATTATCTCATTAGTTATGAAAAATAAACTACATCTAATAGTACATTATTAATGTTCGATATCTTATCATCGCATTCCACGTTCTAATTTATTTTTATGTGCTATAAATACATTTAAAATCAACTTTTAAAAAATGACTAAAATTCTTGATTACATGCATCTGTTGCTAAACGCAACGCTCTAATCATTTGAGGATAACACTAATGGATAGATAATTAAAAAATCTATATTCTCCACGTTTTATTTAAATTTTTAAGTTCGTTTTTTCTCTTTTAATTGAAATAATTCCGAAAATTGTGTGACTTCTATGATAAAGGGGCGTGCGCAGAGTGCGGGCGGCATTACGCTGTATGCGTTCGTACTAGGTGGTCGCGTCGCTGGTCGCCGCGTCCGTATTTCGCCGCAAAAATAATATGTATTATTTGATTACCTACCAACCGATGCGCTTACGTCACGGTATATTGTAACTCGGCCGTATCTTAGAAATAAATCTTACAGCCGTGCGGTACGTAAACATGCGATAGGGATGCCTGCCTCCAGAATTTTTACATTTGCCCATTGATTCCTACTTTGTGTTTCCATTTAGTTTTATGATTGTACTTAAATATACTTTTTTATATAAACAAATATATAATAGGTACTTTGTGAATTGAATAGGAAGTGTTCAATAAAAATGCGTGTCGTTTTATGATTGGTAGATTTAATAAAAAAACCATGTTTATGTTTGAATAACAAATCGGTCTTATAAATTTGCGGCCGAAAAATATTTGCGCCTCGGCTGAGACGTAAGAAATGCTTTATTATTAAAATTTTAAATATAAAAAATCCGCATTATAATATAAAGCTTAATTAAAAATTGTTTTGAGAAACATGGACAAGTTGGAGTAAAGGAATATCTTTTACTTGGTTATAGATACCTGCAGCTACTTTACAATTTATATGTTTGGTTTTAAATGAAGTTTGGATTTATTATTTTTTTTATTTCTATTCTATTTTCTGAAAGGGTCCTAGGAAAGGAATTATCACTGCGTGTTGGCGAACTTTGCATGTCTTCGAAATATTTTTTTCTTATTTCTCAGATATGCAGGTTTCCTCACAATGACCAAAAACGTTGTAAATCAATACTTAAAATTGCAATTACAATATTATTGGTGCCGGCGGGGATCGAACCCGGTTTGCTCGCACACTGTGAAAATTTTAGCAAGCACTTACCATCTGAGCTACCACGGCTCCTCTCCTCTCGAGCTAGAGACTTTATTTTATTTATCGTCAGGCCTGTTGGTCTAGTGGTTAGTGACCCTGACTGCTGTGCCGGAGGTCGTGGGTTCGATTCCCACCCAGGACAAATGTTTGTGTGATGAGCACGATCATTTGTTCTGTGTCTGGGTGTAATTTATCTATAATATTTATGTATTTAGAAATATATAAGTATGTTTATCAGTTGTCTAGTACCCATAACACAAGCTCTGCTTAGCTTGGGACTAGATGGCGTTGTGTGATAGTTGTGGATTATTATTATTATTATTATTATTGTTGGATCGAAAGTTGGGTCCATTGTTGAGTCGATTGTTGGGCTGATTGTTGGATCGATTGTTGGATCGGTTAATGGGTACACTGATCTTTGGATCGATAGTTGGGTCGATTGATGAGTCGGTTGTTGGGTTAATTGTTTGCGTTGATTACTGGGTTGATTGTTGGGTTGATTGTTGGGTTGTTTGTCGGGTTGATTGTTTGGGTTGATTGTTGAGTTGATTGTTGGGTAGATTGTTCGGTCGATTGTTGGTTCAATTGCTGGGACGATTAATGGGTCGATTGTTGGATCGAATGTTGGGTCGATTGTTAGGTCGATTGTTGGGTTGATTGTTGGGTTGATTGTTGGGTTGATTGTTTGGTTGATCGTTTGGGTTGATTGTTGGGTTGATTGTTGGGTTGACTGTTGGGTCGATTGTTGGGTCGATTGATGGGTCGATTGTTGAGTCGATTGTTGTCCTTTGTTGTTCTCTAACGTATAGGTCCCATGTTTATGTGGGATTTATTAGATAAATAATGTTCCGTGTTACTTGCTTGTGATGTATGTACTTGAAGGGCAACTAATTGGATATCACTTCTTTCACAGTTTTCTACCCATATTTTTTGGCTAAACGTGATCCGAGTACCTCCCTTGTCTTTCCACCTTTGCCTACCCACTTCGGGAATTGCAGCCGTGACGCTATTTAATGTAGTCCGCCGCGATGCTCCAGTGAGTGTTGTCAGACTTCACATGTCTTCTAGATATTTATTAATCAGGCATGCAGCTTTCCTCACAATGTTTTTTGTTCCTTCACTGCTGAGTACGTGATAAATTCCGTACAATTAGGGAGAGCACTTATAGCCCTTAAGGCACCAATGTGCTTGAGACCGATTTCTAATAAAAAAAATAATATTGTGCACATAAAAGTAATATCAATGTTACTATCCATTTTACTACTACAATCGCTCCTTGGTTCACAAGGGTTTCCTGCTACAGCACAGCAAGCACATCACACTTCCGACGACGTTTACTCTATTTGTTCTTTTGTTGCTTCGTTTAAAAATGTTTCTTTCTCAATTTTAAGGAAAAAGGCTTTAACTATTTTATGTTCACAGTTTAACAAAAAAAAAAAAGAACTAAAAAGAATCAAATATTTTCCACTTAATACTTTCAGAAGTTTATATTTAGATATAGTGCATAGATATGTGTAGAAAAATTAAAGCCAATACTTGTTCTTGACTTCACATTTTATAAACCTTTTGAGAAGACTAAGTCTATAATATAGACTTTAGTCCTTAGACTATAATAAGCTCAAGGTAAAAACTGGAATGTCGTTTTAATAGTTATATTAACTCACTCCATCTAGTGGGCGGCCGCCCATTATTTTGTCTAAGGGCACGGTAGCGGTGAAATATTTACATTATAGTAACTTCGTCGTTAGTGCAAGTACACCACAGGGTACCTTGGTATAAAAGTACACCAACACTAACGAACAAACATTTATTTTGACGTACGCTTGTATCGATATTGTGTCCTTTGACATCAAAGCGCAAAATAAATCAACTGATTAAGACAGGCAGTACAACGTTTGTTTTTTCGTTGGGGATTATTTATTTATTTCATCTTTAATTGATACACCTTAATAAGTGGGGTAACAAAAGTACCTATCGGTATTCTCTGCCAGTTACCCGCGGCCCTCAGCACCCCAACTCAATGCTGTCACTTGTTCCGTACGGGGTTTGAACCCGCGGCCCTCAGCAACGCAACTCTGTGCTGTCACTACGCCGCGGAACCGTCAAATAATAATATATATTTCACATTCATAACTATGAATAAAACTAATATTAAGGATTTCTTTACAATTTATCGGATATTAATTAAACGGAATAAAATTCTTAAAATTAATTATATTGAATGTCAAGCATTTGTGTTAATTTAGGATCACAAATATTCGGTACTATAAAACACACACAAAAAACCTCAGACCCATACCCTAGACGGCCGACGCCTTTGCATCAGATACGATAGACCAAAATATTGTTATCAAAGGCAATATTAAAACGTTGCCATAAATAACAAAACTGTTTCCCTACATTTTTGTATCATAAACATAAAAAATGTTTACATAGGTAAATAAAATCTTAGAAAATGATCTTAGTCAGGAGGAAATATTTCCTGCCGGTACACGACCGCAGTCACAATATACAGGTATATTGCTAGTTAGTTATATACGTGCAGTTTATGTTCCTTGTATCGCGAAGAAATGTGTTCTGGGAGATATTTTGTGTTCTCACAACATCTTGTCCTCCCACACTTTGTAACGTATTTTTAAGATTATTTTAAGTGCTGATTTACTGCGTGCTAAAAATAGCCAGGAAACCTACCTGTCAGACAAATAAAATTAGTTTATCGGAGACATGTGAAGTCCGCTAGCAAATCCAGCAGGCATTTTCTTGATTCTATCAGAAATGAGAGCATGAACCTACCCAGAATCCCATTCCGTTCATTACAGCGAATGAAAATACACTGATGAACAAACGCCTCCAGAGATTACCTCATAGAAGGGATTTTACCATAGTTGTCACACGCGGAAGGCGGATATTTTAGTTTTCAGTTTCTTTGAGTTGCCATCAGGAAGCTTCTGCTGTCCATCTCCTGCTTCATTTTCTCTCTGTCACCTCAAAAGCCACCCACAGGATGATACGGGATAGTGCATATTCTTACACCGCCATTACACGATTTCCATGTGCTCGGGATTAGAACTTGCATATAGGCTGTGACTTTAGTTTACTTTTGTAACATAATTACGCTGAGTTAAGAAATATATATGCATTGCAGAAGAAGCTGTTAAAGCCCTACTAAATAAGCTGTTATGAGAAAAATATTCAATTCTCTTTAGTCTCGTAACGTGTGAATGCTACTTAGACACTGATATTCAGATGCAGCAACAGGAAAAGCTTTGAACTGATCCAAATGGACTCTTGGGCAGGGAAGGAGTCCTACCACGCAGTATGAGTACCAGTATCGCGTCTAGTTGTATCATTCGAATGTAATAAGTTTTATTCTCTCTTTTGCCAGTAACAAACAAACACAACAATATTTCTATGTTTACCGCCTAGCAGAATTCTAATACGTATAGGTAATTATTTGGTTTATTTTTACGTGGTAAAGCCATGCTGCTGCTATATTATGGCTGCAACACGATTAGCTCGGCTCGACGGGTACGAATACGCTCTCACAGCATAAATGCATAAAATATCTGATTAATGCTGCTGTGTTTCATATGGTGAGTGTAGAAAACCGGAGACCGTTTTAACTGGTAACGAGGCATACCATTTTAGTCCTCAAGGGTGACGATGCATCTGCATCTTAATTCTTAATCGAGGATAAATATAGATGTCTTTGGGTCACAGCATCCACTTACCATCAGGTGGATTTTACCCATATATAAAACAAAAGAGCCTCTACGCATATAAAAGTGTGAGTAGACTGACGTTTTCTTTCCAGCTCGTATTATAAATGCATGAAAACTAAAACTACATACTCGCAGACATCAAAAAAACAGCGCCTCAAATCGTTTACACAAACGTTTTACACGCAACGAAGCGGAATGCAGCGATCGTTGAATGGACACAAGTGGTTTAAACTCGATTTGCTGAACAACATTTGCTTGCACCGCAAAGGTCGTTGGTAATCTTCATTACTTTTACTCCTTTTATTAAAGAAGTAATAGGTTTGCAGTCAACTTCGATAATGAAGGCTAATAATCTTGCGCTCCTCAGATGTCGCTGGTTGGCACTGACGTGAAGTTTTTGTTACACAATGTCATTTAAGTGACAAGTTAGTTTTAAATAAAAGTTTATCAGTTTCTGGAGTATTATATATTAATACACAAAACAATGCAAACAGTTGTTTGCTCTTTTTATTTTATGTACATTTATAACGCGTTTTTTAAATCTTCTACTTTTAGGAATATCCGTATTTTGTCAATTAATTTCTTATTTAATTAAAGACATAAAGACATTTATTCCGACACTTCAGATTACAATCACAAATTAATAAACAAAATTAAGACGAATAAGAATAAAATAAAAGAAATAAAAACACAAGAAAATTAATAAACAAAAAAAATAGAGGAAATAACAACAATTCATAACTTAATCGAAACAGATGAAGTGGCGGAAGGGACCGCCTAAGCATAAGTCGCGGGATAGCGACGCTGATTTTCAGTCGGCCCCATACGGTTTGTTATGTTATAGGTTCTATTATTGTGTTATATACTATTTACTTTATATTATAAGTCCTCTATACTCCTATATTGTTATTCTTATATTACTTATTTACTTTAAAACTAAATTACATTGTTTACCTAGAAACCAAACTAATTAGATTGTAATATTTAAATACTAATGTTTATAGTTCCAAAGTTTTCCATTCTTAATTGTATCTTAGAATAAGTTAACGATAAACACAAACAAGCATAATGTTATTCCCTTATCTTTACCCCTACCTCCTAGCTTCCCACGATCCTACACTATATAAACCAAGTCCTTCGATCCCACAACACAATTCTATTTCCAAACTCTCTGACTCAACTTCTATATTTTAAGTTAGTTTGTATTATAGTTAAATATATTAAATAAATTTATTTTTAAAAGAGTTTTTTGTCTCTGCCACATAACAAATTTGGCGCAGTCGGTAGGATCTCGCGTGATTCATTCGCTTAAAATCGCGTAAAGACGAAGTGAACGTACCAAATTCGACGGGACAGCATCGCCCAAAAAGAAGACAACGTACGGTAGCTGAAGGCTTTTGAAGAACTTCGCCGAACCATGCAGCTCCACATTTTATTGTTATTGTGGTAAGTGGCTAAACTTGTTTGTTCAAATTCCTATTTTCCATTTTTACCAAAATATTTTTCCTACATCTTCCACCTCATTTTACATTATTTTTTATATAATCATACTATTCAGTCATATACTATTATATTATAATATTCTATTATATCAATTATTCATATTATTGTATTGTATTACCTGTGTAAAACAAAGAACACTAAGATGGCTTTAGACATTACCACATTACTTAAATTAATTCCCTCATTCGACACAGACAATAACGACCAAGTGTATAGATTCGTTAGGTCATGCAATTCAGCTTTTGATCTTAGTTCAGCGGACCAGAAGTCAGTACTTTTAGTATACGCGTTGAACAATATTACTGGTTCGGGTGCGGCAGACGTTCACAGTAAAGAACATGCTTCATGGACCGACTTAAGAACATTCCTTATCGAAAAATTCTCTAACGTTAAAACCATAGCACACCTTAATCTCGAACTGCAATCTATGTTTCAAAAACCTACAGAAACACTAACTGAATATTTTCACAGAGTCGACCTTTGTCGCTCCAAAATAATAGAGAAGTTAAACGCCGAAATATGCGATAAGACATTACTAGGTCGCTTAGCCACAACGGAAGAAACGGCTCTTAACGTTTTTGTCAATGGCATTAGCTCCGATATTGGATCAATGCTAAGAACAAAAGAATTCCCTACCCTTTGCGAAGCAGGCCGATTCGCACTACAAGAGGACAAAATTCGTGCGATGAACAAGGCTAGGCAATCTCTATTTAGGCTAAACACAACGCGGCCACCACCTTTTACAAAATCACCATATATTACCCATAATTATTATAAAAATAGTAATACAACTAAGCCTATAAATCGAACTCATTTACCTTTTACACAAACCACATACATTAATGCCAACACATCGCAACAAATTACGAAATTATGCAGTTATTGTAAAAATATTGGGCATAATGTTACAGAATGCCGTAAAAGAACTTATAATAATAATATAAGAAACAATCAAGCCCAACGCGCGCTTCCTGCACCTCCTATCCCAGTTAATCATTTAAACTGCCAAGCGACCAACGAGATGAGCAACTCGTTGGAAATCGCTTCAGTATCCTGCTCACCGATCCCGACTCAAGACATCGAGAACCTGCAAATATGAACTCTAGAAAATCCAACCCTATTTCTCAAAGGCGTCCTCGATCGCCGAACCATCGAGATCACACAACACAAACAAACAGCGTACCTTTTAAATCACCGCTTAAGTGTCAGACAGAGTTGAAAAATGTGTCTACACAAACTAGCGACTTAAGTACTACATCACATACACATCACTCAATATTCAAAAATTCCAGTTATCAAACGGAAACCTACGAACAGGGTAACCAGCCCCAAACCCTTGGTTTTCCAAAACATGCTATTCCTTCTACATCCACTGACTCTATTACTACTATCTCTACTACATCTACTATCTCTACTACATCTACTGACTCTCTCGAGACTACTAAACCTACTACGTCCACTGATTCCATCAAGACAACTACAATTCCTATATCCACAAATTCCACTGTTTCCAATAAACCACATTCGAAATCAAAACCTACAACTAAAAAGCTTAAATTAAAACATCCCAAATTCAAATATAATACAAAATCTTTTGCCATATCTGCTTTAAACGATATACCACCCGATAACCTCTTACACTGCACTTTTCACATAGAAGGTAAACCAGTGACATTTCTCATAGACACCGGAGCAGGGATCTCTGTAATAAAAAAGGATAAAATAGGTTCGTCACCTTTGAATAAATTAAACATCGTGTCAATCGTAGGTATTTCCGGTAGCCAAAATTCAATTACAACCTCAGGTACCACCAAAATATCTCTAGATTATTTACCTAAATATCGTTTTCATGTTGCTTCCCTTAACATTAAAGCAGACGGTATCCTAGGCAACGATTTTATGATAAAGAATAATTGCAGCATTCATATTCATTCTAAAACAATGAGAATACGTGACAGATCATACAACCTACATTATCAAAATATAATCGACCCTAATAACCAATTCCTTTCTAGCCGTTCCGAGAGTGTAATTATGTGTAGAACAAATAATATAAATTCCGGGACAGCAATAGTCGATAAAACAAATAATAGATAACGTTATTGTTATTCCCAACGCATTAGTTGAAGTCAAAAACAACTCATTTATTATCACTTGTGTAAATACAAACAAATCCGACAAAGTAATTAGCATTCCAAACATCGAAGTTCAACCTTATCAACCAAATCAACAAACAAACAACATTAACAAACACTCAATTAATAATCTTAATCACACATCCGACACCGATAGACAAAAGCAAGTACTCACCCTCATTAGACGCGAACATTTAAACAAAGAAGAATCGAACTCATTAGATAAAATTGTTTCCAAATACCCCGACATATTTTTCATCGAAGGCGACTCCCTTACATTTAGCAATCATACAAAACATCAAATACCTACCACTACTGACATTCCAATTCACACGAAAACCTATCGCTTTCCTCATGTACACGAACAAGAAGTCAAATCACAAGTCCAAAAGATGTTAGACCAAGACATTATTAGACCTAGCTCATCTCCTTGGAGTAGCCCCATCTGGGTTGTTCCTAAGAAACTAGACGCATCCGGGAAACAGAAATGGCGATTAGTTATTGATTACCGCAAGTTAAATGAAGTCACAGTAGGAGACAGTTATCCTCTTCCTAATATCACAGATATTCTAGACAAATTAGGTCATTCTCAATATTTTACCACATTAGATCTTGCCTCAGGTTTTCATCAGCTAGAAGTTGATCAAAAGATATACCTAAGACGGCTTTTAGTACACCATATGGCCATTACGAATATAAAAGAATGCCATTTGGTTTAAAAAACGCACCAGCGACATTTCAGCGTGTAATGGACTCCGTTTTGTATGGCTTACAAGGTGAAAGATGTTTCGTTTACCTCGACGACATAGTTGTCTTTGCTTCCAGCCTTCAAGAGCATGAACAAAAACTTGAAGAAGTTTTCTCTAGACTTAGAAAATATCAACTAAAGATTCAACCAGACAAATGCGAATTTCTTAGACGCGAAGTGGCTTATCTTGGCCATATCATTTCGAACGAAGGCGTTAAGCTGAACCCCGATAAAATTCGGGCAGTTCAAGAATTCCCTATTCCTAAATCATGTAAAGATATAAAGGCATTTCTAGGCCTTACAGGATACTATCGTCGGTTTATTCCTAATTTCAGCAAACTTACTAAACCTTTAACTAGCCTTCTTAAAAAGAACACTACCTTCATATGGGGTGAAACCCAACAACAATACTTCAATGAATGCAAACATCTTCTTACTAACCCTCCCATCTTACAATATCCAAACTTCACAAAAGAATTCATACTGACCACCGACGCTTCTATAAACGCCCTAGGTGCTGTGCTATCGCAAGGCGAAATAGGCAAGGATTTGCCTATAGCATATGCATCTCGGACACTAAATAAAGCAGAATCAAACTATTCCACTATCGAAAGAGAGTTATTAGCTATCGTTTGGGCGGTTAAACATTTTAGACCATATTTGTTTGGTAGAAAATTTAAAATTGTAACTGACCACAAACCGCTAACATGGCTTTTCTCGATAAAGGACCCTGGTAGTCGGTTAGTTCGATGGCGACTTAAACTCGAAGAATACGAATATGAAATAGTATATAAGGCAGGTAAGAACAACACTAATGCAGATGCTCTCTCACGCCCGCCAATTCTCCACACGAACATAAATCATTCCACAAAAAGCGACAAAAACACACACCTCGACCCAAACACTTCGGAAGACTATTTACAATTAAACTTTCAACACTACTTGGAAATCGACTCTCACACTTTTAATACTCCAAATCTCCATATTTCCCCAGACTGCCTCTTAAACGAACGTCACAAAAACATTCTTATCCCAATCTCGTGTCAACTTTCCGATAAAAATACCCTTTTCAAACAAGCAATTTCTACTTGCTCTCAAGTGGACCCATTTTTAAGTAAACCCAAAACACTTTACGAAACTGATTTATTAGTTTCAGATAAAAATCAAAATATTATATTTGGCTGTTTGAGACCCACGCACTTCGATCCTTGGGATTCTGAGAGCTATTTTAAAGTATTACTCGCTTGTCTACACAACCATAAATTAAAATCACTTTACGTTCCGGACTTAAAAAATGATCCCACTTGTAAACTTAAAGGAAACGAACAATTACACATAACAGCTTATTTAGCCGACCTTTACGAATGCAAGATCACCATATGTGAAAATAAAGTTAAAACTCCAGCTCCAGAAGAGATAGAATCAATCCTTAAAACCTTCCATGATGATCCCTTATCAGGACATCGCGGCATTATCATAACGACACACAAAATACGATCTGAATATTTCTGGAAAGGAATGACCGATACTATTAAAAATTATATAGATAATTGCCAAATATGTCAACGAAACAAAATTCAACGTAAGACATATAAAGCTGCCATGGTTATTACTTCTTCTTCCACTGAACCTTTTGAATGCGTAACTATTGACTTAGTCTCTTACTCAGATATAACTAACGACTTTAATAAATACATACTGACACTACAAGATGACTTGACTCGTTTTGTTCAAGCATATCCTATTCAAGATAAACAAGCAACAACAGTAGCCAAATCTCTTCTAATTTTCTGTCAACATTACGGCGTACCTAAACGTTTCCATTCCGATCAAGGTACAGAATTTCTAAATAGCGTAATCAAACAATTGATGAAATTACTAGGATCCACTCACACAGTTAGTACCGCATATCACCCTCAGACTAACGGTTCTTTAGAACGATTCCACGCAACATTACGCGACCACATCCGAATGTACCACAAACGTAACCAATCTAATTGGGATCAAATCGTACCATTCGCCGTTATGTGCCATAACACATCAATAAATCAATCCACAAAATTCACACCACACGAATTACTCTTTGGCTACAAACCGCGTTCGCTTTATTCTATAAAAGCTAATGACGATTATACAACTCATGACTACTTAAGAGATTTAAACGAAAGACTCAAGGTATCCCGTGACATAGCTCGCTAAAACGTTGAATCAATGAAAGAAAAGGCAAAAGAGCGATACGACAGTAATATTAAAAATATAGCCAAATTTAACGTAGGTGATAAAGTTATGCTCAAAGTCCCAAGTCCAAACAACTTAAATAGTCTTTGGGACGGCCCTCATGTTATTGTTAGAATAGGTTTTAATGAAAATTATGTTATACAAAAATCTGGAAAAACCAATTAGTACATGCAAATCGTTTAAGACCGTTTTATGTTGACCGTTGCATGACTTCACTCCATCATCGTAACATTTACTCTAAGATTAGAACGTAATTATTCATAAGTATTTAGCTTTATTTCTATTGCAAGGTGGCTCAAATAATGGCACACGCTTATACCTTTAACAATAAGACTCTTGGTTTAAATGAAAATCTTTTATATTTTAATAACAACACATACATTAATTTTACAATTTGTTTTATTATAAAATTATTACTTATATCCTTTTATACAAAGGTTACGTATCTTCAAATAATTATTATACTACTAAGCTTAAAATAAATTAAAACAATTATTTAGGTTTATTTTTAATTACCAGGTATTCCACAACTATTGTTGATAGGGATACCCACATAAATTTATTTACTCTATTCTATTTCTAAAATTATTTCATAATACTAATATTTGAAATTTCTTTTATTCCTAGCTCAAAACTCTATCAAACGACTTTCTATAATCTTACAAATAGCTATCATTCTCTCATTGCGACACATTCAAATCTACCTAGCGTTATTATTCTTCTATACTTCATTTATAAAATTGAACATAGCAAAATAAATTCGTATTTCACCTCGACAAACAAACTTGCATTTAATTTAACTATTCTTGAAGAAATATCGACCGTTACAATTCAAATTCTTGAAGCTATAGTTTCTATAGAACGAGATATTGACGATGTTACCACAAGTATACTTTTTATTAAATCGAATGCAATACACCCGTCAATAATAACAACTATGCGCCTATACAAAGAATTACTGTCTTCTAATCCCGCTAGGCTCAACAAAAACTTAGTTGCCCCAATAACGTTACCTAATATACACAAAATTCTCGAATCTGCCTCTATTACTTCCTATATTTATATGAATAAAATTATATATATATATATATATATATATATATATATATATATATATATATATATATATATATATATATATATATATATATTCTTAGAATTCCCTTTAGTTAAAAACGAAAAATTTATATTATACCATTTATATTCTATCCCTATGCTACATCCTGACTCCTCCTTATATTCCACTATCCTTCCCGAACAAACATATCTTGCCATGAGTACCACTAGACAGCAATACGTCGTTATGAGCTCACTGGACAAATGCAAAGACTTTGCAACGGAATCCAAAGTCTGCAAGGATCTTCTTATCTACAACATCAACACCAGACCTATATGCGAAGTTGTCATCCTACAACGACGAGTCATCAAGTTCCTGAAATTTGTGATATCACTACATTTTCAGCACATATCAATACTTTTCAAGCTCTTAGAAACAACAACTGGATCTACATACTCCAACGCGAGACTCCGTAAACTTTAGAGTGCGAAAGCAAAACAACTCACGGCGAAATCTCTGGAGCAGGTATCATCACTCTAGAACAAGGATGTAAAATGTACACCGCGTTTGTTACACTCCTAGCTGAGGACACTAAAACGATCAACATCAGTCATCCTTTTACTTCTGTGGGTATTGAACACATTTGTCTCCCAGAAGAAATTAAACTACAACAACCAGAACTTGCACCAATCCAGCTCAACAACATCCAACTCGACTCTCTTAACTCGGTTAGAGACCAAATAAAAATACATTCAAAATTACTTAAAGAAAATAAATCTACATTCTCAGAAAAACATGCAACACAATTTTCCATATTTAGTATGATTACTGGAATCATTATGCTAACATATTTTTGTTACAAATGTTACAAGTGCTTACCATGGAATAACATGCCCATAAATCCACATGGCAACTGCATACAAATTTTTAATAACTGCTTTGACCGTTCTCGTCGCCAACAACACGTCGAAGTTCCCATGTCATCGATAAATACCACTGCTACAACATCCTGCATATCAGAAGACGAAGACGAAGCTGCTGACTACATTCAAAAATCGAGCAAAACCGCTCAATCTTTGTTCTAAGGGGGGAGGTGTTATGTTATAGGTTCTATTATTGTGTTATATACTATTTACTTTATATTATAAGTCCTCTATACTCCTATATTGTTATTCTTATATTACTTATTTACTTTAAAACTAAATTACATTGTTTACCTAGAAACCAAACTAATTAGATTGTAATATTTAAATACTAATGTTTACTGTTCCAAAGTTTTCCATTCTTAATTGTATCTTAGAATAAGTTAACGATAAACACAAACAAGCATAATGTTATTCCCTTATCTTTACCCCTACCTCCTAGCTTCCCACGATCCTACACTATATAAACCAAGTCCTTCGATCCCACAACACAATTCTATTTCCAAACTCTCTGACTCAACTTCTATATTTTAAGTTAGTTTGTATTATAGTTAAATATATTAAATAAATTTATTTTTAAAAGAGTTTTTGTCTCTGCCACATAACAGGTCCTACGAAGACCGTGCCGTAAGTATACATATGATGATAACAACTGATGAATGTTAATAACAAAATGGAAAATACGTATTGTATAGTTGTGCTGAACGTAAGTTGCTGAACGCTACGTGAGACGTGACGGGAACATTAGTAAGTGTAATAATTTAATTTAACAGTGTATATTATAAAATTATAATTATATATATATATATATATATATATATATATATATATATATATATACATATACATATACATAGATACATACGTTTAATAGGCTTTTTGTAATAAATAATAATATGTACTAGCATAATAAATAATATATAAACGGAATATCAGTAGCTAACGTCTAACCTCTTTAACAATACTCCTATTTATTAACTATGCCCTTCTGTTTGCTTATTAGGAGATATTTTAAGTGCTTTCTAAACGTGCCTAATGTGTTTAAGTCACGCAGTGGAGGAGGTAAATTATTCCAGCAATGGGAGGCTGCGTACTTATAACAACCTCGAAAGGCTGAAGAAGAGAATTAAAAGAAGCCTATTATAGGATGAAGCGCGGGTGAGATACTTGCTATGCTCGCGAGACCAGTCTAACTTACTAAAAAAGATACTTAGGGTTTTTTGTCTTTATGACGCCAAAAAAGTACACAAGCTAAGTGAAGTTTGCGTCTGGCAGCCATTTTAAGGATATTATTGTCGTCAAGAAATAGGCTTACGTGACCTCTTGGCGGTACATCGAACCAAAACCTCGCGCAAGCATTTTGGACCCGTTGGATAAGGTGTGCGGTACGTGACAGACAGATAGTACTAGGGTGTCCGACAGTCTTTTTCGTAATTCTATACTAAAGTGTTCACGCATTCTGTACAAGATTTTTAACCTATAAAACAGTTCTTAACAATGTTATTGATATAATCTTGAAATCTGAGATCGGGGCTAATTATGATTCCTAAATTACGTGCTCTATCGACTCTTTCTAATACCGTGCCTTTTATATACAGTGTTGGGACAATTTTTTTTTTGAATCTGTTGTTTCGTTCCGCAAATTAAAAACGTTTTGATGGATTCAACACTAAACAGTTTCTTTCTGACCACTTTACTACTTTATCCAAATCCTCGTTGAGTTCATTAATAGCTTCTGTAGTATAACTAGGCTTAAAAGACTTATAAATCTGTGTGTCATCTGCAAATAAGTGATATTTACAATATTGGAAACAGTTACTAATGTCTGATGTATATAACACGAAAAGTACGGGACCCAAAATAGATCCTTGAGGAACACCACACGATACACAGTTTTGACCATTTAATTGAAAATTGTAATTTGCGTGAACATCCACTAAGGTAACTGTGAAACCATTTTATAGTCCTGGGGTCAAATCCGTAAAACGACATTTTGGACAAAAGTAAAGACGTATTTATGGTATCAAAAGCCCTAGAATAATCTAATAGGACGAGTATAGTCCCCTGACATGTATCTTGGGCCTCTAATAAATTACCTACTACATCAGATAGGGCAGTAGCAGAACTTCGTCCTTTCTGAAACCCGATTGAAGATCGGGCAGTATATCATTATTTTCTAGATATGAAATTAATTGTTGATACACAACTTTTTCTAATATTTTAGATATACAGGGTAGCAAACTTATGGGCCGTAAGCCTGTCACGGTAGCAGGATTGGCATTTTTTGGAAGAGGACGTATTAAGGCTACTTTCCAGATGTCAAGGAATGTGCATGTAGTTATCGATAGGTTAATCAACGCAAAAGTTTCCAGACTTTGTAGGAGGGTCATTAATAGCATATCTAGGTTAATTCATTTTAGTTTTTAATTATATTCAAAGTAATATCTTGAGGTACCGGTTTCAGCAAAAAAGTTTTAGATGTAAATCTATTAAATTCAAAATATGTAAGATCTGATATAGTTACGTTGTAGGAACCTGGTTTATTTGAAAAATGTGGATTAATAATATCAGGATCCAATAAATGTGGCGGTAGGTCGTATTCGTTTTTCGGTGGTAACGAGTACGTCTTCAGATTTGACCATAGCTTCTTTGGATTGCTGATTAATGAACACTTTGTAATATGCTTTTTTCTCGTGGTATAGTGAGACATTTACTTGATGTTTTAATTGTTTATAATCATCATCATTGTTTATAACAATCTTCATCGCGTAAATTCATCATTAATTTTATGGTTTTGGTTATCCAGGGGCAAGGGCGATCCTTAAGTATAACTGTTTTAATAGGTGAATGCAAGTCAAATAAATTTAGGATATAGCGATTAAATAAGTGTACCATTTCATTGACATTATCGGTACAACTGATCACATCCCATGGGATTATCTGGAGGTCTCGTTCAAAATAATCAAGCAGGATATCATTTAGGGGGCGATATACTAACGTCCGAGGTAGTATTTTGTCTATTTTAAAATGTAACTCGCATGTAAGAAAGGCATGATTACCTAAGTCAGCTATATGATCAATTGTGACATTTCGTGTTGGCGCATCAGTACATGTAACATCAATTAGAGTTTGACTAGTTTCGATAAAATGTGTTGGCTTATCTATTAATCGTTTAATATTAAAATAGTTTATAAATTTCATAAAACGCTTGGTCTTCACATCTTATGTGTCAAATAAATTAATATTATCAATATTATTATTAAATCTCCCAAAATCAGAACATAATCGTGGGAAAATGTGCTAAGGCTGTCAGTAATAGCATCAAGAAATAATTCAACGCTAAGCCATGATGGGCGGTAAGCCGTGCCTATCACAATTTTTTTTGAGTTTATATGCAGAGCTAGCCACATCTCTTCTACACAGCTGTGGCGAGGAGTAGATAATGTTCGGGCGTTGATTCCCTTTTTGAAGTAGAAGCCTACACCCCCTCCACGGCCACCGCGCACAGAGTGTGGTCTCGGCACGTGACGTAGGCGGTAACCAGGTACGAGCGGAGCGCGCCCATCTTCGCCTTCCCGCAGCCAGGTCTCATTTATCGCCATGAGATCAACATCATGTCGACTCATGGCTACGAGGAATTCCTCGTGTTTCGTACCCAATGAACCCGCATTAAAGAAACCAACTTTTAATTCTTTAAACTTAATCATTGCTAACTGAATTACCACTAACGTTGGCCGAATAAAAAGATTTATCCATTGTTAACAGATAGTAATGAGGTAATAATGAGTATAAAATACCAAATACGGTTTTTCTAATTGTAACAAACATTATATATTGTAAATTTAATCTTACAAATAAATAGCACATATCAGGATTTACGTATAATAAATGAATATTATTGATTCATATGGAATAAAACTAATATTACAGAAAGAAACGTAGGTCTTTACATTTTACTAACAAATTAACTTCCCCGGTATGAGATCTGTCAAATGTTTAATCTCATTCCAAAGATGCGCCGCGCTGGTGGCGGAAAAGTTGTAGCTGCTCTCATTGACGGCTTCGTAGGGCAGCGGCTTAGTAAAGAGTTACAGCGCTGAGGGCTACGGGCTTGAATTCTGCATGGGACAAATATTTGCATGGCCTACAAAGATTTATTCCTTGTTTGGATGGTTGTCCTTATGTAATTTATTTATATATTATATATTATACGAAGTCATAAATCTCCTAAACTTGGTTAAGTTCAATCTCTGACACTGAATTGCATTTACATAATACAATGACCACATAAAAGTACCGTGCTTCGTAGCAATCTTTAGGAGACCTACGTTCAGTAGAGGACTTGTGAACCAGTGTAAAGGTGATGGTGAGTAATGAGATTTTGATGAAGACATAATAATGCTGATAAAATGCAGTCACTCCCAACACGGGAGCGTCAGAGAATCCATCACATCATTATTTTCTGAGCATGTCGTAAGAGGCGACTAAAGGATCCGGA
Organism: Parnassius apollo; assembly: GCA_907164705.1. NCBI lineage: Eukaryota > Metazoa > Arthropoda > Insecta > Lepidoptera > Papilionidae > Parnassius > Parnassius apollo. The sequence goes on along the minus strand of CAJQZP010001627.1, from coordinate 50,813 downwards.
TACATGTCACATCAGTGATTTACCATTGATTTGAAACGCTGATGGCCGCGGGTTTGAATCCCGCACGAAATAAGTATTGTTGCGTGAATAAGTCAACATCATACACTAGCGCCATCCAGTGTCAGGAACGAGAGCGAGGGGAGATTTGCCGAAAATGACATCACAAATCTTTCAACCGACAGCGCCATCCGAAGAACTAAGTTTCTAGAAAATCTATTTACTTGAATATTCCGGATGCTTCATTGCTAATTTGTATATATAGGCGCTGCAAGATGCGATCGGGGTAGTATTGGATTTGGCGAGACAAGCGAAGCTTCGGAGCGGAATAAAGTGAATTAGTGTGTTTACTTATTAGTGTTTTAAGTTTTAATTTGTGTAAAGTAAATTAAGGTGTTAATTTAGGTAATTTTATCGGCAATTTTTATTGTCACGAACCTCAAGCTCGTAACAATTGGTGTCAGAAGTGGGATAAAATCATGCCGAATTTACCTAAGGAGGAAACGGAGGGTGTCCGTACCCGAAGTCACCGCCAGCAGGAGACGGCCCAACGAAGATTTGGTGGTGCAACGCCGCAGACGTCGGCGGGCCAGCCACCGGCTGCAGGCCCGTCGGTAGCTCCTACATCTGCAGCACCTGACTTAGGTGCTCTGATGTTGATGCTACAGGAGCAGGCTCGCCGACAGGAGGAGCAGGCTCGCCGACAGGAGGAGCAGGCTCGCCGACAGGAGGAGCAGGCCCGTCAGTTGAAAAGGCAGCTGCAGAGAAGACAAGAGGAACAGGCCCGCCGGCAGGATGAACAGGCCCGTCGTTTAGAAGAGCAACTCCAACGCTATAAGGAAGAGCAGATGCTCCTCATGAAGGACCTACACGCTATCTTCGGAAAAGAGATACGGGAGGTGAAGGATAAGGTTGCTCAACATGACAACCGCCTGTCGGAGGCCGAAACCCGAATCGACCAAGTAAATAATCGGGTTGACAACGTAATGGCTGACGTGAAGAAAACGCTGGACGACCTCAAACTTGGGGATGGAACAACAGCTCCCGTAGTAGCTACAACACCTTCGCTACGTGGATTCAAAGTGCCGCCGTTTGACGGTACCTCTTCCTGGTCAGCCTACAAGATCCAGTTCGAGGCTGTTATGAAGGCGAACGGCTGGAATAAAAGTCAGGCCATGACTGCTCTCACACTAGGCCTGCGCGACCAGGCCTTAACAGTTCTGGAAGCTCTCGGTGAGGAAGTGACTTATGAGCAACTCCTTGAGGCATTGGAGGCGAGATATGGCAACGCTCACCTGGAACACGTCTTTCGTGCGCAGCTTAAAGATCGTGTGCAGCGCATCAAAGAAAACCTGCAGCAGTGGGCTCTAGAAGTGGAGAAGCTGGTGCGAAAAGTATACCAGTCTGTACCTGCGCTCATTGAAGGGAACCTGGTGCAGACATTCATCGACGGCATCCGCGACCTGGAAGTCAGAGCTGCTGTGAGACTCAGGCACCACGAGACGCTTAAGGACGCCTTGGCCCATGCACTGGAAGTGGAAGCCGTGCGGCACGATCATCGTTCCCATCGCGTCAGGGAGGTTGCAGCAGCTACAGTTCGCGACCGCAACAAAGGATACAGCCCAAGGTGCTATGGCTGTGGGGAAAAGGGCCATCTTCGATCCAGCTGCCCTAAACGAACCCTAGAAAGGGAAGGTGAACGATCTCAGGAGGGTAGTGCGGCCAACAGCACCGCCTAGCAGCAGCAGGGAAACGAGTAAAAGCCAGAACTGCGGGGCGGGTGCTGGCTGATGTTAAAAGAGCCCCAAGGATCTCGATCTCACAAACCCATGATGGGAACAGTCTAATCATCAAGGGCGAGGTCAACAGAATGCCGTGTAAACTGACCATAGACACTGGAGCCTCTCGTACGGTTGTTAGTTCCCAACTTATAAGTCAGTTCCTTGGGGACTCCGCATACAACCGAGAACGCATTAATTTGGTAACAGCCACCGGTCAGCGTATACCCGTCCGTGGAGAGAAGGAGATGGAGTTGAAGCTAGGCAACGTGATCTACCTGCATAATGTCATCATGGCTGATATAATGGACGACTGCATCCTAGGCCTAGACTTTATGAGGAATAATTGTTGTGAGATCGACGTTAAACGAGGTGTTTTGAAATGTGGACAGGAGGAACTTTTTATGGAAGGTGCGTTACCAGGGAACGTGTACAGCATTAAGAAGATTGTTCTTCCGCCGAGATCGGAAACGATTGTTCCGGTTAGTCTTCCTCGAAACGCTGGGCAAGCTCACCGTTGTGTACTTGTGGAAAGGGTAAACAATAACCTTCCATGGAAAGTAGCTCGAACCTTCGTCAGGACCACTGACATCTCAGGAGTACGTGTGCTGAACCTTTGCGACCGGGAACAGATTATAGAAAAAGGCACACTGATTGGTACTTGTGAGGAAGTGGATTGGTTACGTCGGTGCCAATATATATCGAGTGGGACCCCCAGCAAGGATGCAGAAACGAGAGTGACCACAGTTTTGGAAGACTGTCGCAGTGTTCTCTACCCTTGTTACTCAAGTACGCCGATGTATTCTCATCAAACGATGCTGACATAGGAAGGACTGGCTTAGTCCAACACAAAATAAACACAGGAGAAGAATTGCCTATCCGTCAGTGGCCAAGAAGATTGCCGGTAGCACGTGAAAAGGAAGTGGAAACCATGATTGAAGGAATGGTGATGGATGGTGTTACTGAACCTTCCTCTAGTCCATGGTGTTCACCAGTGGTGCCGGTGAAGAAGAAGGATGGTAGCATGCGGTTTTGTGTTGACTACCGCCGTCTGAACGACGTTACGAAGAAGGACAGCTATCCCTTGCCAAGAATTGATGACACGCTGGACATGCTTACAGGAGTAAAGTGGTTTAGCACGCTGGATCTAAAAATTGGCTACTGGCAAGTTGAAATTGACCCTAAGGACAAGGAGAAAACTGCGTTCTCGACGGGAAAGGGTCTGTGGCAATTTAAAGTAATGCCGTTTGGGTTGTGCAATGCTCCAGTAACGTTTGAAAGGCTGATAGAACTTACCGGGCTAATTGGCGATGCCTGTCTGGTCTAATTGGATGAAATCATCATCGTACGCCGTACGTTTGAGGAACACCTTCAAAACCTGAAACGCGTGCTCATGAAGATTCATAGTGCCAACCTCAAGTTGAGCCCGAAGAAATGTTCACTATTCCAACGGCAAGTTAACTTTTTGGGGTTTGTAGTATCGGAAGAAGGTATCCGCACAGATCCAGAGAAAATCGCCGCTGTCAAGGATTGGCTGGTTCTAAAAGACAAGAAGCAGGTTAGAGCATTTTTGGGTTTGTGCTCCTATTACCGGCGATTTGTGAAGAACTTTGCAGATATAGCCAAACCTCTGCACAAGCTAACCGAGGAGAAGCGACATTTCTGCTGGGATGAAAGTTGCAATATCGCATTCCAGGAGCTCAAGGACCGTCTGTGCAAAACACCTATTTTGGGATACCTTGATGCAAGCAAAGAATTTATAGTTGACACAGACGCAAGTGATATAGGACTTGGCGGTGTGTTGTCTCAACGGAATGGTGACCAAGAGGTCGTGATAGCGTACTTCAGCAAGTCGTTGTCAAAACCGGAAAGGAACTATTGTGTCACAAGACGCGAATTGCTCGCTGTGGTAAAGTCGTTGCAGCATTTTAGCAAATATCTTCTGGGACGAAAATTTCACTTACGAACTGACCATGCTGCACTAAAATGGCTATTGCAGTTTAAAAATCCAGAAGGACAAGTTGCGAGGTGGATTGAACTACTGCAGGAATACGACTTTGAGATCGAACATCGCAGCGGAAAATCTCACGGCAACGCAGATGCATTGTCAAGAAGACCTTGTCCTGAAGATTGCAACCATTGTACTAGGCAAGAGAGTAAGGAAGAGGTATCCGTGAGCATGCTCAGGACGGACCACCTCAGCAACGAATGGAAGGACAGCTTACAACATGCACAGCAGGAAGATCCGGACATCAAGCCGATTCTGGAATGGATAAAGGCCAGTGCTCCCAAGCCTAAGTGGAGCGATGTCTCAGCAATGAGTTCGACCACTAAAAGCTATTGGGCCCAGTGGGACAGCTTGCTGCTTCAGGATGGAGTTCTGTGCCGTAAATGGGAAAATGTTAGGGGAGACAGCTGTCATTTGCAAATGGTTGTCCCTAAAGCTAAAGTACCGGATGTTCTACAGCTGTACCATAATGATTGTTCCGGAGGCCATCTGGGAGTTAAACGAACTCTACTGAAGATCCGAGAACGGTTTTATTGGGTCCACTGTCGAAACGATGTCGAGGACTGGTGTCGCAAATGTACAAGTTGTGCGGCTGTAAAGGGACCTCAGACTCGTAGTAGAGGTGCATAGAAGTTGTACAATGTTGGTACACCATGGGAGAGAATAGCCATTGACGTGGCGGGGCCGTTTCCGGAGAGTGAAAGCGGTAACAAGTATTTCATGGTTGTGATGGATTACTTCACAAAGTGGCCAGAAGTTTTTGCCATTCCAAATCAAGAAGCTTCAACCGTTGCAGATAAACTAGTTCATGAAGTCTTCTGTCGTTTTGGAGTACCTTTAGAGATTCACAGCGATCAAGGAAGGAATTTTGAGTCTCAAATATTCCAGGAAACTTGCCGAGTTATGGGTACTCATAAAACAAGAACGACTTCTTATCACCCGCAATCTGATGGAATGGTGGAACGATTTAATTAGACATTGGAGAGGTACCTGCCAAAGTTGTAGACAATCGGCAACGAGATTGGGACAAGCACATACAACCGTTTTTGTTGTCATATCAAAGTTCTGTTTACGAAAGTACAGCAGTGACACTAGCTTTCGCAAACTTTGGAAGAGAATTACGGCTGCCTGCAGACCTGATCACCGGGATACCACCTGATGCCCCACGCAGTATAACCTTGTAGCGGCGCTGTCGTCGCCGCCACAAGCGAAAACACACCGAAGCCTAAATCGCGCTATCAACATTCCGAATCATAAACAGTATACATAAAACATCTCCGAATTATCACACGGAGTGTGAGCCGCTCCCCGGGCAGAACACCTTGCCCGGCGCGAGATCTCCCCTTTTCCTACCAACGGCCACAGTGGTGACCCCGACGTGATCTGAACACGCAACCAAAAACAACCTTCGGAAACTTCAAGCTTCATCATCGTCATATAATACCCCACCGTATCGCTCCCGACCAGATATCGTCTGCAGTCTTCATATCCTGCAAGCCATCTAGCTTCACAAGGTTCATCGCAGCATTGGAATAATAATGCTTCCTGTTCCTTCAAGCTACTCTCTGCGCTACAGTGTTCGGCACGGCTCTGAGCCTTACTGCTCGCCTCTGCTTCACGGCACTCTCGCAGATTACTTGCCTTCTTCTCGACTCACCGCAGACTACAAGGCAATCCACTGGCACTTGCACATTCGTCGGCAACAAGGCTGCACTAACGACCTCCGGTCTGAGCAGGGGGTGATGTAGCGGCGCTGTCGTCGCCGCCACAAGCGAAAACACACCGAAGCCTAAATCGCGCTATCAACATTCCGAATCATAAACAGTATACATAAAACATCTCCGAATTATCACACGGAGTGTGAGCCGCTCCCCGGGCAGAACACCTTGCCCGGCGCGAGATCTCCCCTTTTCCTACCAACGGCCACAACCTATTGACTATGACCTAGAGACTATGCAAATGATTTGCGGAACAAAATGAATGACATTTATGAGCACGTCAGACAATCGGGCCAGCAAATGTCTGAGAAAATGAAAACCCGGTACGACCGCAAAATGAACAATAAAGGGTTCAACGAAGGTTCATTAGTGTGGTTGCACAATCCAGTCCGCAGCAAAGGGAAATCTCCTAAGCTTCAAGCTAAATGGGACGGCCCGTACCGGATTGTAACCAGGATCAACGATGTGACCTACCGGATACAGAAAGGCGCAAGAGGGACTCCTAAGATCGTCCATGTGGATCGCTTGGCGCGTTATTATGGGACCGATAATGCTCGGGACGAGCATGTCTTAGGAGGGGCAGTGTTGCGTGAATAAGTCAACGTCATACACTAGCGCCATCTAGTGTCAGGAACGAGAGCGAGGGGAGCTTTGCAGAAAATGACATCACAAATCTTTCAACCGACAGCGCCATCCGAAGAACTAAGTTTCTAGAAAATCTACACTCGAACACTCGTCGCTTTGCGCGCATTTACTTGAATATTCCGGATGCTTCATTGCTAATTTGTATATATAGGCGCTGCAAGATGCGATCCGGGCAGATTGGATTTGGCGAGACAAACCAAGCTTCGGAGCGGAATAAAGTGAATTAGTGTGTTTAATTATTAGTTTTTTAAGTTTCAATTTGTGTAAAGTAAATTAAGGTTTTAATTTATGTAATTTTATCTTCAATTTTTATTGTCACGAACCTCAAGCTCGTAACAGTATTCTATATGGCCTCCAAATAATTGTTTCATGTGTAGATGTATGTATGTAGATGTCCTTGTGTAATTTATATAATGTCAAAATCCATCCGGTACAGAAATAATCCTAGTATATAATACTAGGTAATGTTTTGTTTTTGTATTTACTTAAATGAATTGAGTCATATGAATTATTATTGGCTATTTTTCTTAATTGTACGCCATCGATTCTAACACTTGTCTGAATAATAACAACTTGTCTTGTTCTGAATTTTTTTGTTAAGTTTTCTATTCGTTACGTTTAAATTGTCCACCTCTTTGATTGCTATGATTAGTTCTGTACGTAACCTTAAAACGTCTTCTTTTAACTCTTGTATAATTAAGCAGTCTCTTAAGTCGTTGTCTGGTAGACTGCGAGAGGTTTTTTTGTAAATTTAATGAATGGGAGTTGGGAGTCGTTGACATAAATGAGTCTGGTAAATCTGGAAGTGATTCTGATAGTTTTTTATTTTTCTGACGAAAGGTAACAAATTCCGCGTAATCTTGATGCATGTCTTGTGCATTAAAAGAGATAGTTGTTGATATATTTATATTTTGTTGGTCTCAATTTGGTATTTTTCGAAATCGCATATGCATTTTTTCTTTTTTCGACATCTAATAAGAAGAAAAATGTTTCTCCTATTTGTTTATATATATATATATATATATATATATATATATATATATATATATATATATATATATATATATATATATATATATATATATATATATATATATATATATCATACATTATATATTATGTTAATTACTATATTTTTTATTTCTCCTCTGTATTTAAAACAATTTCTCGACATTTTGAAATCTTTCCTTTCTCTTGTGCCGACATCGCCACCTATTGTGTTATAGCTGTACTAATATTACACTTTTCCAATAAAGCATCCGATTTATTATCGATGGTCTGTCAATCGTTAGATTAGTTTTAGTTCATTGCATTTCCGGTAGATGGCGATTTATAACGGCATCTAGTTCACTCTGAGAAGATAGAATAGACCTGCGTTTACAAATTTAAACAGCTAACGTTTCACCAATTTGTGTAAAAATAGCAAATACCATATTTTAAGGATTAGTTTTTCACTTATGTTATGGGTTGTAGAAATACTATGGAGAGGACACTTATTAATTCACCTGCACTTGACTACTTTCGTACTTTTATTATGGTGTTATCTGCCTTATCAATACTGATTTATTTTCACACCATAATACACTAACTTTCACTGGGATAACATTTCCATCGCTCTATTGTATCTATCTCTATATGGAACGTACTGATTTACAGTATTTCGATCACTATTTTTTAATTTTAATAAATTTAATACGGAGCTCTGTTCACCGTTGTCACGGTGCCACCTATATATCGTTAAAACAAAACCCTATTAACATTCTATCATCTTATTCTAATACACAATCTAGCAAAAACATTAACAATTTGCAAACTTACAAGTTGCAAAAATAGGCAAAAATATAATTCCAATAATTTCTTAATATTTTTGATATTTTCACCCAACGGTTCGTACGGTTTTTCTGTTAACTAGCATTAAACTGCCTTTATCTTGCTTGATTATGTATTAAAACATCATAAATAAACAATCAAAGTGCTTAAAGCAATAAAATGTTTTTAATTCTTTATTCATATCGTACCACATAGCCGATTACTATGTAATGCATGACTAAGTTAATACAATGACATTTCTTTATTTCTTGTTATCCAGAAATTATCATGTAATAATATTAATTATTTTTGATATTTAATTCGTAAGAAACATTGAAAGATTTAATGACATGTCTATCTCACGTCGCCAACATTCTCTAATACAAAAATTGTGCCCAAACCCTAAGCGGTATGACATACCATACAATTTTGAAATTAATACCAACTTATTAACAATAATTTTTAGAATAACATTCCCTCCCAACTCCTTCAGCTGTGTTAAAGTACAAAGTGCTGTTCACACCGGTTTATTTTCGAAACTGTATCGTATAGCCATTAAAGAAACATTCTGTATGTTTCACGAGCTTTGTTCCTCGGCTGTAAGTAATGAACAAAAATTGCATTACCTTAGGTATTATTTATTAATAAAATTAACTATCGTTTAAAATTAACTATCGTTTATTGTAATTTATGACTCACAATATAGTCTATTTGTTTTTTTTAAGTGTAATTTTTATATAACGTACTAGGCAGTGAAAGAAAACATTGCAGGGGAACTCGCACATCTAAAAAAAATATCGTTCAAAAAACTTTGTCGACGCTGACTAAACATGAGCTGTGATGATCCTGGTGTTTTTAATACTTTTGTTAAATTTCTGATTATTTTGAAGCCTGGAAAAGGGTGAAAGAATCATAACATCTCACATACATATGCCATGTCAAGCTCCAAAAACCGTAGGTATTAGTGTTTATTTCCTGGACCTGCGAAGTCCGTCAACACGCATTGATGAAGCGCTAGTGCTCATCTGGCCCTAAAATCGTTTGAGAAATGAGATGAAGCCTATACTCAGCGGTAGGAAATTTAAGGCTCATCTATAGCTCATATTCTCTTTTCTTTAACGAACCGTAATTACTCTAAACATTTCAACAACTAAGTAACAGTACGGCAGGGAAATGTAATCATCATCATACAGTCCGTCACAAGTCCACTGCTGAACATAAGTCACTCAGTAGATTACTTCCTGGGAATGGTTTTGCCAAAGTTGAAAGCCCAGCTTGACAGGCGGGCTTGCAACCGCAGTTTTTTTTATTATTATTAGTTGTTATCAGGAAGATGCTGCTGCCATCTTCTGTTTTAGTTGCCTTCTGTCGCCTGTTACTACAACTACGGGACGATATGGGGTAGTGGATATACTTACACCGTCTCTACACGGTTACTGAGACCGTATATCGAAGAAAAAAGGACTGAGAATAAAGGCAACTTCGGAAGTTATTAAATTAAGTAGAAATTATTTTAAACGTTTTCGTTTTTTGATTTTTTTTTAATTTATAGGCTTAGTTATTTACGTTTTTGAGCGGATTTAGCAATATCAAAAACTAAATTACAACTGTCATCATTAAAGATGTATATCCGCTGTTTTTACCCTTAGGGATAGAATTTTTTTCTCAGATTTAAATGGGATCTCAAGGTATACCGCTACAGCTTATTAAGTCCTCTGCTGAATATAGCCCTTCTCCTATAGATTGCCTCAAAATTGGCCATAGTTTCCACGCTTGACAAACCACCTCAAACTCAATTTTTTTTATTTTAAGTCATTATTAGGAATACGCTGCTGACAGTCTCCTGATTAGTTTCCCTCCGTCGCCGCTTGAGACACTCACGGGATGATATGGGTAGTGGATATTCTTACACTGTTCTCACGGATCTTGAGGTACGTTTGAGTTATACCACTTATAGGTCTAGGTTGTAATTAATTGAAAAAATCATGATTCACAACTGGTGAAGTTATCGCACAACAACATGGTCGTGATGTTGGTTCCATTCGTAACAGTCACGCTATATTATCACTTCTCGACCGAAGAAAGACTAAACTCTCACCGAATACCAGTTTTAAATAGCAGCATAATGCTGCTGTGTTTCGTATGGGTAGTGACGAGAACCGGAGTTCCTTTTTATGGTCGCGATCGAGAGGCGTTTCATGTCAGTACTCGAGGGTGAATCCACTACACCATATTGTCATCCCGTGGGTTTCGTTAGTGGCAATAGAGGAAACCTGAAACAGAAGATGGGCAGCAGAATCTTCTTGATAATAAAAGAACAGACAGCTATTACCAATAAAACCTGCACTTGCCAACACGCTTGCCAAGCGTTGCAATTATAGCAAATATCCGTGAGGCAGATGAGGCCATCTATGGCGGAGGCTTGTTTTGAGCAGAGGACATTTAATAGGTCGTAATGAATAAATGAATGAATGATCTGACAACGCATCTGTATTTTTATTCGAAATCGAGTAATAGATGTAGGTGTCCACTGTCCATGGACCACAGCCGTCTCTTACCATCATGTTAACTGTGTGCTCGCTTTTCACTCATCTGGTTTTAATTAAACAAATAAAATAACACGTCTAAAAATAAGAGAAAAATGTATTTTGAGAACCTGATATAACATAATTTCTTCATTAAAACCCCTTCAAAGGGCATGTAACATGATGCACTAGTATAAATAAACTAGTCTGAAATGCTTGTTCATTACTTCTCTCTTCAAATCAAACTAGCAACTGCTACTTTGTGCATAATACAGAACATGCAAATATAGGCCTTTGTCTATTGAATGAAAGTGCAAATTTTAGCGTATGGTGTGCACGCTCACGCATTGTTAGTACTAACGCAATGTTATTTCAAAATAAACACTGAAATACAAACACTATATTGAAAGTGTTTTGATAAATCATATATTGATCAGAATATTATCGTACCTAATTTATAGTATTTTTATAAAGGTGTTTATTAAAAAATAAGAGTTACAAACGAGCACACGGTCCATCCAATGGTAAGTCAAAAATATGGTAAATCAAATGGCAAGAATAAAAAATGCAGATACGTTATTACCTCTGGAGACTGGAATGGAATACCTTGAATGGAGTAAAAAAGGAGTCTCCGGTTTTCTACACACATCGTATGAAACACAGGAGTATTAAACTGCTGTATTAAGCTTTTACGCAGGTATTCTGTGAGAGCGTGTTTCTTATCTGGTCATGCCAAATAATTTGTGCTACCACTAGGTATATGCCTACAGTATGGCTCTACCATGTTTATGAGAAAAGAATGTTTTTACACCAGTTGGGTGAGGAACTAATAAAATATACGAAATATTTGCCAGACCGCAGCTCCTGCAGACGTGATATAAGTGTATGGCATCACCACCAATTGCATGATCAGCACAGCTACTAGCCGTAGCAATAAGCATCAATGCAACTATCATACGGATGGCGCCCCCTCACAACACACCCACATGATCCCTATCGATTTTGGTAACAACGTTTTTATTGTTGTTATATAAAAAATATCACCAACGTATCATAGTAGCACGCTACTAAGACGCCAATGAACAAAACTCCACGTATCATAGCGCTAATGCACTAAGACATGAAGTTGAGTATGCCTGTTACACTTAAAAGTGCTACCAAACACACTCATCATCCCAATCCGAAAGATAGACGACGCATCACTATGCGCTACGACGTTGCCCACAAACGGTATGGGTTTGCGATGTCCACGGGAAAACCGTATTGCTACAACAAACCCGCTTACCACCGGCACTAAGAATGTTGTTATATAAAACTGCACCAACGTATCACAGTAGCACGCTACTAAGACGCCAGTAGACAAAACTCCATGTATCATAGCGCTAATGTACTAAGACATGAAGTTCAGTGTGCTGGTTACACTTAAAAGTGCTACCAATCACACTCATCCCAATCCGAAAGATAGACGACGCATCGCTATGCGCTACGACGTCGCCCACATACGGTATGGGTGTGCGATGTCCACGGGAAAGCCGTACTGCTACAACAAACCCGCTTACCACCGGCAAGATGATAATTTATGTCTAGGGCACATCGGTTAGCGAGCCCAAGTTTACCTCGGACCAATTGCTCGTGAAGCAGCATACATGCCACCATAATATTCCTTTTCAAGTCCCTAATAAGGACTAGTCACTTTGCTACAGTACTAGGAGCAGTCGGTCCCCCAACCGCCCCATAAAATGCTTATGCATCAAGGAAACCTTCTATAATAATACTTTTGTATCATAGACCTTACTTTCATAAGTCATTCATATATAGGGCTCGAACCCACGACCTCACTATTGCAATGCAAATTCATCATGGAAACCTTCTATAGTATTGCTTTTGTATCATTGAATTTAATATCATAAGTCCCTAATATAGGACTAATCATTGTGCTACAGTACTTCAAGCAGTCGGGCTCCCGACCACCCCATATATATGTACAACTGCAGGTATGTAACTCCGGCAGCTCCTCCATACAAGACATCTATACATGAACACTTGATTATCGTTGTTGGTGGGATACTTGAAGTTGGTCAAGAATATACCTACCTGAGGTTGATAGTACAATTAAGTAGAACCAACTTTGAGAAAAAAGGCGACAGGCAGATTCAGTTGGACTGGGCAGAATTCGGGAAGCTTCGACAAGCCTTCTCGTCACCCATACCACGACAACTGAAAACGAAAGTCCTCGATCAGTGCAGCCTACCTGTACACACATATGGTGAAGTGAAGGCGAAGATCAGAATTGGCGCGCCTTGGGAGAGGCATGTGCCCAGCAGTAGATTATCGCAAGCTGATGACGATGAAATTTTTTTAATTATTTCATGTGAAGTAAAAAAAACCTTACGATTCATATCTCCGAACTTCAACTACGTAAAACTATAGTTTTCACTCTCCTTATCCGCATATAAACGATTATACGTATGGCGACCCTACTTTACAATAAACCGAAAATAAATAAACGCTAATTTCAGATAGAATACGTACAACACAAAACGAATTATTATGAAGCCATCGATTCTACTTCCTCGCCCTAAAACCCTTTTAGAAATGAGAGGACGCCTGTGTCCAGCCGTGGGATGTATATAGGCTGTAACTTTACTTTACATCGATTCTATATTGAATCAATAGTCAGTCTAGCCTATTGTTCTATTGAGCATCTATCGAACTTGTGACACTTCATTAGTGACAGCTCCAACGTTCAAATTATAGTAGCGGATACAATGAACACGAAAATACAAATGATATATACGTTAGTACTCTTATTAGTTTGTGGATATACCTATCAGTCCGCCGCATTGCCTAAATTTGGTATTTTTTGATATTCACAAAAAATCGCACACGCATTTTTTTCTTTTTTTCGCATTTAATAAGAAGAAAAACTTTTCTCCTATTTGTATATATATATATATATATATATATATATATATATATATATATATATATATTTACTTTATTTTTTATTTCTTCTCTGCATTTAAAACAATTTTTCGACATTTTGAAGTCTTTCCTTTCTCTTGACTCAAAAACAAAAAAATGTTTAGTTGGTTTCAACTAAACATTTTTTTGTTTTTGAGTTATCGCCATCTATTTTGTTGTCGCTGTACTAATATTATACTTAACCAACAAAGCATGCGATTTATCATCGATGGTCTTGCAATCGTGTAATTAGGTTTAGTTCATTGCTTTTCCGGTAGATGGCGATTTACAACGCTATGTAGTTCACTTTGAGAAAATAGAAAACAATCAGTTGACATGTCAGCTGACTATTGTTTACAGCTAACGTTTCACCGGTTGTATTAAAATAGCAAATTCAATATTTTATGGATATGGATTAGTTTTTCACTTATGTTATGGATTGTAGAAATACTATGGAGAGGACACTTATTAATTCACCTGCACTTGATTACTTCGTAGTTTATTACGGTGTTATCTGCCTTATCAATAGTGATTGATTTTCACACCATATACACTAGTTTTCACTGGGATAGCACTTCCACCGCTCTATTGTATCTATTTTTATATGGAACGCACTGATTTACAGTATTTCGATAACTATTTTTAATTTTAATAAATTTAATACGGAGGTCGATGATCACCGTGACAACTAGCGCCACCTATATCGTTAAAACAAAACCCTATTAACATTTCTATCATCTTATTCTAATACAGAATCTAGCAAAAACATTTACATGTTGAAAAAATAGGCAAAAATATGTTCCATTAAGTTCTTAATATTTTTGATATTTTCAACCAACGGTTCGTAAGGTTTTTCTGTTAATAAGCATCACAGAACACTAGTATCCTTAGGCGGGAAGAATGTCAACTTCAAATAAAGAAAATGGCACCCGTAATGCACGCCATCTCTGTCGTGCTCCTTAAAACATTTTCCGCGGGAATTTTGAAACGTGACTTCGTTTTAGTAGGCGTCTTGGTTGTTTAGTTTCAAAAATGGCTTAAGAATGTAAAATACCAATGTAGTTTAGTTAATATTATTGTAGTTAACTTGTAGTTTTTCGAATATATTATATATTGCTAAATTAAAACAAAAACAAAAGTACAAAATTGTTGTTTGTTAATTATGGTACTTTACGTTCATAAACCACTTTGGAAACTATTAGCAACCAATTTTAATATAAAAAAGGAATTGTTTATCAACCCAATGTGAAAAAAGTGGTTTTTGAAATATATCATTTTTATTTAGATTGCATACTGTCCTCATTGGTACATAGAAAAACGATTGGTATATTGACAGACTAATTATCTAATATTACTTTTTTAACGTGGTAGAGCCATGCTGCAGTTATATTAGTAGTATAGTTGTAGCACGAATGGGTCGGCTCGACCGGGGAAGGACCACGCTCTCACAGAATACCAGCGTGAAATAGTAGCTTAATGCTGCTGTATTTCGTATGGTGAGTGTAGAGAACCGGATACCCTTTTTACTGGAAACATTTTTTTGAGGCATTCCATCTCAGTCCTCACGGGTGACAACGCATCTGCATTTTGATTTTTAGTGGAGGCTAGATGTAGATGTCTATGGGCCGCAGCAACTACTTACCATCAGGTGGACTGTGTGCTCGTTTATCACCCTATTCTATAAAAAAAAATAATAATTTTAACTTATAACTTTACGCATGTATACAGTTACTCAACAACTATTAATTAAATATCCATTTAGTATTTAAGTAGTTATTTAAATAAGAATAAACAAGTTTTAAGAGGTAGGCGTGTTTTAGCTAAGTATAAGAAATAAACATTCTCATAACTTTGCTAAAACACATATTGTTTACATTATTAGTTTTTAGTTAATTACTTCGCCACTTCACCTATTATGTAAACGGTATAATATGTAATATGACATTTAAACAAAATGGAAAACAAAAGCATGTTGCTTTTATGTAAAAAAGATTAGACAATCTAAAATAAACCTTTTTCCTAACGGAGGCTCCACACGTTGGCCAACACAGTGGCGAATGTAGTGGTGAAGATATTGGCCGAGAGTTTGTGACGGCATCCACACGTTGGAAGGTAGTTCAGTTTGCTTCGGTTCAGGCCTATGTGCGGACGAATTTATTTTATTTTAGACGACGACTCTGTGGCGCAGTGGCTTAGCAATGAGTGGCTGCGCCGGGGGCCACGGGTTCGAATCTGGCACGTAACAAGTATTTGTATGGCCTTCAAATAAGTGTTCCGGGTCTGGATGTGTGGCCTTGTGCAATTTATGTTTGTAAACTGCCTCCGCGATACAGGAGAAAATCCTAGTATGGGGTTAACGTTTTTATAAAAGAATATTGAATATTAATGGGGCTGTAAATAGATATACGAAATGTATGAAGTGCATATTGTAAGCCGTCAGGCTGATATTTGGTTTTACGTACCTAATAAGAAGTACTTTATTTCAAACGGGAATTTAATTAATTAATTTAGCTTTTTAAACAACTTATTTTAAAGTTAAAGGAGTTATAATCGATTCGTGTATGTTTTAAAATTGGGTTTTGATTTTAAATTTAGCAAAAGATGTACTTACTTTTCTATCAGACATTTGATGTATATAAGAAAACACCTTATAATTTATAATTTTTTGAGAAAGATTAAACAATCAATAAATATAATTAACACTAACTTAATAATAGGTAAGTACTAATAATATACTATAAACTTATAACTCAGAACATAAATGAAGAAGCCGTGGTAGCGGCGTAAAATATACTACCCCATATTTTGCATGAGGAACCAAATAAAAGAAATGGCCCCGAGTTCCCGGCGCACCTTTAATGGGGCAGGGGTGCGAAGAATCTCCGGGAGGAAAACCGGCGACGAGGATCGCCACCCGTCACGTTCTGTCTCCCGGAGGGGCGAAAGGTGGATTGCAGAGGCCCGTCAGGCTACTTTGAATGTATGTGAAGCAATGAATGATAAAATGGATGAAGTATGCGATATGATGTATGATAGAGGAATAGATGTGTTATGTGTAAATGAGACGAAAAGGAAGGGGAAGGATGACGCTACATATGGCATGTATACCGCATACTGGTCTGGTGTAGACGAGATCGAGCGGGCATGCCAGGGAGTAGGTATCATCCTTTCAGAAAGAATGGGCCAATGTGTGAAAGAGTATGAATGTGTAAGTCCAAGACTGCTATGGATACGAATGAAAGTGGGCTTAAAGAAGTTGTTTGTGTTAGGGGTCTACGCCCCAGACATGCCTAAGCCCACTTATATCCGAGAGCAGTTTTGGGAAATGGTAAGGATGGTGTTAATGAAATGTAAGGGAAATGAAAATATTGGAGGCTTGGGTATGAAAGGATATTGGGAACATTTGGTGATGAAAGTATAAATGAGAATGGTGAACGTCTCCTCACCGTATGTACGGAAAAGAATCTTTTTGTGACGAACACTTGCTTTCACAACAAGAGGATTCACATGTATACTTAGGAAAGAGGTGGCGATAGAAGCACGATAGATTTCATAATTGTGGATGAAAGATTGAGGGGCGCAGTGGTAGATACAAGGGTTTACCGGGGGTTCTAGCATAGGAACGGATCATTATTTGGTTTTATGCCGAATTAATGGTCTATTCAGGCGTTGGCGCCATCGTTCATCTGTGTCTACCACTGCGTTACAGCGTATTAGAACAGAAAGGTTACAATATGAAGGTGAGAAAAACAAGGTCAAATGTAGACTGAAAGGAAATATAAGTGGTTTGGATGAATTATGTATGAACGAGTTAACTTAGAGAATGTATGGCAAAATGTTAAGAAAGGTTTAGTGGATGCAGCAAACGCAGTATGTGGTGTTAGTAAGAGAAAGAATAAAAGGAAAAATAATACGTTGTGGTGGGATGATGAGATACGTATGAAAGTTGAAGCAAAGAAGAGAGCATGGCTAGACTTACTAGCAACAAAGGCTGGAGTTTAAACGTCTAAATAAGAGAGTAAAAGAAGTAGTTGAAAGGAAAAAGCAAGAAAGAACGGATAACAATGATAGAAGAATATCAGATAACTTCCAGGCAAATATAAAAATGTTCTCGAAACTTGTAAGAACTGCCAGGGGACATTCAAAACAGCCTATAATGAATGCTATAAGAGACGAGAATGGCTATATTCTGAATGATGAAGTTTTGAGTTTAAAGAGATGGAAGGAATAGGAGAATTTTGAAAGCGTGTTTATGAGTGAGGAGACAAAGTGTAAACTAAATGAAGTAGAAACTCCGAAAGAAGAGGAAAGAGGTAGCGAGATAAGTATAGATGAGATAATGAAAGCAATGAAAAGCATGAAAGCAGGTAAGGCTGCCGGATACGATAGAGTTTCACTCGAAATGGTAAGTGTTGGAGAGGAAATAGTTGCAGGCCTGCTGCACACCTTGTTTAATTTATGCTGGGAACTGAAGCGGGTACCGGTAGACTGTACAGTACCTGTAAAGTGTAGTAACTGTAAAGCCGTGATAGTCCCATTATATAAAGGAAAAGGGTCGCAACAGGACTGTAAAAACTACCGTGGCATCAGCCTTCTTAGCATTGTGGGAAAACTCTATGCTAAGGTACTGATTGAAAGGGTTATTAAAGAAACTGATGGAAGGGATGTACAGATCAAGTCTTTTCCATGCGCATGATCGCGGAGAAGTTTTTGGCCAAAAACCAAAAAGTTTTTTGTGCGTTCATGGACTTGGAAAAGGTTTATGATAGAGTGGATAGGGATGTGCTATAGCAAACACTGAACTCATTTTAGTTGAGCGCTGACTTGATACAGGCATTGGAGTCTCTTTATAGGGACTCTAGTGCTTGTGTTAGGATCAACGGTGTTTACTCGTACTGGTTTGACATCCATAAAGGTGTCAGACAGTGCTGTGTGACTTACCCGTGGCTATTCAACCTATTTATGGACAGCTGTTTGCAAAATTTGAAAGTTGAAGAATGCGGATTAAGAATGGGTGAGTTAACCGTCAAATGCCTTTTGTACGCCGATGATCAAGTTATTCTTGCGTCGTCGGATGCCGAGTTGCAATTAATGGTTACATTAATGAACAGATCATTAAAAGAAAGGGGTATGAAAGTAAACGCAAGTAAGACGAAGGTTATGGTTTTTAAAAGAGAAGAAAGTAAAACGATTTGTAAAATAAGAATAGAAGGGGGAGTTGATCGAGCAAGTAGATGAGTTTGTATATTTGGGTTGCGTATTTAGCAGGGATGGGAGATATGATAAGGATATAGAACGACGAGTGAATGCGGGAAATAGAGTAAATGGGGCTCTGCACTCTATTGTGTAGAGTCAAAATGTGTCGAAAAAGGCACGTATGGCAATTCACAATGCTGTTTTGGTCCCTACTTTAACGTATGGTAGTGAAAGTTGGGTGTGGCAGAAGAAGCACGAGAGTAAAATGAACGCAGTAGAAATGCGGTCGTTAAGAAGTATGTTAGGGCTGAATCTGAATGACAGGGTGAGAAATTGTGTGATAAGAGAAGAGTGTGGTTTGCAAGATGATGCTGTGACCAGTATTAAGAAAGGAATGTTTCGGTGGTTTGGTCATGTGGGAAGAATGAATGAGGAAAGAGTGACAAAGAATATTTTATGTTGCAGAAGTGACTGGCAGAGTCGGAAAGGGACGTCCTAGGCGAAAATTTATCGACCAAATTGGCGATTTATTGAAAACGGGCCAAATTAGGAGTACCCTTAACCGACGAGCATGTATGCGTAGGTATATGGATGTGAAGGAAGCGAGAGAGGTGTGTCAGGATCGTGCCAAATGGAAGTCTGTAGTCTCTGCCTACCCCTCTGGGTGACAGGCGTGAGTGTTTATGTTTATGTTATTATAAATGAAAAACTCATGACAAGGAAAGTGGCTCAGGACCATGCTTTGCGGCAGTCTGTGGAGGAGGATGTTCAGTAGCGGACTTGTGAAGGACTGTAATGATGATGATGATTAGAAAACTTTCCCAATTATATGTATTATAAGAAATTGACGTTTTTTCGACAAACGAGCACACAGCCCACCTGATAGTAAGTGGTTGCTGTGGCCCACAGACATCTACATCTATCCTCGATTACGAATGAAAATGCAGATACGTTGTCACCCGCGATACGTAGTACTATTATTTATTCTGTGCCCGTGAGGACTAAGATGAAATGCCTCGTTTCTTTTAAAAAGGGTCTCTGGTTCTTTACACTCACTATATGAAACACAGCATTATTAAACCACTATTTTACACTGATATTCTGTGACAGCTTGGTCCTTCCCCGGTCGTGCCGACCCATTCGTGCTACAACTATGCTTCTAATATAACTGCATGGTTCTACCACGTATGTTTATACGTGGTAGAACAACGTGCTTAATTTTTTTTTCATTTTAAAATTTTTCCCGTAATGATATGATTGGAAATAAATGTTCATTATTTTTTTTGATATATAGCTTATCGAATAAAACAAATGTATAAAAATAATTAAATTGCGCTAATTAAAGTAGTAGGAATGTTTAAAGTTGAAATTGGCACTAAAAGGCTGGTAATTGGGGCATCCACCCTACAAAGCGTGAATATATAATTTAAATCAGATGCGTGTAATCACTCTGGGAGCTTGTAGCAAACTAAACGCGCGCCCAACGGACGCGGCGACCAAACTCTGCCAACAATCCTTTGATCTTTTGTAAAAAAACCGACAACACACGGATCTCACGCCAACTTGTGGGCCATCGTTCCAATACATACCAATGAAGCCTAAACTCCCGCTCTACAAGTTGGCCAATGCTATTGGCCACTACATTCGCCACGGTGTTGGCCAACGTGTAGAGGCGCCGTAAAAAGAAAATATTATTTACGTTCACATTCTATAAACAAGGCTTTGCAATATTATGTCCAGCTCCATTTATTATGCCGGCGCCACACATTGGATTCAAATTGGGTCCAAAATTGGCTTCGAATTTATGGCTAATTATTGTATCCAAGTTAATGCGGCCACACATTAACTCCAATACATTTTGGCAAACTTACTACCCAAGAGCATTGGATGGTTGGACCGCATCTCAACTCGTCATTCTCTTGCGAGTGTGTACCAGCAGCGGTCATGGCGGACGAGAACCTACTTGCTCTGGCTACTTATGCCTATGCATTAAGCACATATTATTATTATTTGGTCAATCAAGCTGCAGTTACAAAAAGGAAACCAAAGAAAAGACGATTCTGGATGATAAAAATGCACGCTGATCGAACAAAGTAGTCATTGATTTAGGTACTTAAACTTAAAACTAGCTGTTTCCCGCAACTTTCGTCCACGTTTCCAGGATAAAAACTATCCTATGTTAATCCTTGGGCTTCAACTATCTCCGTACCAAATTTCATCAAAATCGATCCAGTAGTTTTGGAGTTTATTCGTTACATACATACTAACTTTTCCTTTTTATAATATTAGTGTGGATGTAGATATTTGTTAATACCATGCATTTAGAAATTATGTACAGCTACAAGAATTTAAAAAATTGATTGTATACTTTTGTTTATTTCAGAAACGACGAAGGAAGGAATTTACTAGCGAACTTGATACACAAACCTTCAGGACATTTTGATAATTTCTGTCGGATGTCGTCTTCCGATTTTGAATTTCTGCTTCAGAAAATTGGACCAGCAATTGCAAAGAAAAGTACACGTTGGAGACACGCTACAATTAAAGTTCGCTTAGCAGTAACGTTAAGGTTTCTGGCCACAGGCGATACATATAGATCTCTCCATATTCTATTTGGGTGCTCTAAATCGAGAAATGGCTAAGTTCACTTTTTTAGCTTTTAGGAATATAAAAAAATATATTTAATTTTTTTTGAAATTAACCACAGGACTTATTGAAATTAAAATAACATACTGTTATAGTACACAAAATACTCTTTACTTTAGTACATAAAATAAAACATAAAAAGCATTTATAATAACTTTAATTTAAGAAAAAAATTTTGGACTTATCTTAAATCAACAGGACTTAAGGTTATCTTTCCCTCTTTTTAAGGACTAAGGAATTTAACAAAACAAAATTGGCTTTTTTAACAGTATTCTATTAATCAAAAATGAGTAATACCTATTAGCCTTTAAAAATAACTAGGCTAGTTACTTTATTTCGTCATCCAATTCCTCAACAATTTAACTCTCATCGAATTTAGCCTGTTCCATAATCAAAGTTTCATAGAATTTTCTTTTCTTTTGTGGTACAAATCGAATAAGTTTTTTAATATCATTAATTTTAGCTTCTTTAATTTTAATTGCATTTTGATAACAATCAGCAGAAACATCTCGAAGATACCTAGATATACCAACTCTATATAAAGAAAAATCTTTAAAGTTATCGCCAGTCATTGAATCAGAAAAGGCTGGCCTTGCATGTCTTTTAAATAAAACTCGACGACAACCTGAAATTCCCGGTATTGTTTGTTTAACATTATCATTAAAATAAGTTTTATTATCTTTAACTTTCAATACTCTTTCGTTACCACGTTGTTCTTCTCGCTCTTCTCCGCTCCTATCTATTTGCCCTCGTTCTATCAGGTTCTTTTCTAAAAGTACAACTTCAAATTTCTTGGCATTTCTACTGTTTAATACAAAATTGACATAACTGTCAGGTTCATAAATTTTTTCATGTCTTAATTTTTGTCTTTCTATGAGAGCAAAATCTCTATCAATGGGCATCATAGAATGCCCACGAATTGGATAGTTTACAGAAATTGTTTCAAACAAGCCTTTCGCACACAACTGATAAAAATACGTAAAAATAAATCTGTTTTTATTTTGACTGCAACAATTATCACAAAATATTTCTAAATGTGTTTGATCTGGGATTTTATGGTGTAAAAAATAATCATCCAAAGCAGTTATTACTTCATTCAGCCCTTTGTGGGCATAACTTTCCGTAAACAAGTACATAGTTGCTGAGTTTTCTTTTAAGTTATTGTAACGCTTCCCCCCCTCTCATAACAATAAATATACTAAATATTAAATACTAAATATATTATATTCCCCTTTATATTAAAAATTATATATTTGTGACCAAGATAAATAAGTTTTGATCTTTATAAATGATCTTTCTAAAGGTTTAATAATAGACCGTTTGTAATATTTTGGTGTGATCGTCTTAGTTAGGACCCTTATTTACGTTGGGTTTGTTTAGCATCTTAGTTCTTTTAGGTGTCATTTGGAAGAATGAATATTCACTAGAGCATTTGAAAGCTGTTGGTAGTGCTTTATAAGCTAAGTGAACCCCGTTCACGAAGACATGGCTCGAGAAAGGTTAAGAACATAAAACGTCCATATTCCACTTGTATCAGGTATAAATTATTAATTTATTATTATTTATCCCTTCCCGCTGGGAAAGGCTCACAATATATTTATACAAAATACCCTTCGCTCTCCTACATTGATTTTAAAAAAATGTAGGGGAGGCACACACGCCGTGTGGGGTGAGCGCCAACCATTTTGATGCACTCGCCCCGAAGGGAACGCTAATTCGGGAACTGGACCGTATTCCACAGCAAAATAACTGGCTTGGCCCCTTGTTAGTGCGTAAGCACAAACATCGACCGAAGTCGCGCATGTCAATGCGTGTAAACGCCGTACAGAATACGAACGAATCCAGCCACAGTGAATGTACGTCACACGGTTTAGGCAAATAGGCACACTGGCCGTAAACCCTCCGTGAGCGCCACCACCTGCCAGACCGCCGCTCCTGCAGACGTGATGTAAATGTATGGCTTCACCACCAATTGCATGATCAGCACGGCTACTAGCCGCAGAGCGTGTCATGAGTCTACCGCTTACCTCAAGGGAATGGGGTCCCACGTTGTGAGGCTTTCGGCCGCAGCCTTGAGAGCCTCCTCAGATCCTCCCGCCAGCTACCACCCGCATGAGGTCGACACATACGCTCCACCAACCAATACAACGCAGATATACCCAAAAGGCAGTTATAAGATAAGAGTAATAATTCGCCATCAGAAAGGGTTTTTGTCACTGACGTTGAGTAAATGCATTTTCGATCATGTTTGTCTCACCCACCAACAAGTTGCAATCTTTCAAAGGTGGGAAAGTTACAGAGATATATTATTATGTTGTTATATAAAACATCGTGGAGGGCAGACAGTCTGCAGTCCCGTAATGAAGGGACCCGACTTGGGCAAAGCTACTTAGGTGTGAGTCAAACCAAGACGCAGAGAACGCCATTGAGAATAGCGTCCCATCAAACAACCATCGCCGAGACGCAATGCTGCAGAACGCAACAAGCATCAATACGACTATCGTCGGGTTTACACCATCCCAAAGTCCCCCGTACATCCCAGCAGACATCACCACCCGCATACCTCCATGACCGACCAGAACCACAAGATAGCGTCGAATCAGGCGCAGCACACTCAGATCCATTAAAAGACGCAATACCGCAAGTAGCAGTAAGCAACAATCCAACTATCATACGGATGGCGCCCCTCACATACACCCACATGATCCCTATCGACTTTGGTAACAAAATTTGTATTATTGTTAACTAAAAAATAACACCAACGTATCATGTAGCACGCTACCAAGACGCAAGTGAACAAAACTCCACGTATCATAGCGCTAATGCACTAAGACATGAAGTTGAGTATGCCTGTTACACTTAAAAGTGCCACCAAACACACTCATTATCCCAATCCGAAAGATAGACGACGCATCACTATGTGCTACGACGTTGCACACAAACGGTATGGGTATGCGATGTCCACGGGAAAGCCGTATTGCTACAACAAACCCGCTTACCATCGGCACTAAGATCTTGTTAATTGTATACCTTCATCGGCCAGAACCACAAGAATGCGTCGAATCAGGCGCAGCACACCCGCAGATACATCACAAGACGCAATACCGCAAGTAGCAGTAAGCATCAATGCAACTATCATACGGGTGGCGCCCCCTCACAACATACCCACATGATCCCTATCGACTTTGTTAACAAAGTTTGTATTGTTGTTAACTAAAAAATATCACCAACGTATCATAGTAGTACGCTACTAAGACGCCATTGAACAAAACTCCACGTCTCATAGCGCTAATGCACTAAGACATGAAGTTGAGTATGCCTGTTACACTTAAAAGTGCTACCAAATACACTCATCCCAATCCGAAAGATAGACGACGCTTCGCTGTGCTTACAACGTCGCCCACAAACGGTATGGGTGTGCGATGTCCGCGGAAAAGCCGTATTGCTACAACAAACCCGCTTACCACCGGCAAGAAGATAATTTATGTCTAGGACACATCGGTTAGCGAGCCCAAGTTTCCCTCGGACCAATTGCTCGTGAAGCAGCATACATGCCACCATAATATTCCTTTTCAAGTCCCTAATAAGGACTAGTCACTTTGCTACAGTACTAGGAGCAGTCGGTCCCCCAACCACCCCATAAAATGCTTATGCATCAAGGAAACCTTCAATAATAATACTTTTGTATCATAGACCTTACTTTCATAAGTCATTCATATATAGGGCTCGAACCCACGACCTCACTATTGCAATGCAAATTCATCATGGAAACCTTCTATAGTATTGCTTTTGTATCATTGAATTTAATATCATAAGTCCCTAATATAGGAATAATCATTGTGCTACAGTACTTCAAGCAGTCGGGCTCCCGACCACCCCATATATATGTACAACTGCAGGTATGTATCTCCGGCAGCTCCTCCATACAAGACATCTATACATGAACACCTTCCATAACTTTTCTTTTATACATGAACTCCTTCCAAGACTTAGACAATTTTTAACAAATTTTCTAATTATCTTATAAATGTTATTTATCTTTATTTTTATAATATTTTCGACTTGTATTTCTATTATTTATCTTATTTTAAATATTTTTTTCAAGTTTTTAAATAAATTTATTTATAATGAAAGACAATATTTTGCCTTTAATTTACTGTTATTGGTCTAATGTCTGATATATATTTATATTAACTTTATATTTATTAATGTGATTTTATTGCTTAATATATATATATATATATATATATATATATATATATATATATATATATATATTAAGACTATTTTTGATGCCCCTCTATATTGAATTTAATTATTAATAATAATATTGGGCCGTCACATTATGTATACCAAAATTATGAATAATTGTCTGAGATAATATTCATCAGTTACATTAGTGACAGACAATGGCAGATTCTTTTCAAAATCGAAGCAAATAGATAATTTTTTTTTATTCACATTTTTGTCTTCCTTTTCTGAACTACTACACTTTTTAAAAAATACTTCGGCTTTGCGCAAGTGCAATTCACGCTCCGATTTTAAACTTGCAACTTTATCCTTGTCTTTAATAATTTCAGCAGATTGAATATCTACTTGAAATTTTTCTCAAGTGTTACATACATCTTTACGAGGAACTGCGAACGAAATATTAAAATCTGTATTAAAAATTTCTCGAAATTTTTCATAAGTGACTGATACATCTAAATCGGTATTGTGTTTAAGAAAATCGCGGTGAAGTTTAGCAATATTAAGATAAGAATCAACATAGATCCTATGTTTGCTAGAAGATCGCGAATAGTGCGACGCTCTTGCGGTGATATTTTCTATAAATGAATGAATTTTTTTAATTATAGCCTCAGTGTATATTATCTTGCTTGGGCCACGTCCTCGACCATCAGTGATGTCTTTTTCAAAATGCTGTACTTTGCATTTTAATCGGTCTCTCTTTATTCCATGTATAGCTAAAAAGCCTGCTGACATAATTCGATCTTCTTACCCTTGAAAGTAATATAGTACTTAAATACTCGCCGATTTCTAGCTTCATTTTTGACTTCAGTACGAGGTCGGAATCTAGTTGGCACTATTTCTTCAAGACAGCCCTGTAAATATATATTTTGTTGCGAGTGATTTTCAAAATTAACAATTTTTTTATTTATGGCCTCCATGGTTTTTCTCGTTAACTTATCTTTACATTTACACCGACAGTCATTTATTTCACGTAATATATGGTCCTGCATTTTTTCTTTTTCTTGATATATTTTTTCCCACTTCTCTGGCTTTGCAACTCTTTTCTTTCCTTTCTTGATATTTTCTTCTACTTCTACCTCTGATTCTTCTGAATCTGTTTCAAAATTTCCAGTTTCGCAGTTCAATCTTATTTTTTTTTCTATCAGTTATATTTTAACGGAGATATTAAAGTCAGTCACTGGGTCCTGTTCATACTGTGTAGATCGGAACAAAAGTTAATTTTTATCTATGGAAACCGCTGTTAACTATGACATTTGGACATTGAACATCTCAGTCCCCCCCGTGACCATGGGTGCTGTAAAGCGTTCGAAACGTCGGGTATTTATAGTTAAGTATACGCGATAAAATCCGTAAAAACTAGTATTATTTCAACTTCATTTAAAAATTCTACCGCGATGGCAAAAAAAGTCCTCATTTATTGGGCATCATCATTATTTATGTATTTACGTAATATTTTACTGTGCGTGTAACGCCCAAGGCGTGTTAAAATATAATAAACGTTTATTTATTTAAAAATAATTAAAAATCTGTTTAAATAAAATTATTCTTAGTTAGTCAGATAGTTACATTCAGCCTAAAATAAAGCACACATAACAACATATTTGTAAGATTGCCTTCATAACAGTTCAATCAGTATCGGTATACGTAGCCTGTGTCAAATAACCTGATTTATTTTGTGACTCATTGTCAAAAGGTAAAAAGTCGATACACGCGTCTACTTCACAGCAAATATTAGTTCGTTAGAGTGGACTCTGTACGTGTGTTTTTTTATAGGACAGGGTGACAAACGAGCACACAGTCCACCTGATGGTAAGTGGTTGCTGTGACCCATAGACATCTACATCTATCTTCGATTACAAATCAAAATGCAGATGCGTTGTTACCCGTGGACTAAGATGGAATGCCTCGTTTCCAGTAAAAAAGGGTCTCCGGTTCTCTACACTCACCACACGAAACACAGCAGCACAAAGCCACTATTTCACGCCGGCATTCTGTGAGAGTGTGGTCCTTCCCCGGTCATCCCATTCGCGCTACAACTATACTACTAATATAATTGCAGCATGGCTCTACCACGTAAATGTACGACGAAGCCACCACTAACATATAATCACTCACCGTTTTGTTTTAAAAAGTAAATCTAGTAGTTTACCATTACCATTAAAACCTTTAAACGTCCACTGCTGAACACAGTCCTCCCAAATAGATTGCCTCATAGTGCATATTGTGCCAAAGTTGCCATGCGTGGTAAGCAGGTTGGCAACCGCAGTTTTATATTGTTTGACTTTTATACTGTTAAAAGGAACATGCTACTGCCGAACTTTGCTAGATCGCGTACAGTGAAACTTTAAGACATGCACCTATTCTGTGACCTACCAACAGTTCTTAAACAGAATTCAGCTTAACATTTAGATATGGCAAAAAGTAAGCCACTAGATAACTTGACCGTGTAGTGGGGTGTCAGAATATCCACTGCCGCATATCGTCGCGACAGAGGGAAACTTAAAACACGCTTTGCAGGCGTGTTGGCCAACTGCGGATCCATCCCGCATGCCAAGCGTAGTAACTATGTCAGAACCCCTACGAGGCAAGTTGTGGGATAGGACTATGTTCGGCAATGGTCTTTTATAGGTAAATAGATATTTTACGCCGATACTTTCCCAGTCGAGATGGTCCATTCAATTCGATTTGACTCATCGTTCAACTCACTAAGATATGACGTCGTACATTTTGTTTTGTTAAAATACGTTCAGTGTTAAAAAAACAAGACAGAAAAAAGTAATAAATATTTTATCCGGTACAAATAATAATTAAATTGCTTTTTTAACGCAACATCAAAGCGATGTCGATACATTCGTGAACATGACAATAATGTTTGTTCGTTAGTATCGAGCAAACAAGTTCTATATGGGGGTGCAAATTTTACGTAGTGAAGCCAAACTATAGCGACATAATGGCTGCAACACGAACGAGTCGGCTCAATCGGGGTAAGACCACGCTCTCACAGATTATCAGCGTGAAATAACAGGTAGATGCTGTATCCCCAATTTTATTATTACCAGTTTTCATAATTGCCTTCCCGTATGAAAGCAAATTAAAAGACGTATTCACGTCAAAACTGGATCCTTTTCATAATTGAGATATTTCATCCGATTCCTTAGGGATCACAGTGTATCTGTATTTATATATTTAATTATAAATCGATGTACATTTAGATGGGCCTCAGTAATCACTTACTACAAGTGCAATATCTTAATAGTGTTTTAAATTAAAAGAAAATTGAACCTACAAAAATCGAACCTATTACAATTCCCAATTAAGAAGTTACCTTCTTCTTTGCATAGCAAAGCGTACTCGAAGTAATAATGGCTTAATTTCACATGACGTGCTCTCTTTTACGTCGCTACCAGCGATACGTTAATCTAGCAAAATAGCGCTGCATTACACTGCACAGCTCTTGCATAGTAATGTTCCTCTTCTATTTAGTGCCGTAGTAGCTCAGACTCTAGGCTACTACGTTTTATATTTCTAAGAGTTCGTAGTAAAATTCACAGTACGCAAGCATTCAAGCTTCAATCCCCGTTAATACCTATGAAATTTTTTTTTACCACGTGAAAGTTCTTATTTACCACGTGTTCGACAGTGATGGATCGTGAGGAAATCTGTACGTTTGACAAATGAAAGAAAGTAATTTAATATACTCGTGTTCTTGTGTTTGCTCTTACCCAGGTGCTTAATAATTATTGCGATCTTAGAATTAAATAAGATAGGCATTTATATTTTTTTATAGAATAAGGGTGACAAACGAGTACAAAGTCCACCTAATGTTAAATTGACGCTGTGGTTAATAGGCATCTACGTCTATCCTCGAAAAGTCAAAATGCAGATGCGTTGCAGCCACAGAGGACTATAATTGAATATCTGATCTCCAGTGAGTAGGGTATCCGGGTCTATACACTCACCATAAGAAACACAGCATCATTAGTTTGTTATTTTACGTTGGTATTCTATGAGAGCGTGGTCATTCGTAATACAGCTACAGCAGCATGGCTATATACTTTTCAAAACATGTAAAATTTGAAAACGCGTATCGTAGCAGAGCAACGGACACTTCCTTGCGCTATAACCCTTTAAGAAAATATAACCATAGGACGTAAAAAAGGCTATAAATTTATAACGAATAGACTATATCCTAGTATTCTAGTGGTAATATTACTATAAGGTTTTTAACCTAATTTTATAACTTTAAAAGCGCAGACTACCGCAAAGCCTCCAAATAAAACTTACACGCTTGCAACGGGTAAAAAGTTAAGAACGTGTGCAATTAAACGATTTTGGCTTTGCATGTCTTTTTATAATCAGATAAAGCTTGTTAAGAATTAATTAGAAATGTTCTTACAGTTAATTTAAAAAAATGGTATATTAATTTAAATAAATTGGTTTCCTAGTTGTTTAATAGAATAATTTTTATTTATTACTAGCGATTCGCCCCGGCTATGCACGCGTGATTTATTGATCTTGACAAAAGCGCAACCTAACGGATTCAAGTGAATTTCAAAACCATCCACTCAAATACACACACAAAATTAATCAAAATCGGTCAAGTAATTTCCTGTTTTTGCGAGACTAATGGACAGCAATTGGTTTTTATGTAATAGAGATAAATATAAGAAATATATATACCTACAGTAAAATTTTGAGTACATATTACTATTTGAAAACCATTTTGAAAATAATACCTACAGTTCACAGTCAAACTTCAAGTACTCATTGCCCCATGAATGAATTACTGACTCCGTGGAGTCGAAAAACTGGTACCACTAACTTGTGTTTGTTCATGGTGTTTACAGAATGAATGTTACTTTTTTATAAAAAAAAAATTATAAGAAATAAAAAATTTTGTTTCTTATAAAATGTTATTGCAGGATCTCGCATCATGAACCAATCTGCATAATAACTTATGCGCTGCTGGAACCTGTCACTCACGTGTGAACAACAAACAAAACTATGCATATTTCGGTAGACTTTATTGCACAAACAATGTTAGACAAATAATAGTATTATTAAATACCATTTACTATCTGACATTGTTCGAAGGGACTTTTTGGTTGTCATTAATTTGTTAAAATAAATCATGTAATGGCGGCTTAAGAATATTCATTACTCCAAATCGCCACCCGAGTGTTATAAGAGGCGACAGAAAAAAATTAAAACGGAAGTTATTGTTTTCAGCTGCTATAATGAATGTCTGCCATAGTCGACACGCTCAGTAAGCGGGTTGGCAAGCACAGTGTTTTATTATTTTCAGCTGCTATGAGGAAGACGTTGCTTCCCATCTCTTATTTCAGTATGCTGTCGCCTCTTTCCACACTTAGTTCAACCAGTTGTAGTGTGGTACCTATATATTGTAGACTTACTTATAAAATAATATGTGATTAGCATTGCGTCAGTCGAACAGTCGTAATAAACCAGCCGTGAAGCTTACGCGTGTCCTCATTTATTCTCCCTGCAACCCGCACACTTCAAAGTTTAGTGGATATTCATACACCGCCACTACATAGTTGTTTAAATATATGATACTTAAACTGTGTGAAATTTGTGTTGCTTTTTATTTTTAATCATATGACAAGCCGTCACAAATTTATGATTGATTCCAATCATGGCTGAAATGTTTTATTTCCTGAAGCTACATGAAAGGGGCAATGTTGATACATCCCGGACAGTACAAACATTGGTCCTGTTGTGGTATAGAGTGGCTCGTTGAATTGCACACGTAGTTGATTCTGTTCCTATATGAGTATAACAGTAAGCTAAATAATATATTTAAAATAAACAAAACTTATCTAGCATTTTTTTACATAACATTAAAATATATTATACAATATTAAAACACTGTAAAGTAAAAACGTAACTTATCATACAGTCCTACTCCCCGCAGCATAGTGCCGAGAACGCCGGCTGCGTTTCCTCGCTGAATGGCTATACTTAGCGTTTGAGTGAGAAAAGAACCAACCTTCTTAACACCAGCAACGATGACAGTATAGCAATTGAGGCAATTGACACTTATTTTTTATACTTATTATAAGCCAGCTCTTGCCTAAAATCCCAACTGGTGGTAAGTGGTGATGAAGACGGTAATTCGCACTATCTTAGCGTAACAAAAGCCTATTCATTTTTGCTTCGAAGACACCCAGATTGTGTTTGGATGGAAGACACACCCCGAAAAATTATTCCACCTCTTTGCTGTACGCATTACAAAAGACGAAACAAATGTTTGGTTTGAAAGCGTGGAATATCGACAACAAAGTGGTGAAGACCGCCTACTGCCTGATTGTCCGATAGTGGAAAAAAGAGAGAGGAATGAATTGCATTTAATTCCTGCGAATACTCTCCGACATGGATTTTTTATAATACAGAAGGGCTGGCTACTCTGCACCTGTACTCGATGATGTCAAGATTGGTTCCAACCAAATCAAGGTTACCAATAAGCATATTAGCACGTTTTACAAGTCCAATTTGTGTGTTGTGTGCGTGTGAGTAAATTTTGCAACACTTGTCTATAGGTGATAGCAGTACTCCATGCACTTTCACTAAACAAACCCTGAAATGTGATAGCAAATCAGGTCAAAATTTGTTTCTATGCCACAATTTACTAATGTGATACAAAATTTGTAAAAATTACTATTTAAATTTATTTAACTGTAATTAGATTACAAAATAAAGAAATTCTTGAATTAATTGAAATATATATATATACCTACAAAACTCCCATGATTAAAACTACTTTTACGGATTTTATCGCGTTTATTTTTGCTTTTAATTACTTTTTAATTCCCGACGTTTCGGGCGCTTTCCAGCACCCATGGTCACGGGGGACTGAGATGACTGACGTCCCGATGTCATTGTTAAACCCGGAGTACCTTCAGCTTTTTTTAATTAATGTTTATGGTTCGATCTATGCAAAATGAACTGACTATGTCATGAGGTATTGCAGTGGTATGCTTGGGTTTATTTTTAATTTTATTGATTATAGGATCCCAAGCAGGTGGTAGTACCCAGCCTCCTTCTCTATTGAAATTAGGATGTTTTTTTAATTTCAATAGCCTCACTTATCATCCTTGGTAGGAATCGGTGTTCTTTCGCGAGGATTTGTGGTCTATCAAATCTGATGTAATGGTTGGGGCCGTCTAGGATATGATCACAAACTGCAGACTTCCCGGAACGTTGATGCTTCACCTCAGCTATATGTTCTTTTACGCGGGTTCTAATTGATCTTTTTTGTTTGTCCTATATAAGAGAGACCACATTCACATATAGTTTTAATCATGTATAGTGTTCGCGTAAATATAAGAAATCACTACAAAACTCCCGTTCATATCCGTGTAGTGGCTGTGTAAGAATATCCATTGTCCCATATCGTCTCGTGTGGGTCCTGAAAACGAAAAAGGGAAACTCAAACTGGAGATGGGCAGCAGCGTCTCCCTGAAAACAACTAAAATTATAAACTACTGAAGCTAGCAACCTGCCTGCCAAGCGTGGCAAGGATGGCAAAATCCCCAGCAGTGGACTTTTATATTTTGTACTGTACGGATGGATGAAAACACAGGTCATTAATATCTCGATTAACGAGCCGTAAAACGAGAAGCTACTTACGTAATTTTTTAAGAGTAGCTAATTGTAAATCATTAATAGAATCAGGCGTCATTTTGCGGCATAAAATTATATTAAATATGTAAATTATTCTGCCAAGACCCGCGTAATAAAATAAAATGCCCTCACCCAACTGCGCCTTACATACATATTATAGTGTCAGCGGTCAGCTACCGCAGAGTCTAATGCCAGGTGCATTGATGTGACATGATGTCTCGTTTAAAGGCGAAACTGTGTGTCTTTACTAGTGTAGTATAGGCGTTGGGAGTAGTGGTGATGGGCACAGTGCTCGTGATTGAGAGAGGACACGGGGTGCTCTTCAAACTAGGTAAGACACAACTATTTGGTTTATTACGCAGATTTTATTTAAATAATTCTTACATCTTCAATATCAATAACAAATTAAATAAGAAGATCCGAGGAAATTAAAATGCAAGACCTGTGCAGTGTAAAGTGCAAGACGACGCTAATCCGTTGGATAAACGGGGCGCTCGTTGAAACGTGCACAGACCATGTCGACGTAAATTTTATCGGTTTACGCTCATAGAGAAAATTTTTGTGATATTTGTAAATATAATATGCTTGAGATTGTGATTAACTATTTTTTTAACAAGTTATACAACGACTTTAAAAATGGAGACTTACAATTCGAACTGCATGCTTTTTAAATTAATTTTATCTTGCATTTTTTTTATCGAAGACGAAGCAAACGAGTATGTGGCTAATCTGATTGTAAGTGACGATCACTGTCGTCCATGAACATCTATGTCGCGTTTAATTTTAACTTTTTAATTCCCGAGGGACCGTGGATGCTGTAGAGTACTCGAAACGTCGGAAGTTAAAGTTAAAATAAAAGAAAATAA
This sequence comes from Parnassius apollo, assembly GCA_907164705.1. Classification (NCBI taxonomy): domain Eukaryota; kingdom Metazoa; phylum Arthropoda; class Insecta; order Lepidoptera; family Papilionidae; genus Parnassius; species Parnassius apollo. The sequence continues at coordinate 16,766 of CAJQZP010001627.1, read as the reverse complement.
CTGTAAAATTAGCCTCGTCGTGTAGTATTCACGTAAATATAAAAAATCATTATATTTTTTTGTATTTATGTTACAGGATATCTTTGCCAAGTGTAAAGAAATTTAGATGATTCTTTTTTTTAATATATAGTTATATATATATATATATATATATATATATATACTTCAGAGGAGTGGCAAAATAGGGGATGAAGATTTTAATATAACCATTTAGACAATATTGAGATTGTGATATTCCTTAGTCTACTTCAAAGGTTCAAAACGTTTAACTTTCCACAAAAAGTAACCCGAATTCAAAAAAAAGGAGAATAAAATATGTTTCATATTTGCTTATGAATTCGAGGATTATATTAATAACTTCCTTTGCAACGCGTATTTATTCATTTAACTTAGGTTTAGACAATATTGAGATTAGGATACTCCTTAATCTACTCAAATGGTTATTTTTTTTAAATATTAACAAAAAGTAGAAGTCTACTTCAAAAAGCTAAAAAAGAATAAAACAATTTCACATTCTGAAGTCGGCGCTTTCATTCTTCTCCACGCTATATCTTAGCACTTTGGCTATTATTTTTTTTAAAGTTAATTTTACAAATGATCCAAAGCGAAAACCTCCTTACTTTTATTTCAAACGAGCCTAGTTCACCTGATGGTAAGAGGAGACCATGGATGCCTACATCTATACCTGAGTTTCCTTTACTCCATCGCTACACTCTTTCAAATGTCTTCTGCTGAACATAGACCTCTCCCACAGATTGCCTCACAGCAAGCACGTATCCACGAAAAGCCGACAACCGATGGGAATGAAAGGTTCTCGAGTGGCAGACTCGTACCGGTAATCAGAGTGTAGGGCGACCCCCACTGGATGAATTGACGACCGGGTAAGAAATGTAGGAAGATAAAGGATGCCGGTTACTCAGGACCATGCTTTGTGGCATTTTTTGAAGGGAGAGGACTATTTTCAGCAGTGGACTTCTGAAGGTCTGTATTGATGATTATGAATGCTCAGTAGTTACTAGGAAAATATGTTGGTATGCCTATGTTTAATTTCCATCTTCCGCCCCTAACACACAAGGGACGAAATAGGGTAGTTAATCCCCGTACGCCATTACGACACTACATTATTTTTATATTTTATCAACTGGTGTATAAATAACACATATAATTTTTTTATTACGCCATAGAGTGGCACCGTAAGAATACACCACCCCATTTCAACCTGTATAAATTCCAACATTGGGAATTGCTAGTAAGAACTCGTGGTTTCCGATAGGTGGCGGTATCAGTATTTAGTTTACGCCAGGCGTAAAACACCCAGACCGGGGATGTGAGCGAAACGTCTAGCAATGCTATCGTAAATCCGGCTGCTATCATATCGAAAAGATTAAGAAAGATTCCCTATCTTGGAAGAGTCCTATGTCCAGCCGTTCAGAAACGGGAGTAACACAAACATGGTGTCATTATTTTGTGTTAAAAAGGCTTTAATCGAAAATATAAGCCGCTTTTTTATAGAATAAGTGTGAGAAGCGAGAACATAGTCTGCCTGATTGTAAGTGGGTGCTGTGGCACGTAGACACCCACATCTTGCCAGTAAAAATTTTTCTTTGCGTGCAACGTAAGAAAGACAGTAACATTAAACTGCTATTTTGCGTGACTTTTAAGAAGAATTTTTCTTCTATAAAAACACGTTATCCTCACATTAAAGAGTAGTCATAAATTGAACGAGGACGATCGTCCAGACATAAAACGATTATTTGTAAGCCGGCCCTCAGCGCCGCAACTCATTACTATCACTTTGCCACGGAGCCGGTAAATAGTAATACATATTTAATAAAATGTTTATAATTTTAAGGATTTTTCCACAATTTATCGGATATTAATTAAACGTGATAAAATTCGTAAAATTAATATTATTCATTGTCAAATATTTGTGTTAATATACATAAATATTCATCTTTCATCATGATCACAAATATTCAGAACTATAAAAACACACAAAAAATCCTCTATAGCCTCAGATCTATACCCTGGTCGGTCGCCGCCTTCGCATCACATATGATGGACCAAATACCTCTTGTTATCTAAGCCAATATTAAAAAGTTGTCATAAATAACAAAACTGTTCCGCTAAATTACCACGCTAAATTACCACGCTGATTTACCACGTGCTCGGCGGTGAAGGAAAACATCGTGAGGAAACCTGCATGTCTGAGGAATAAGAAAAAAAAATATTTCGAAGACATGTGAAGTTCGTCAACACGCATTTGGGCAGCGCGGCGGACACTTACTTGCCCTAAACCCTCTCAGAAATGAGGGGAGGCCTGAGCCCAGCAGTGGGACGTATATAGGCTGTAACTTTACTTTACTTTACTTTTACTTTCATGTATATAAAAGTACGAATAAACTGACGTCTTCTTTCCATCGCTCGTATTAGAAATGCATGAAAACTTAAACTACATAATCGCACCCCTCAAAGAACAGCGCCTCAAATCGTTTACACAAGCTTCTTACACACAACGAAGCAGATTTTTAACATCGTTGAATGCAAACGTGGTGTAAACTCGATTTGCATCAATCTTTGCTTGCACCGCAAAAGACGTTGGTAATCTTCATTACTTTTACTCCTTTTTATTAAAGAAGTAATAAGTTTGCAATTAATTTCGACAATGAGGACTAATAATCTTCCGCTCAACAGATGTCGCTAGTTTGCACCGAGGTGAAGTTTTTGTTACACAATGTCATTTAAGTGAGAAGTTAGTTTTAAATAAAAGTTTATCAGTTTCTAGAGTATTATATTAATACACAAAACAATGCAAGCAGTGGTTTGCTCTTTTATTTTTTGCACATTTTTAACGCGTTTTTCAATTTTTCTACTTTTAGGAATATCCGTAATTTGTTAATAAATTTCGAATATAATTAATGTAGAATAAATATAATACTACTGAAAGAAACATAAGTCCTTACATTTTACTAACAAATTAACTTCCCGGTATGAGATCGGTCAAATATTTCACCTCATTCCAAAGATGCGCCGCGCTGGTGGCAAAGAAAAGTCGTGGGTGCTCTCATTGACAGCTCTGTAGCGCAGTGGCTTAGTAATTATTTGCAGTGCTGAGGGCTACAGACTCGAATCCCGCATGGGATAAATATTTGTATGGCCTACATACATTTGTTCCTTGTCTGGATATTTATCCTTATGAAATTTATTTATGTATATAATATAGGAAGTCATAATAAATCTCCAAAACTTGGTTAAGTTTAATCTCTGACATTAAATTGCATTTACATATTATGACCACATAACAGGACCGTGCTAGGGAGACCTATGTTCAGTAGTGGACTTGTAAAGCGCTGTAAAAATAAAAAAGGATATAACAAAAGTGTATTATGGCTCACTAAAGATGTAGGCAACGCCATTTTGCTCACGGGTAAAACTTCCAAAATGGCGACGAGAAGCATCGTTTTGGTGCTTACTTCTCTCTCTCTCTCTCTCTCTATCTTTCTCTCTTTCTTCTGCTACTGGTGCCGTCAATCTGCACGTCAAGCGTGACGATTAAAGCAAATCTTCTCTGGAATGGAAGAACATTTTGTATTTATATTTATATTTATTTACGTCCGCCACATGTAAGTACTGAACTCTTTTATGCTTGAAAGTGTAAATAAATAAATAAAAGCCCGTATTCGGAAGTGGATTTTTAAAGACAAATAATTTACAAGTATCGTAGATGATACAGGAAATGAGGTGGTAATATGAGTGCCATCTATAGATTATAAAATAAAAGCACTATTTCACGAGTAAATTGAAGGCGTTCAAAGAACCGTGCCGTGCGCTACGAGTGAGTCGCATGCTCGTTTGCCCTCTATGATATAAAACAATACATTTCATTTTAATTTCATAAATTTACCCAATAAAACTTTTTTCCGCCTCGGTTATCGGTTCTTCGAGCTATATGGCCGGCCCATTGCCACTTCAGCTTACTACTCCATTGGGCTATGTCGGTCACTGATTCTACTCTGAATATCCTCATTCCTAAGTTTATCACGCAGAGAAACTCCGAGCATAGCCTCTCCATAGTTCGCTGAGCGACTTTGAGCTTCCTCATACGGCCAGCAGTGAAGGACCACGTCTCAGATCCATAGGTCATCACTGGCAACACACACTGGTTGTAAAATCTAGTTTTGTGGTTTTGAGGTATGCTTGACAAGAAGATGCGTCATATTGTATTACATCGATACGTCAAACACCTCATTCACCCCTGTCCATGGGCTGTAAAGCATCCAAAACGTCGGGAATAAAAATAAGTAAAATAAGTACTTTTTAGTGGCGGTGTGAGAATATCCACTACGTCACATCATCCCGTGGGTGTCGTTAGAGGCGACAGAGGGAAACAAATCAGGAGATGGGCAGCATCTTCCTAATAACGGCTAAAAATAACCCGCTTGGCAAGTGTGGCAACTATGACAAATATCCCCCCTATAACGCAATCTATGGTGGAGGCTTATGTTCAACCGTGGACTTTATTAGGCTTTAACGGTGAAGTAAGTTAAATTAAACGCGATAAAATCCGTAAAAATAGTTTTATTCAAAGTTGAAGAATTGGTTGTATAAAGTGTTAAACCAATATACAAAACCAAGTATCGCTATATATTTCTCTATCAAAAAGTAAATTTACTGAAATTCAATATAAAACGCTTAAGCTTATTAAGCTTGCACCATAAACAAAGCATATTCAATTACACGAAAAATTTGATCTCGTAGTCAGCAGCGGAGATAAAGTGACATTAATTAAGAGAAGGATTGAAAAGACAAATAATGGAACTTCCAGATGGAAGACTCGCGGCTTGATGCGGGAAATTTTTAACGTCACGTTTAGGATACAAACAATTTAATATATGAGTGTCACCGAATTATTATAATTAGTAATTTTTTATAAACTGAAATGGCAAACGAACTTGCAGTCCACCTGATTGCAAGTGTTGAAGTGACTTAAAGAGCTATAAACGCGGTGTCACCCGTGAGCACTGAGATGGATTGCCTCATAGACTAATCATATTACCTCTAATAGCCCTTCAAAACGGAACACAGCAAGCACTGCTTTTGGAGGAAGAAACTATGGTCTTTCATTTGGTACGATCCTGACACTTTCTTTCTCTTGCTTCTTTCACATTCATCCAGTGCCGAATTAAAAATTGTATAAAATATATACATTCTTTCCGAATTAAAAATTGTATAAAATATATACATATGACATTTTTTTATTCTTTTCATTGGAAATAGTGGTGGGGACATTTCGGGTCGCGCTTAGACCGCTTTTATATTTTAAAGATCTATTCTACAGCATCACATGTATTCAAAAATAAATAGGTACATTTGAATTTGGATTTAACTTGAATTTGGATTTAGTTTGAAATTGTATATAGAACATTCTCTTTTTTATATCGTATATTTTATTTTATTTGTAGCCATAAAATGACAAAAAATAGTTAATGGTTAAGGCAAATATTTTCGATACTTATTTAATTATATTATTGATTTAATTATATCATAAAAAACGATAATTTCATAGATAAAGGCTTAATATTATGTCAATACTTCGCCGCGCCAGCTGTGCTGTGCTATTATTTCTGATGTTACTACTACAGGCTCGTACAAGGCGGTCGTGTGAGACACTCGGCAAATGGTGTCAAGGAACCACACGCTTGGCTAGTGTAATTGCAGCTGATATATCTAAGGTGGAGGTTAATTTGCAGGAAGTAGCTGAAAAAGCCTTGCGAAAAATTTCTCATTAAAATTTGTACAAAAACAGAAACAGAAAAGCGGATGCTTATCCACCAACTCCTTTTCTTGCCAAGTGATCTCAAACGACCCCGATATTTTGTTACAATTTTCAAAAGTGATTTCGGAGGCCATTTAGGTTTTTCTTCCGTAATCGTTTTTCATATAATTTACCAAGTGGTTGATGGTAAATTGAAAACATGGTGAGGAGACCGACATGTCTGTTCAGTTGGTGAAAGAAGTTGAGTGTTGATGAGCACGAGTGTAAACAATGTCCGTTGGGATGAATTTACAACCGCTAGCCTTGCCTGCGCATGCTTTCAATGTGGATTATTGTGTAAAGATCAATATCCTCAGACGTGAAAGCGCACCTGTATTTTGATTCTTATTCGAAGATAGATGTAGATGTCTATGGCCACATCGTTCATTTATCATCAGGTGGTTTGCGTGCTCGTTTGTATTTCTATTAAAAACAATATTGATAGCTTGATTTCCCCTCGGATTCGACTGGTTTACATCTTTGTGGCGCAATGACATAACTACAAAGATGCTTCTTAGCAGCATTAGGAATGAGATACCAACTGGATGGTATGGACACCTACCAGATGGGCTGTATAGAAAAAAACATCTCCACCTATTAATTTACCTAACAAATGTGCATAGAGACTAGTTTTAATTAAAAAAGTGACGGGCTTATAGCCGTTTGTGGCTATTTTTATTAATTATACACAGCCTATTTTCGCTAACTACCGCGTCAGGTGGTTATGACTTTACTTTAAAAAATACGAAATGCGAAATGGAAAAAATGGGAAATTAATCTAGTTATTCACGCAGTTTAAACATTTTAGTTAAAAATACTTGTTTTTAACTAAAAATTTGTATCATGGTTGTAGCACGAAAGGGTCGGCTTGACCGAGGTACGACCAGGATCACAAAATACCAGTGTAAAAAAGCAGCTCAATGCTGTTGTGTTTTGTATGGTGAGTATAGAGAACCGGATATACTTTTCATTGGAGACGGAGCATTCCATCTTAGTCCTAAGGATTGACAACGCATCTGCATTTTGATTCTTATTCGAGGAAATATGAATATGTCTATGGGCGACGGCGTCAACTTACCATCAGGTGGACGTTGCGCTCGTTTATCACCCACTCCAGTTTTTGCTGGTGAACTAACTATGTCCAGGAGTCATATTTCTCAGACACAATTTCGTCACGATTATTTCTTTTACTGGCGAGCACGTGGTGAATCAGCAGCAGAGGGAAACAAATCAGATGAGCAGTAGCATCTTTCTAATAAATAATAAAAAGTAAAGATGACAGGTGACAACTTTGTTTATTTTGTCTAAATATTTTAATAAAAAAATATTATATAATTTAACTGTTACATTTCAGTGTACAAATAAAACGTTTATAATTACACAAATACAAATGCATATATATAAAAGTAAAAAGTAAAGTTACAGCCTATATACGTCCCACTGCTGGGCACAGGCCTCCCCTCATTTCTGAGAGGGTTTTAGGGCAAAGAATTGTCCGCCGCGCTGCCCCAATGCGTGTTGGCGAACTTCACATGTCTTCGCAATATTTTTTTTCTTATTCTTCAGACATGCAGGTTTCCTCACGATGTTTTCCTTCACCGCCGAGCACGTGGTAAATCAGCACTTAAAATTGCAATTAACAATTTCATTGGTGCCGGCGGGGATCGAACCCGGTTTGCTCGCGTACTGTGAAATTTACAGCGAGCACTAACCATCTGAGCTACCACGGCTCTTATATATATATATATATATATATATATATATATATATATATATATATATATATATATATATATATATATATATATATAATATAAGGTAGGTACTACACATTCATTCTAGTCATATCAAGAATATTATACCAGTAAGCATTATTGCTCGTAATCATCTTTGTCTGCACAATATAATAACTTGTTCCTGCGAAAAAATCCCACTTGTTAAGTATCACACGTACTTAGGACTGAATTTAAAAAATAGGATGAACTGGAAGAATCATATTGATTACGTGTGTAGTAAATTAAGGGCAATCCTAGCGAAATTTTATATTATTCGTAATAAAGTTCCATTTAAAATTCTTCTAAGCCTATATAATGCTCTAGTGGAATCGATAGTCTCATATGGTCTTAGTAGTTATAGACGAACTTTCCGCACTTACCTAGATAAAATTTACAGCTTACAAATAAGAATTTTAAAATCTATATTGCCTCAACACGTTAAGGACAAATATCGAAATTATTACTCATACCTTTTCACGTACTGCAAAGTTTTACCCATATATAAAAAGGTGAAATACATGCTTTTAAAAGAATGTTATGAATACTCGATGTACCCTACCCCAAGGGAACGCATTTATAGCACTAGGAATAAAACACCTTATTCACCAATTAGAACTAATAATTACTACGGTAAGAGAACACGTAAATTTCTAATACCATACATATTGAATTATATACCTACGGAGATAAGAAGCCCGCTAACCGCACAAAACTTGAAAACAAAACTTAAATATTTTTTTCGCACAATAAGAATTCAAAAAAAATCTATATATATTATTTTAATGAGAATCATAACGAGCTATATCTATATATGCCAATAATTGTTAAATTCGACAAATAAACAAAACGTGTAACAAAATAAAATACACAAAAAAATTATTCCTTAAAAATACACTCCGTGTGTACGCGCATAAATAAGATAGTACAGTATATCGGATAAGCGAACAATTGAAGACAACAATCACGTCACGGTAATTTTATCTATAATATTACCGTGATCACGTTTTTACTTCACTATTCCAGGTAAACAATATCAAAAACTACTAAAGAAAAGTTAATTCCAATGTCATTTGTATAATAAGTTAAGTAAATTAATGTATAAGAGCAAACTGTGCAGTACCAAGACAAACAATAGATGTTTAATGGCACGAAGAAATTGATTTTGTAATTTAATAATATCTGAAACCAACCGTGAAATATAAAAATATTTCAAGATGGTGACATGTGCCAAATGTAACGAAACAATACGCAACCAATGTTCGCAACAAACAATTTCTGAAATGTATATTTTGTAAAAAACAATTTGATCTCTAATGCACTAATGTATTCAAAAAATATTTATATTATAATGTCTATTGCTCGTAAGCAGAACTAAAAATGCTCAAATTGCAATGATAAAAAACTGAATGATTGTAACACTCTAGTGACTACGCCGTTACCAGAACCAGGAATCTCTCTCGAGCTATCAGATACAAATATATCAGAAAAAATAAACGCAAAATTATTAAAAATATCACAAAATACGATAGCAATATGGACACAGAAAATATTTATGGAAATACTGCAATACTGAAGCTACAACGTATGCCGAGAGTGAAACAATATATTTTAATAAGGTTAGTCTATTACTTAATACTAAAACTGAGCAAATGAAAGAACCCATACTATTTGAAATAAAACACAAAATTCAAACAGAAACAAAAACTTTAACATGAAATGGAATGCAAAAACCAAATATAAATTTAAAAAAAAAACATATCAAAGAGCAATCAGTAGCCACTGACAGCAAAATCGAAAACATAGAATTCCAACTTAACAAATTAACTAAATAAAACTTGTCCTTTTTTGTAAGAATCACAGAAATAAAGCGAAAATGATTTATTTTAAACAAGTTTGCAGCTCATTTCATTCAATTACAAATATTCTTGTAGGCCCTTATATTAAAGAAATAAAGCAAATAGGCAATTAGTATAGGTAGTAGAGCAACGCTGTAGCAATATTATGGATGTAGCACGAATGGGTCGGCTCGACCGGGGAAGGACCACCTGTGTTTAGTATGGTGAGTGTAGAGAACCTGAGATCCTTTTTTTACTGAAAACGAGGCATTCCATCTTAGTCCTCAAGGGTGACAAGGCATCTGCGTTTTGATTCTTAATCGAGGATTAATCTAGATGTCTATTTGCCACAACGTCTACGTAATCGAGGATAGATATGTAGATGTCTATGGGCCACAGCAACCACTTACCATCAGGTGGACTGTGTGCTAGTTTATCACCCTATCCTATAAAAAATTCGTTGTTGCATTAATGATATGTTATTTTGTATTATTTTATCATAGGGCGAAGACTAATTAGTAGTTTTTACAAATGTAATTAAAATATTAAACATATTTATCAATTGTAAGTAAAATAATAACATCGGAACCTAGGTCACGAGGTGACCGACATGTCGGGTGGTCTGCCGAACGAAAATATTCCTTTAGTTGTCTCTGCGAACAAGCTAATCCCAGTCAGCATCTCGGGTTATCTAAGGTGACTGGGACTCCGTGACGGACTACTCCGGGCTCTAATGCAGAAAGCGGTGCCACCCGCATCATACGCCAGTTTCTTTCTTTTTTCCCCCTAACCCTCGGCTTTTTGATCTCTCCTGCCGAGGCTTCCTTCTGGTTGGGTTTTTATTTATTCATGTATTATTTAATTATTTATGTTAGTGTATTATGTATATTTATCATTTACTTTTATACATTTATTCAGCCCAAACAAATGAGAATACTCTATTCATAACCCAAAACAATAAGAATAAATATACACACGTTATAGGAATCTACATAAAGAAATTATGAGGCGTTTCTTTAGTTTACAAACACTGTTGCTAAATAAATCTATGTCTAATTGTTGTGCCAATGTATTAAAACTTTTTTCATGGACTTGATAAAATTAATTTTATCGATATAATGTTTTATTTAAAGGGACGTCCAGAAGATTATGTTTTCTGAGTGTCAACGATATTATTATCTCAAGCAGCACACAGGGGTTACGAACATCAAAAAACCAGCCCGCATTGAACATAGACATCCTTTAGAAGCGTATAAGAGTGTAGAAAAGATGTTGTATTCTTATAAGAGTGGTAAGTTATTATACAGCTCAAGTTGTATAAAGTCTGTATTATGGGATCTAAGTAACCTTAGGGTTCTTAATCAGAATATGAAAACTCTATACAACTTTAAGCATTTTGTAATCGTTGAGTCTAATTTTATCATTAAAGCTGTATAGAAGCTGTTTTTTTCATGCTGTCACTTGCATATTATAGCTCTAAGTGTTATTATAATATCACTCAAATCTTATTTCTGAACAATAGTGTATGCAAACTGCCTTGTAAAACTTATTATTATGGCGCAATTGTACACTATTATTAATACAGTAGTTTTATTACTTTTGTTTATGAGGGTGATATAATACTATAAAATAAATAACAGCCGCTGGAGAAGCCACGTGTCTAAGCCTACCGAAGTCTAGTTCCCGGTCGAACCTTAAACCTATTACGCGAGATATTAATCTAAGTGTACTGTATCTACAAAATGCTTCTATGCTTATATAACGACGACTATAGCGCGCGGTACAATGCACTCGATCTTCCCTAAGATGAACTATTATTTGCCAAATCGATGAAAGGAATCCTGCTTGATTAGGAAAACACAAAATTGGAGCGGGTTAAAACAATTATATCAAGCATACTATTAGGAAAATGTTGACTCACCGGGATGTTTGTTCTATGCGGTTGAGCACTATAACTGCGACTTCTGGAACTTCTTCTGGAACACTCCGGAGAGAGGCGGTGCGCGACTATATCTCACACGAGGTGAGGCGGGTTTCCTGGAGCTCGACTGCTTCCAGGCTAAAGCGGTTTCTACTAGTGATGCGGTTCCAATGATTAGCGCGGCGGAAACAGGCTGCGCGTCGGTCGCGCGTGCCTTATATATCCTCGGTTCCGATGATTACGTGATGTTCTAGAATCATCTTCTTTCCTCTCCCACCCCACCACCCCGATGTGTCGATAGGAGGGTATGAATGATATCGTTTTTGGAAAGGGATAACCGACTTGGCACCTACCGTCAAATATAAAATAAATACGAATGGTTTTCCGCGCAACAATCTCCCCGCCCTTGAAGGATTTCCTTCAAAATTAACTAAAACAACTAGAGCTAAGATCAACTAACAAATAACTAACTAACGCTAAGATTACCTAAATTCAACTACAATTTTAATCTAGAAAGCTAATTTAAATTATGGAAGAGGCAAGGGGCACAAACGGACAACAGGACGTAGGTAAGACCCAACCGTGGTCTTAACGCGAGCTATCCTAATTACTCCGTCGGAACCGGGAAAGACCTCTTCGACAATTCCTAACGGCCAATGGAGAGGCGGCGCATTCTCCTTAGTGAGCACAACTACAGTCCCTACAGCTAAAGGCTCTGTCGCTGTGTCCCATTTTTGCCGAGACTACAAAGTATGCAAGTATTCCATCCTCCATCGTTTCCAAAACGATTGCACTAACCGGTTTAATAATTTGTGGCGTGCGAAAATGCTAAGTCTGTTCTCATCCATATCTGCGGCGGGCAAATACTTTAAAGGCGTTAAATTCAAAAAATGTGCTGGAGTTAGAGCCAGCGGTTCCGAGGGGTCACTAGACAACGTCCGACAAAGTGGGCGGCTATTCATTACGCATTCAATTTGAGCGAGCACCGTACTTAGCTCTTCGAAGGACAAAATTTGATCTCCTATTACTCGGTATAGGTGACTCTTTAGACTCTTAATATTAGTCTCCCAATTGCCCCCAAAATAACTCGCGGCTGGGACGTTCAGAGACCACTCAATGCGGTTCTCGGCTAGAATGTGAGCGAACTCCGAATTATAGTACTTGCTAGCTAAGAGCTCATGTAGTTCCGATAGAATACGTTTTGCACCGACGTAGTTCGTACCGTTATCCGAATATAATTTACTTACAGGGCCTCTGCGGGATAGAAATCTCTTAAATGCACCCATAAAGCCTGCTGTGCTTAGATCACCAACGAGTTCTATATGCACCGCTCGAGTAGTTAGACATACGAAAATGCAGACGTAAGCCTTTGTGGATCTTATATCACGCCCGCGAGTGAGCGTGACCTTAAACGGACCAGCGAAATCCGACCCGGTGTGCGTGAAGGGCTTTACCGATTGTATTACTCTACAAGATCTAAGTTCCGCCATTTCCGGAAATGACGGCTTGGGGCGTGCCCGAAAGCAAGCTATACATCTGTGCACCCGATTGCGTATTAAACTACGTGCAGAAAGAATCCAATAATTCTGACGCAAAATCGACATCAACAAGTCGGGCCCAGCGTGCGAGTTCAATTTATGATGGTAACGACTAATAAGTTCATGAGATAGGGTCTTTACGCGGTAAAACTATAGGGTGCCGTTGGTCGAAACTCAACTGCGAGTTGGACAAGCGTCCACCTACCCTTACAATCCCATCCTGTAAAAATGGCTTAAGGCGTTGAAAGGCGCGACTACAAGCTCTATTCGATTGTAATCTTGTAATTTCTTCAGAGAAGTGCGCACGTTGAAGTTCACGTAATACTAGCGACTCGGCATAGTTGTAATCGGATGCTAAGACATACGAACGTCGCGGTAAAAGCTTCGCGAATCGACAAACGTAAATTACGCTACGCAATAATTTCGACCAAGAGGACAAGCGGTTCGCCAAAGCGTGTCTCTTCTCTTCCGGCGGTTGTGACACTGACGAAGGTTCGAAATCGGTTATTGGCCATTGCTAGGGATCCAAGTGAACCCGAGAAGGTCCGTGGAACCAAAGCGGGTGGTCCATTATTTGCATCGGGGTGAGTCCCCGGGATAGACAATCGGCAGGGTTTTCCCGTACCGGACACGTGATAAAAGTTCCGCGTTTCTAACTCGTCTTGGATCTTGGCCACTCGGTTCGCGACAAACGTATCCCAACGGTGGGGTGAAGAATGAACGCAGCATAAGGCGACGGTGGAGTCGGAAAAGGCAAATATCCTTTCTATGTGAACTCTATCCCTACATGCGCTGATAACTGCGGTAATAAGCTTGGTGAGTACTAATATTGCGCAAATCTCTAAGCGCCCCAGAGAGACAACCTTACGGGGGAGACTCTCGACTTAGAAATAATGAGGCTAATCGAATTTCTACCATTATTCTGAACGTGGAAATATACAACGCCCCCGTAAACCTTCTCGCTGGCGTCTGCAAACCCAACGACCGTTATGACGCTATTTCTATCTACGTTTATATGACGCGGTATTTTAATTTCTCTTAGTAAAGAAAGTTCCTCTCTCAAAGCGCTGCCACAATCGAACAATGCTGTCAGGCGGCGAATCATCCCAATCGCATTCAAATAACCAAAGTTGTTTAATCAAAAGCTTAGCGTATAATATCACCACCGGACTACGAAACCCATGACGTCCCATAATCTAGCAACGCATGACAGTATTGTGCGCTTTGTGCATTTCTCTACGGGCGGATTTCCTTAAGGCTAAACACGTCGGACTCTGGTGACCAACACAGACCGAGCACCTTGTGTGTATCGGAATCGTCGAATTCCTTTATCGCCGAAAGACGGTGTGATAGTGGGATTGTATCTAAAACCGGACGCGAATTACTAGTCCACTTCACAGGATCGAATTGACCCGATTTCATGAGTTTTATAACCTTGGCGGTGGTTAGGGTGGCCTCCTCTACGCTATCGACCGAGTACACAAAATCATCCATATATAATCCGCTCTCAATTGCCCTCTTAGCTTTAGGATAAGAGGGACCTTCATCGTGAGCGAGCTGTCTCACCGTGCGTAACGCATGAAATGGGCTCGACTTTAAACCAAAACAAACGCGGTTAAATTCAAACACCATTAGAGGTTCCTTTGGGTTGAAACGATATAAAATGCATTGGAATCTACGGTCGCATTCACGGAAACATTTGGCGAATATCGGCGGATAGTGCTATACTAAACAAACGAAAATTGGCTATTATATTAAATAAACTGCCCTGTAAATTTTGCCCACTATAGAGGATATCGTTAAGCGACAGGTGAGTGCTAGTTTTAGCACTAGCGTCGAGCACTACACGTAACTTAGATGTAAGTTTGTCCTCCCTAATGACCCCGTGGTGTGGTATGAAATACGACGGTGTGTCTTCGTAGTTATCTAATTTCGAAGCCACGAGTGATATATAACCTTCTTTTATATATTCGTTAATGACGCCGTCGTAAGCTTCCTTTAACTGGGGTGAAACGAGCATCCTACGCTCTAAGCTGTAGAAACGTTTTTCCGCCATTTGACGCGAATCGCCGCGAGATAAAACATCTCCTTTAAAGGGTAGCGCTACACTACATCTACCGTCGCGATCACGAACAGTCGTGCGGACGTAAATTTCCTCGCATAATCTGTCATCTAAGCTAGCTATGGGTGGGACGTTCACCTCCTCCATCTCCCAAAATTTGCGGACTAACGACTCGAGCGGTTTGACAGCAATACCACAATAAGAGGTTGCCGAAATACTATCTATGATGGGGGCGGAGCCAATGATAACATAGCCCAATACGGTTTCTAGTGCGTAAGGCGCGGTATGCGAGGAGTTGCCCCTAACCTTATTGTTTAACAAAAGATGAGGGAAAAGCGATGCTCCAATGAGCATGTCTATGTTTCCAGGAACGGCGTAAGTGTCGTCTGCTAGAGTCAAATTTTTTAAATTCAATCATTGCCGAGGTGTCAACCGAAACGGTTGGCAACCGTTCAGTGACCGTATCTACTACTAGTGCATTTATATCAACGTTAACATTACGATCTATCCGAGAATAAAATTTTAAATTAATATATCCCTGGGTAGCTTTACTAGTACCTCCGATGCCTTTAACTACAGGACATGAAAGTGACCTATTTATTACTAAGCCTAAGCGCTGACAACATTGTCGTGTTATAAAGCTATTTTTGGGCTCCGCTGTCCAGCAGTGCACGGACGCTTTGTTCGTTTCCACGCGAATCCCTAACAAAAATACGCGCCGTACCCAGTAACACGGTTGAAGGAGGTTGTGCTCCCATATTTGCCAATGAGCACAGAGCGACATCACCAGGTCGACCGCTAGAATCGTTGACCTTAGTAGGGGTGAATTCCTTGTCCGCTTTACTTGACGCCGCTATGTTGCTATTTTCAAAATGTAATAGCGTGTGATGTCTCCTGGCGCACTTGCTACATACGGAACTCGAATTGCATTTTGCAACTAAATGCTTATCGCTTAAGCAGTTCAAACATAGGTTGTTTGTCTTTACTAATTTATAACGTTCGCTTGGTGAATATAATATTTACGAAAAGTCGCACAATTATATAAATTACCGTGTTTATCTTTACATACGATACAAGTATGCTGAAGTGATGTCGACGTCGCGGTTATGTAAGTTAACGACCCTGCTATTTTAGATGGTTGAGTCTGTCTACGGTCGACGCACTTTTTAATCTCCTGTTTAACGTTCGGAGAGCGCTGCATCACCTTTATTTGATCTCGCACGAACGATGCTAATGAATGAAAGGAAGGCATCTCCGAGCTACGATGCTCCATTTCAAACGCACGCACGGGGTCGGGGTCTAATTTCTTTTAGTGCAATATGGAGAAACACCAC
Source organism: Parnassius apollo (assembly GCA_907164705.1). Classification (NCBI taxonomy): domain Eukaryota; kingdom Metazoa; phylum Arthropoda; class Insecta; order Lepidoptera; family Papilionidae; genus Parnassius; species Parnassius apollo. The sequence continues at coordinate 486 of CAJQZP010001627.1, read as the reverse complement.
GTCCATAAGGTCATTAAATTTCAAATTCTTAAGTGCAGCCACCGATGCCACAAATTTATCTAGAAACTGCTCTAATCCGTTGATGTTCGCGGATGATATAGGTTTAAGATCGAATATCTGGTTCAAATATTCGGAAGCTAACATTCTCCTATCTTCATATTTAGTTTTAAGCGTTGCGAATATTAATAAGTAATTGTTTGCTGTAGGTGTAAAACCCGAGCAGATCGACTGTGCCCTGCCACTAAGTTTACTAATTAAGTAATATAATTTTTCAGCGTCCGATAACGATGGGTTATTGTGTATATTGTTTTGAAAACTACTGAAGAAGAAGGGCCACGTCTAATATCACCATTGAATACCGGAATATCTATTGGCGGCATCAATCTAAAATCATCTAATCAATCATCATCATCTAAAATATTTAACAATAAAAAAAAGTAAGCCACCACGCGGTACCAGTTAAATAAATTTATAAATTTGAATTTT